>CM076571.1:646540917-647013740 GCA_034641835.2 Pinus albicaulis
TTCATAAAATGAAAGAAGCAACAAATATTTAACACATGAAACCATGGTACCAATATGGATTCATAAAATTATGTATTAGGATAGAAAATAAATACAAAATAGTGAGGCATAAACCATATACAATGAGGAAACAAGCCACCCACAAGTAATCACTTCCAAAATTGAGTTTTTGTTACAATACAAAATGCCGGAGAGAAACTAAAATGCGGTCATATTAAGCATAACTAAAATTGGAGATGATACAATGATATAAAAGTACTGATATAGGCCCAAATAGAGTCTAGACATCCATATCTTGGCACTAGATCATCTTTCCAAGACAACCAAAGAGGGTTTCCAAAAAATGCACACAATGTTCCAGTGTAAGTTGTAGCCCTAGGGCTGAAGAAATGCTACAACAATAGAAATGAGAAGATATGGCTGAAGCTAATGTAGAAACCTACAAATATTCTCCAATAGATCCTCTGGATGAAATAATGGCTCCTCCACTGAATAAATCACCTCCCAAAACAACCACTGCAACTACCCCTGCAGCTCCTCCCTAAAATAACGCAGATCTGGATTGAAACTACACTGTAGGGGATAAATACTCCTTATTATTATGCTAAATGTGTTGATAAAGCTCAAGGGGCTTCTTTACAGGCCTTCCAATGGATGGAAACCTTCCTCCACTACAAAACTAGCTCTAAAGACACCTGATCTGATTCTCCACTATTGTACCTTGCAACACAACACAATATTTTGCAGAAACTATGCTGATGAATAAATTTGTAGCTTGGACTTAAGCCTAAGTGTGTAAATGAAGTGAAATTCTCCTCCAAGAGGCCTCTCAAGGAAATATATGGGATTCCCGCTTGGGAACACCTGGTGCTAAACAACACAGAAACCTCAACTAAACAGCTGAAGAATGCAAGACGTCTAAACAAACCACATACAAAATAATAATATAAAACATAACCCCTATGTCTTCCATCCTCTTCCTTATATAAATTATGAGCTTCCTTGCCCTTGGCCCGACTCAATTAGGTCATTTCCTTCATGCAATCAATCTCCCTCCAAAAATGCGTTATTCCTCATTTAATGTCCACTCCTCCATAATAGCATTGTTGACTTGGTCAAGGTTGACCTACTGAACATGATCCAACCATTGTTCATACCCAAAGGTGCTTTAATTAGCTGCTTAGAAAGTCTCCTTTCACACTTGAAGTGTTTTTATTGCTTCTAAGGAGATTTATAGGCCTCCCTACCCATTTATTCACCTACCTAATGACAAAATAATCCATAATATTCCATTTAGCTAAAAGCTAAATTTTAGGAATTTTACAGTCCCCTTATGAGCTGGTGTATGGTAGAGCCGTAGTCTTCCCCATTTCGCTTTCATTACCTGTGGCTCGATTCTTACAAGAAAGGGATGAGGAGAAAAACAACCTTATCCGAAGAGTGAATCAGCTAGTGGAGTTGAATGAAACACAGGAACAGGTAAGCCTCAAACTAGCAGAGTATCAAGAAAAAATGAAAGGCTTATTTGACCTAAGAGCTAAAGAGAGAGAAATCCAAGTAGGGGATTTGGTGTTGTGATGGGATGTCAGGCGAGCGGACAAAGGGTAACATGGGAAGTTTGACCCCCTCTATTTTGGTCCTTTTATGGTGGCAAAGGTCAAAGGCAACAATAATTTTTCCTTGTAGAACTTAGAAGAAGACATACGTGAGGCACCTGTAAATGGGCAATTCCTCAAGTTCTATTTTCATCATTGACAAGGGCTTGTCAAGCCCACTGTATATATAATTCCACTATCTATACTCCATTTTGTTTACATTTCTCCCATTTCATCTTCCATATCATCCTTAACCGTTCCCATTTTGTTTCATCCACTGTTTGCATTTTCCATATCATATTCCATTTCATCTTCCATTTTCTTGTCTACTTAACTATTGGTATAAAACTTTGTCTAATCAGTATGAATTTGTGACTCCATGAGCCCAATAAAGCATAGTCATTCAAGGTCTATAGTTTCTCAAGGCACTTAGAACAACACGTTGTCCCCAGATGGAGCCAATGTTGGCCTGTCACCACACACAAAGTGGAGAAGGAGAAAGGAAGGGAAAATCCTAACTTTCAAAGAGATTCAAATGAATCTATTTTCCTTTTAATTCAGTTGAAAGAGGAAAGTGTCGCTAATTAAGTGCGATGGTGAGAAAAATCCATACTACCCTCATTCATTCCATCTACCCCCTCCCTACCCTTCATTTGTCCTAATTTGTAATATCCCGCAATAGGAACTGCTAGCAAGGCATGGCTGGAAAACGCATTTTCCAGGAATTTCTCCTACAAAATATGAGATCAGCCCTTGGATCCCTTAGATCTGATAATATAAGACCCAAATCCAAGAGGAGATCAGAAACAAATCTTTCTAGTTGAGTTAAACAGATCTCCCACACCTAGTAAGGCTTGTAAACTGCCCAACAAGGGACTGCAGTAATACTACTCAGAAAATAACGCAGTTTCAGTAGAGCAAGAGTAGGAGGCCAATAAAATATCCTTCAAACATATTTATAGTAGAAAAATAGATCTATAATGAATTCCATGAGATGAATAGCTGAAAATACAAGACATATACAGAAGAAATGCCCTCAAAAGAGGTGTTGCAACCACATGAATGACTGAAATTTCCTTGACAACGTTATTTTATTAGGCTGCAAACTATTTTGGATTACATGTCAGATCTAGAGCAAATATGTGCGTAAAAAATCAGATCTATATCAGATCCATGCACTATAAAGGCTCCTCTTTCAGATCCCCTTGGAATTTTGGGGTTTACACCAAGCATAAGCAATAGATCTGAGATCTAAGAATGCATATCTGCAAGATGATTCAGAAATCTTGAAGTATTCAGAAATGTGTAGATCAGATATAAAAATTACAATGTGTAGATCTCCTCTAATGGATCTCAAAGTGAAGGGCAGATCCCCAACAGTTAGAAACCAGCTCTCCAAATGGTGCACCCAAACTCCCTGCAACACCACCTACAAGAATAATGCAGATCTGGAATAGAAACCACACTGTAGGGTATAGATATCAGTTGGCCACATGCCAATATCAAGAATTGAAGCTCATGCACTCCAATACACTTCCTCCAATAGTGCAGAGGTCTCTTCCACTGAACAAGAGCACTGAAATGTCTTAGATCTGAATATATCTAATCTCCACTTGCTACAGCTTGCAAAGACAATCAAACCCTCACAGGATCTTAGTTGGAATTGAAAGGAGAAGCTTGGCCTTCAAGCCAGATAGTGGACTTTACAATGCAAACTCTCCCAAGAGCTACTCAATGGGAAGGAGGAACTCCTAAACAGGAAATTCCAATGCTAAACAACATTTGCAATCTAGTCTAAATAGTCAAAGAAAGCTATATGGTCTAAACAGAAAATATATCAAAATATCATATCATGAACAACCTCCTCATGATGCCTTGTCCTCCCTTTATACAAATGAAAGCCTTCTTGCCTTGGCCCCCACACATTATGGTTTCCTCCACCAAATGATCTTCCCTCCATTCATATGGCATTGTCTTCTCAAGTGATCCACTCCCTCTATGACAACACTGTTGACTTGGTCAAACTTGACCTTGTCCTCATGCATTTGCTCCCTTTTCACACTGGAAGGTTCAAAATCTAGTTATTCTAATGATCCCTTTCACATTATGATTAATTTCATTCCTACTCATGGGCCTCCTTACCCATTTATTCACCTCCTAGATGCTATAAGCAAAATCAATGTTCCAATTAGCTTCATGCTAATTTTGGAAACATTACAATCCTCCCCTCCCAAATGTTGCTCCTCCTCAAGCAACTACAAGGATAGAACTGAAGAGCCTTCTTGAGGCATGAGGGCTGAAATTAATTGGGATATTCCATCCCCATATGAATCTCCTATCCCCAAGAAATCACCCATACAAAATGAGTTACCTCCCAACATGGAAACTCCTGAAAGTCTTCCTCCACCTTTGGCTCAAGCAAAGTAGGTGGGCTGAAAATCTGATCATGGTAGACAAGGTAGTCTACCCCACGTTGTCCTTCTCTCCACTCATGATAATTGTAAATTATGTACTAATTATGGGCTTCAATAGTATTTCCCTTAAGTGGAAAAATGAGGAACAATCCTCCAAGGATCTCCTCTCCAACATTGAAGAACAAACTGGCCCAAAACATCTCATCCATGATGAATAGGACATGATCATCATAGGGTATCTAAATGAGAAGTTTACTCAAGGTTTTACATGATGTTGCATGATATAAAAAATGTCTCAAGTGGACACATCACAGTCTCTCCCACTGCAACTTCAGAAAATAGCATGGCAAGTGATGTTTTGACAATTGGCTAGTTGTGTGAATCATCACATCTACTAGTGAATAGTAAATGGGTGAACATGTCAACTGAGCATACAAGAAATAATCAAACACTTGCCCATGGTTATAAAAAGGATGGTTGTCTCCATCATAATAGTTGGAAAAAAAAATAAAAATTATGGGGCTCAACAATAAACTTTCCCTCTTGTGGAGCAATGCATTGTATGATAATGGTAAGAATATGTAAATAATGTGTTACATAATCAATAGATGCAAAAACAACATTCTCACCATGTGCTGAAATTAAAGTGATGCATGAATACATGAATATTTCCATGCACCAAAGGAACAGCGCTGTTGGACTATGTAGATAGGCTCTTGCCAACTCAGAGCTCATTTCTTTGACATGATCCTTGTCAAAGACTCCTCTAATAATGTTGTTGTAAATTTGGAATTCCCCCCAAGATGGAAGTACCTCATGATCATCTAAGGCCAAGGAGTAGCCCCTTTGCACTATGATAGTGCCATCTTATACCCCTACAACATCATACAACATGTGAGAGCAAATCTTCCCTTGCTCTCTCAAGTACAACCCAATCAACAAAAGTGTTTGTTGCATCCCCATGCTCTCATCATACAAGTTGTGTGATGAAGACATAATGAATGATATGAATGTCACATCAACACCATGCATCCATACTCTTTTTTTCTTAATGATGCAAGCATCCTGCCACATCTTCTCCATCCACATACCCTTAGGAAGAGTACATGCCAAGTGATGGCCAAACTCCTCCAAGAGAAACCAGCGCAGCCAAGCCTCCTGCTGCCCAATGTCATAGATCTGCAAGTGGCTCACTAGCCTCTTGCTTTCCATCCACATCCACTCAATCATTTGTGGATGTGTCCTTCCATCCTCCAACTTGGTACTCCTCTCATGAGGGCTATCATCCTCCATGTGTTGATAAACCTTGCACTCCATGACATGTTGAAGTGCATCTCTAATGGGATCTCTCCATGAGACCTCCTCTTCATCAATGGCATGCTGAAACCAATAATTATTAGATCTGCTACAAATAGAAGTCTCTCTTTGAGCTGTGGCATGCTCATTGAGAGAGTGTCATCTAGAGAGGAGAAAGAGTTTCTTATCTCAAGATTTCTACTCCTTCTTACTGCTTCCTTCATTGCTTCCTGAATGGAGCTACAATTTGAAGGTCCCCATGAGGAATGGGTCCTTTTTTCTTCATCACTGCTCTTGTACAATGCAGTGCAATTCTACTGCTCCAAATCAACAACATCCAATGATGTGGATCCATCCATAATGTTTGCTGAAATGATAAGAGATGGAAGCTTAAGCATACCTTGGTGAAATGTGGAAGCTTCTTGTAGGGCTACAAGAGTTTCTTCCCCATATGTGTTGGCTCCCCAAACTATTGAATATTAAGGCTGCTCCTCCATGGTTACAACAACGCTGGTACATGCCTCTTCAACTAGTGGTGAGGGCTTCTCCCCCCCTTTGCCAAATTTTCTGATCAATCTTTGAGAAAACTCAACAAGAGTTGACACTCTTGCATGGCTCAAATGGCTAAACCACCAAGTATTTGCTTCACCTTTAAGGTGCAGCGCTACAGTTTCTACAACCTCTCTCTCTACTACTGGATGTAGCAGGAATAAATCCTCTAGCTTCATTACCCAAGCCTTTACTGCACATTTGAGTGATCCATCAAAAGTGGACAATAGAAATCTATTGCCTCTCATCATCCCATAGCTGTAGGGTCCTCTTTCTTCTCTCAACTGAATGAACTATGGTAAAGCTAGAGTCTCTTTGGAGGCTCTAGATTTAGATTTGTATTCAGCAAGATATTCACTTATAATTTTAGATTCCAAGTGTTCTTCATGCTCCATGTCTTCTTCTTTGTGAGAGTAGGAAGTGCATGGTCCTTCCTCTTCTCCTTCTTCTATCTTCTTAACCTCCTTGGAGAGGTCCTTTCTGGATCTGAAAATTGATGAGAGCAAGCTCATTCTCTTCATCATCTTGATCTCTTCTATCTTCTTATGGCTAAAACTCAGAGGCTAAGCCAAAGATCATGCTTTGATACCACTGTAATATCTCGCAATGGGAGCTACTAGCAAGGCATGGCTGGAAAATGAATTTTCTAGGAATGGCTGTTACAGAATATGAGATCAGCCCTTCGATCCCTTAGATCTAATAATCTAAGACCCAAATCCAAGATGATATCAGAAACAAATCTTTCTAGGTGGGTTAAACAAATCTCCCACACTTAGTAAGGCTTGTAAACTACCCAACAAGGGACTGCAGCAATATTGCTCATAAAATAACGTAGTTTCAGTAGAGAAAGATTAAGAGGCCAATAAAATATCCTTCAAAAGTATTTACAGCAGCAAAATAGATCTATAATGAAGTCCATGAGTTGTATAGCTGAAAATACAAGACATATACAGAAGAAATGCCCTCAAAAGAGGTGCTACAACCAAATGAATGACTGAAACTACCTTGAAAGCATTATTTTACTAGGCTGCAAAATGTTGTGGATTAAATTTCAGATATAGAGCAGATTTGTGCATAAAAAATCAGATCCATGCACTAGAAAGGCTCCTCTTTCAGATACCCTTAGAATTTTTGGGTTTACACCAAGCATAAGTAGTAGATATGAGATCTTAGAATGCAGATCTGCAGGATGATTCAGAAATCCTGAAGTATTTAGAAATGTGCAGATCAGATCTAAAAAGTAAAATGTGTATATCTCCTCTAATGGATCTCAAATTGAAAGGCAGATCCCCAACACTCAGAAACCAGCTCTCCAAATGGTGCACCCAAACTCCTTGCAACACCACCTACAATAATAATGTAGATCTGGAATAGAAACTGCGCTGTAGGGTATAGATATCAGCTGGCCACATGCCAATATCAAGAATTGAAGCTCATGCACTCTGTAGGGGTCCTGTGATTTGGCATATTGGCATACCAAGTGAAAAGGCAACATCAAAACTAGTCTTTAGAGCTCTAGGACCTAGCCTTGCTAGTCTCAGAGAGGGATCTATCAATTGTTTGCAAAGATATGACTTGTTTGCTTGTGAAAGGTTGATTTTAGGCTAGTTATTAAGAATGAGTTTGTTTGATTATTTGGTGGGACATGATGATTTAGGCAGCATAGATAGAAAAGGGAAATCTCTAAGTCACTGGGCAATGGAGTCAAGTGGAAGTTGTAAAAAATTTGTAAAGGGATCAGGGGTATCAAAGGGAAAATCTAACTTGGCCAGTGGATCTACAAAGTCTTTTAGGTGAAATGAAATGGACATCAAAGGTTTAGAATGAAAATTAGAACTAAGGGCTATTAAGAATCCTTAATTATATGTACTTCTCAACAAAGGGACTTAAAACATTATTTAAACATGAAGAGGCATTCCATAGACAGGGCTAACCATAAATTCTAGAAACCACACTTCAACAAATAATAATTCTAAGAAAAACTTTTTAAATGAAATCTAGGAGTCGAGGAACACTCTATTTCGTCCAAAGATTTCACCTTCAAGGAATTTAGAAAACATAAAATATTCACAAATAACTGTATCATTGAAGAGGGAACTCCTAGAAATCTTTTATTACAATTATAAATACCTTTAAAATAATTATCTCAGTAAGAACAAAGGGTATGATCAAAACAAACCTCTTTGATAGACTGTAAACAATGGTACTTTAAAGGGAGACTTCAGAAAAAAATTTCAAGTGGCAACAAGTAAGCAGGGAAAACCATAAATCATTCTTAAGACCAATTGTTTGAACTATTTCTAAAATAAACAAGCATAAGGGGTCAAGAAAGCAATTAAGAAATCTCTAGAATGCCTCAACAGAAGAAAACATAAAGACAATGAAGAGTAAACACAACTAAGGTGCTTTCAAAAGACATTTCTTAGCCTAAACTTTTTACTCTACTGCAACAGAGAATGGTGAAACATAATGAAACAGGAAATAACAATAACAGATTTAGAGTACTTCACCAACAACCAAGCTCAGGGATCCAATGATAGAGCTTTCTCCATCAACAAATAGGTCAAAACATCCACAGATTCCAAAACATAAATTTTCTTTCAACTTCAGCAGAACTATGTATTACTTCAAAGAGTCATCAAATGGCCACATAAAATGAGTTCGAATGAAATATTTATGCTACAAATGAGGAGGTGGAACTGATCTAGGGTCCAAGTGTTATTAATTACAGAGTAAATGCATTCCTGACCTTGAAAACCATGCAAGGCATAAGGTAGGAATAGGTGCAACTACTTCTCTGTTTTAATAACTCTGTCTTAACTTCTAAGAGGCAGATAGAAGAAAATATTGACTTTTAAGGCTCTATCCTATCTTTACAATAACTATCTTGACAGTTTTAAAATATTTCTAGCTGGGTAATAACTGTTGATTGGCTTTATGGATAGAAAGTAGACCCAATGTGTCAGTTAGATATTTCTGAGTAAATAGTTGCTTCCCTTTGATGTATTCGAGGATTTTTAGCCTATCTTTCCTTAATTTATCCCTTTAAATTGTGTTTTTGGCCTAATTCTGCTTTTAGCCTTCATAATTCATCATATTATCTTTAACTCTTTATTTGATTGATTTGAACCTTTATTTCTTATCTTTAACTGTGTTTTTTCTTTTAATCTACAATCAAGCCTTTAATCTTTTGTCTTCTCCTTTCTTCTTCATTGATCTTTTGTTCTTGTTTTATTGTGTACAGGGGTTTCCTTTTGGTGAGCTGGAGGGTTTTATGATTCAACTAGTGGTCATGAAACACTAATTAAACCTTTGAATCAAACCCTTAAACCCATTCTTCATCTATTTGGCCTCATGGATCGTCATCCATAAACCTTAGTCACTCAATTTTGACTGTGGGATGGCATGTAATGTCTCAAACATAATTAAACATGCAAAATAAACAAAAATTTAATAAAAACCTGTGTTTTTGGTCTAAACTACTTTTCAGAGGTCCAAAATGGGTTTGAGTTTGTCAAAGGAGAATTGTAGAAGAGAGGAAGAAGTAGGGGAGGGTTCTGAAGGCGGAACCAGGCGAAGAGGCGGAGGAAATTTGAAATTGGGCGCGCAGACGAGTGAGGCAGTTTTGTGAAAACCAGGGATAGTTTTCATGCTGCATATGGGAAGTAAGTGGTTTATTCCCTTTCGGATGCGATATGGTCGAGAGAATGACGCGTGTCCTGGGAAAAACTGCCCATTTCGCGTAGAAATGGGCCGTTAAACCTCGATAAGGGAATTCACGCGATATATGATCTCCGTCGTCAGATCTCATGGAGTGAGATCGACGGTGCGGAAAGAGTCCGATGGGGGGGCGCAAGTTTGGTGGATGGGACCCAGTGGACAGGTGGCGGGCGAAGATTAGAGTGTGGGATTCTAAGTGGAGGGTGGGGCAGGGGTAGTGACATGAGCAATTATGTCGGGTAGTGCGGGTTTGTTATAAAATAGGATGAAGGGCGAAGCAGTAATGATCGTCAAATTGGGTGTTTCAATGGTCGAGATGGCTCGGGGAAAAGTGGTGGAGCGAGGTAAAGTAAAGACATGGAAGGGGCTTAAGGGATGACCAAAGGAATGGCCCCATGGGAATAAGGAGGACCAGGAGCTAGGATAAAAAGGTCTAAGGGCTTAGCGCCTGGTTAAGGGTGTTGGGTCACATGAGAAAGGGGTTGGGGGGCTTAAGCCTGCAGGGGCTTAAGGCTTATTTTTATGAAAAGTCGGAGAATAGGCTAAAAAGTGGGTTTTAAGCTTTTTAAGAAGTTTTCGGTAAGGTGAAAAATGGTGATTTAAACCACATGAGAGTGTATATCATGGTTTTTAAAGGGTTTTTTAGAGAGAATGGATGATAAATGAGAAAGAAAGAAAACTTTTTTTGCAGGGGGGAAAATGACTGTTTTGATAAGTGAAAATGAGTGAAAATGGGCAGATATGATGGAGGTGAAAAATGGGAAATATAGCCTGAAAACAATTTCTTTTTGAGATGGCAGGTTAACTTGGAGGATTTAAGTGAAGATATTCAGTGAATTGATAGACTTGGGATAATGAAGGCATTGAGATTTCTAGAACTCATAATGTTTTTGCAAATTTTGTTTCTAGAAATCTGAGATTTTCAACTTAGTCATCTTTGGATAAAATCAAAATTATGGATGACTAACGTGGCTCCACTTGGGGAGGACAACTTGCTTTTTAAGGTGTCTAGAACCTTAGAAAATAATCTTTGAGTTTTAGCAGACCATTGCCTTTCCATTGGGCAGATTTATTTTTCTCTTTTGCTGATTTTCTTTTGGATTGGATAATTTTTCAACAACCTGCAGCATGTAATCTCTTCAAAAAAGCATCTCTACCTACCCAATCTTACTTGTCCTAACATTTTCTCTTTTTTTGAGTGCACTTGAACTGGAAAAATCTTTGACATTTTATTTTGAAAACATAAATAAACTATCTAATCCTATCCTTATTTCTTCCAAGAGTCCATATTAAACTGTTGAACTCTTTATTTCTCTACCTAACTACCTGCCTATCAAGATTAGGATGTTTGACAGATTTTATTCTCTATTTCTAAGACAGGAAATTTAAACACAGTCAAATCAAGATTAGACAGTCTGATTTGCTATGTAGGCTATGGCATTTATGTACAAGCTTCAAATAGACTTTATTTGCAGAAAATTAAAAACAAAACTGTGAAGGCTTAAGATCTGAAAATTATGAATATCCTTCTTCCCTTTTTTAACTCTGATTTTGATCTTTTGAGAGTTATTTTCCTTTTCCTTTCTTGGATCAGATTTTGAGTTTGTTTGAACCATTTATTCTTCTATCCTAATCTATTCTACTGATAAGTCAAGTTTGAAATAATCTTATCAATCAGTGCTTCTACTAACTTATCAACGTAAATTTAAAGTATGTTCAGCCATGATTAGGCCAGATGACTGAATAATATATCATTTTTTAATCAACGGTGACACTTAGATTTGCTCACTTTCAGAAAATTATCTTTTTTGGGTATGGGGTTGTACCTCTTTTGAATCTGCCCTCTTTTCCTTCTCTTTTATTTCATTGTTTTTGTATTTTTCATGATTTATTTTCAAATGGATTATGTACAATGAATAACAACTTTGAAGCTAAGACTCTTAACAAAATTAGTGCTTGAGCATCCTGCCATTGACAAGACCTCCAAATAAATATTCTCCATTCAGATCTTGCAGAAATAATGCATTATGACCCCTGATAGAATGAATAATGTAGGGCCCTTTCCACAGATTATCAAATTTGTCATGTTTTCCCTTTTCTTCCCTTCTATAATCCCACTTTAGAACTATATTTATAACTTAGAGATCATTTTCTTTAGTCCTCTTGTCAAATAATTTCTTGATACTCTCTTGGATTGTTTGTGTCCTCTTGTACACTTCCTCTCTGGACTGCTATAAATGAATGGTCTGATTGATCCTTTTCTACATATCATTTTCTTTAGTTTGTACTTCTTGAAGGAGTTTTATGACAGGAACCCCTAAAGATGTTGGGAATACTGCATCCATGCGATACACTAGATGATAGGGGGACATATTTATTGACTTCTTAGTGGTTAATCTATCAACCCATAAAGCATGAATAAGCTTACTATGCCATGATTTATGATTCCGCTCCAACAAATTTTTGATAATATTGACAAGGCTTTTGTTGGAGGATTCGGCTAATCCATTTCCTTGAGGATAGTAGGTAGTGGAATGACCCAAGGTGATATGGTATTTATAGCAGAAGTCAACCATTATTTTATACTTGAAGGTAGCAGCATTGTCTGTGATAATTTTTCTAGGACAACCAAATATGGATAGTATGTTGGTTTCAAGGAACTTGATAATGACAGAGTCAGTAGCATTCCTAGAAGGTATGGCTTCTATCCACTTGGTGAAATAATCAATGGCAATGAGGATCCACTTATGTTGGGCTGAAGAAGAGGGTGAATTTCCCCAGTGAATTCCAAGCCCCATTGTTGAAAGGGAGCCTCAACACTGATGGGATGTAAGGGTAAGGGTAAGAGTTTTCTCTTGCCATCAAAAATTTGACACTTATGGAAAGACATGACAAGTTTCTGAGTATCTAGGAAAAGGGTCGGCCAATAGTAACCAGATCTAAGGATTTTATTTGTTGTAGTATTCCAGTAAATATGTCCTCTACATTCTCCCTCATGCAGTTCATGCATGATTTTTCCTGCATCAATCTTATTGCCCCATGATATTCTTTTGTAATAATATTGCAGTTATTGTATGTTCAGATGCAAAATAAAAGATGTAGAAATCTTTGGTGAAATCGGGACTTATGAGAATTGGTGTTTGAGTAAGAGTTTGTTTCACTAGTTCAAATGACTGTTTAGCCTGTATTTTCCATTTAACACCTATCTCTTTCTTTAGCATGTTTGTGATATTTCTCAATAGCTCAGCAAGGTTGGGGATGAACCTCCTTAAAAAAATTATCTTCCCAATGAAATATTGTAATTCTTTGAGGTTTCTAGGATGGCTAATCTTCAATATGCCATCAATCCTTTTAGGGTCTACTTTGATTGCCTCTTCAGAAATTATGTGGCCAAGAAGCTTTCCTTCTTGGAGACCAAAGAGTGTCTTTTTAGGATTCAAAGATAAGCCATATTTCCTACATTTCTCAAAAACTTTCCTTAAATGAATCAAGTGTTCTTCATCAGTTTTGGAGAAAACAGTAATTTCATCAAGGTAAATGATTATAAAATAGCCTATGTCTTCCAAGAATGCTATGTCCATGGCCCTTTGGAAGGTGGCCCTTGCATTCATCAAACCAAATGGCATTTTTACATACATGAATGTACCCCAAGGTGTAGTAAAAGTAGTTTTATGTTGATCACTTGGGAGTACTAACACCTAATTGTAACCTGAGAACCCATCCAATAGTGAATTTCTTTTAGACCAAACCACCCTTTGGAGTATGTGATCCTTTTTAAGCAAGGGGTAATTGTCTTTTAGGGAGGCTCTTTTTAGATTTCTAATGTCAATGCAGAGCATAATCGCCCCAGTATTTTTCTTGACAGATACTAAGTTGGAAACCCATTCTGAATATCTAAGGGGAACTATGATACCAACATCATACATTTTTCTAATTTCTTTCTCAAATGAAGGTAGTAAAATAGGATTCATCCTTCTGATTTTTTGTTTGAAAGGTTTTTTATTTTCCTTAAGAGGAATTTTGTGTTGAATGATGCTAGTATCATATGATTTCTAATCCTTGTATCTCCATGGAAACACATCTCTAAATTATTTGAAAATTTCTATGTATTTTTGTTTGATATGAGCTAGGAGAGTGTTGGATAGCTTGATCATTTTGGGTTCTGCTAGGCTGCCTATGTTATGTTCTTATATGTTTTTTTTCTATAGGCTACGTTCTTGGTTCTTTGGCTACATCATTAAAATCAAAAAGCTGCTCTAATGGTGTAAGACCTCTTGGAATTGTATCATTTTTACATTGTAAAACTTCCAGGTCTTTTTGGTCTGTATTACCAACTATTTCTTCTCTAAAAGGATGTTTAAAATGTTTTATATCAGCAGAAAAGGACAGCACTATTTCAGGGATTTGTTCTTTGTCTAAACAGTTTTCCTCATGGCTAGTGTTTGATGTTGGTATGGAAAAGTCTTTTTTTAATTGTAGAAAATCATCTATGTGTTTGTCTCCTTCAAACACTTGCCAATAATCTTCATTGTCAGGTATTGCAGGCCTAATTTTTACCTTTATATTGAATTGTTCATTTATTTGTGGTATTTTGAAATTACTAGCAGCAATGGCAAGTTCATTTTCTAGATGATTTTGAGCTCTTGGGATGAAACTGAGTTCATACTTTTCAAATTTTTTTAGGAGATCAAGGGCAGAATTTCTATATTCTCTAAGTTTTGGGTTCTTAGCTGAATACTCCCCTTTAATATGTCTAATGATTAACTCATAATCCCCTTGGACTGATATTTTCTTAGGTCCTAAATCTTTGAGTAAGTGTGAGCCAATAAGGAGGGCTTCATATTCAGCAATGTTATTTGTGCATGGAAAATCTAGTTTATAGGAAAATACTTTGTTTATGTTCTATATCCATACACCATCCCCTGAGCTTAATTTGCTACAAGAGCCATAAAATTTTATTTTACAAGGTATTTCAATCTTATTTTCATTTTCTTTCTGCTTTTCAAGGCTGCTACAGTTTGAACTATTCTCTTCTTGAGTTGATGGCAGATTTGACTGTTCTGGTGGACTGAATTCTTTCTTGTTTTCCTTTTCTTGTTGGCTAATTTCATATTCATTATACAAGATAAAGGAATCTAAATCTGAATGAATAGAATAAACAAGAGTATTGTTTGGCCTATCTATGTTACTCACCATGTATTTCATATGGGACTCCCTATATAGTCTTCTGGTTTGATTAAACACTGGGATGGTGGCATAGGACATGTCCATTTGAAGGCTCCCCTGAAGTTTGGCTCCCCATGATCTAGATAGAAGCATGCCATACTTAGGGGGAATGTCAGCTACTACTATGTCCATAACTAGACTTTTAGCAAGAATCTGTGGCAAATTGATGCACAAATATTTAAATAGGCCTAAGCATTTGACCCTGCTTGAATCAAAGGAATACAGGTCTTTATATCGTTTAGTAATTTCTAAGCCTAGGCTTTCCATTACTACTTTGGGCATAAGATTGTGAGAATCACCTGAGTCTAGCATGGAATTGTGAAAGATTTTGTTATGTATGTTTAGGCTGACATAGAAGGGAGGGACAATCCCTTCTTGGTATTTTCCTTCAACTTCAGGACCATACAACAATTTTGGTTTATCATTTGTCAAGTTTAGAGTATCAGTGTCACTACCTATATTCAAAGCCTTAAAAACTTGATTTTTGTATACATCTTGGGTCACTAATTCAGCCAAGGGTATGGTGATTTTGATTTTGGAAATTTCTCCCTCAAGGTTAAAAGGAAATAATGTTTTTGAGATATATACATCTGTTTTGTCATTTACAATTCTTTCAACAATTCTGATTGGCTGAATTTTATTTGGACTGTTATTTGGGACATATTTGTTAGGGAAACTAGAAAAAGTACTAGGGCAGCTTTGTTCAACACTTTTCTGGTTGTTTTTTTCTTTATTTAGATCAGTTTTCTTGACCACAGTGTTGGTGTTACTGGCTGTCTTCTTAGGCTGATTTTCTGAATTTTTTCTAACAGCAGTACTAGTGTTTTTGTCATTGGAAATCTCTGGGTCCTAAGATTATATTGTTTGTGTACCTCCATGATTTCATTTTCAAACCCCAATCTGTAATCTTCAAAATCCTCATGGTTGTTTTCAGTTTTTTCTAAGGAGAAGAATTCGTGTTCTTCTTCAGTGAGAAAAACATTTGTCTCACTGTCAGATCCTATCAAATTTACATGATTTTATTCCAACCTTTCAACTTCCCTTTCTTCTTCTTGATCAACATAGTTTTTTTGAAAGGGATGCATAATTTGTTGGTCATTATCTCTTTGCCTATCTTGATTAGGGTCTCTTCTGAAATTTGGGTTTCTATTTCTATTTTGGGGGTTGCTTTGGTTTTCTCTAGGAGGCACTCTATCATTCAGATTTATATTTTCAAGCATCCTCTCCATTACCCTTACTAAGTTGTCAATTTTGGCATCAGATGATGAGGTTGATGCCATTGTTTCATCCTTGTATGTAACTCTTTTTTCTGCTTTCAACCTAGCTCTTTTCTTAATCAGATTTGCCTCTACACTTATGGCTCCCCTTTGCATATCTTCTAAAGTCAAGGAGTCTCTTTCTCTCAGCTGGTAGGCCATTTCAGGATCAAATCCTTCTGGGAATTTAGCCAAGGCTAAGCCTAATAAAGGTTTCATGTCTGGGGGAAGTGCATTGTACACACTATTGAATCTAGTGCAATAATCTTGGACATTTTCCCAGTATTTCTCTTGAGGTTATTATAATCTGAAAGTATTTTGAGAGGGTTTTTTTTAATTTCCCATTTGTTTGTGAAGTTTGATATAAATAAGGAATATCATTAATGTTGTGAGGAGTTATTCCTTTAAACCATTTCTTGGCTTCTCCTCCTAACTTTGAGCAAAAATTCTCATCTTAATGGTCTCTTATTCTATTTTCATATAATCAAAGACATAATTCATCTTATCTATATGCTTTTGAGCAGTATTAGGTTCATTTCCAGTGAAATGGGGAATTTTGGATTGATATTTATTGGGTAAAGGAACAAAAGGTTGTGGTAACACTAGAGGGGCATACCATGCTACCATGATAGGAAATAATAGGGGATTTACAAGAGGTGGACTAATAAGAGGGAAAGTGGGCTGAAATGGAGTGTTTTGAACAGTGGATGTGTGGATAAGAGTAGAAGAAACACTTGGGCTAGAAAACTGATGATAATCAGATCTGTTATGGAAGGAGCTGAAACGATGGAGAAGCTGAGAATCAGGTGGAGTAGAAGGTGAATCTTATATGCTAAAGCTCTGTTGAAAATCTGTGGTTTCAAAATTATCTTGGTTTAAATCACTTTGAGAATTATTTCTAAATAGTTTCTTTGTGTGGGGTAAGTCAATGTGAGGATCTTTCAAGACTATGAGATTTTCAGGGACAGATCTTGTTCTTGGGATGGTCCTATCAGTAGTTTGTTTTCCAGATCTAGAAGTTTTCCATAAAATATTTTTTGGATTATCAACTATGGTAGGAGGATTAGGATCTAGATGGGATTTAGTATTGACCCTATGTGAAGCCAGATTTTAGTTTCCAAAAATTAGAGAGGGTAAGGTTTTTAGGAATTTTTTTTCAAGGTTTTCCTCTCACAGTGATTTCTATAATAGGGAACTAGGTTTCTAAACTTCCTCAAAGATGGTTAACATAATCCTAAGGGAATCTGGAAATCTAGAGAAGTAATAGGGCTACTGGGGCTAGTGGAGTTGCCAGGTGGAAATGTTTAGCTTTTTTGAAGGTAAAATGTTTTATGGTCCACCACCAATGGTTTATTTGAAAGCCAATCTGAAATGTTTTCGTTTTTTTGTGGTTTTTTTGGTTTTGTGGTTGTGAGAGTGTCATATACTTGATTCAACATTTAGCTAAGGTGGTGAAACAAACAGAGTCTACTCTTTGGCTTATCAGATGATTTTTTGAGGTAACTAAAGGAATAATGAGTCTATAAGAGCTTGCTAAGCAACTATGAACTCAGAGGTCCCACCGTGATCACCTTTATGTAGGGGTCCTGTGATTTGGCAGATTGGCATACCAAGTGACAAGGCAACATCAAAACTAGTCTTTAGAGATCTAGGACCTAGCCTTCCTAGTCTCAGAGAGGGATCTCTCAAGTGTTTGCAAAGATATGACTTGTTTGTTTGTGAAAGGTTGATTTTAGGCTAGTTATTAAGCATGAGTTTGTTTGATTTTTTGGTGGGACATGATGATCTAGGCAACATAGATAGAAAATGGAAATCTCTAAGTCATTGGGAAATGGAGTCAAGTGGAAGTTGTAAAAATTTTGTAAAGGGATCAGGGGTATCAAAGGGAAAATATAACTTGGCCAGTGGATCTACAAATTATTTCAGGTGAAATGAAATGGACATCAAAGGTTTAGAATGAAAAGTAGAACTAAGGGCTATTAATAATCCTTAATTATATGTACTTCTCAACAAAGGGACTTAAAACATTATTTAAGCATGAAGAGGCATTCCATAGACAGGGCTAACCATAAATTCTAGAAACCACACTTCATAAAATAATAATTCTAATACAAACTTTTTAAATGAAATCTAGGAGTCGAAGAATGCTCTATTTCATCCAAATATTTCACCTTCAAGGAATTTAGAAAACATAAAAGATTCACAAATAACTGTAACATTGAAGAGGGAACTCCTAGACATATTTGATTACAATTATAAATACCTTTAAAACAATTATCTGGAGAAGGAAAAAGGGTATGATCAAAACAAACCTCTTTGACAGACTGTAAACAATGGTACTTTAAAGGGAGACTTCAAAAACAATTTTCAAGTGGCAGCAAGTAAGCAGGGAAAACCACAAATCATTCTTGAGACCAACTATTTGAACTATTTCTGAAATAAAAAAGCATAAGGGTTCAAGAGTGAAATTAACAAATCTCTAGAATGTCTCAGCAGAAGAAAACATAAAGACAGTGAAGAGTAAACAGAACTAAGGTGCTTTCAAAAGACATTTCTTAGCCTAAAATTTTTACTCTACTGCAACAGAGAATGGTGAAACATAATGAAACATTAAATAACAATAACAGATTTAGCGTACTTCACCAAGATCCAAACTCAAGGATCCAATGACAGAGCTTTCTCCATCAACAAACAGGTCAAAACATCCATAGGTTCCAAAACATCAATTTTCTTTCAACTTCAGCAGAACTATGTATTACTTCAAAGAGTCATCAAATGCCCACATACAATGAGTTCGAATGCAGTATTTATGCTACAAATTAGGAGGTGGAACTGATCTAGGGTCCAAGTGTTATTAATTACAGAGTAAATGCATTCCTGACCTTGAAAACCATGCAAGGCATAAGGTAGGAATAGGTTCAACTACTTCTCTATTTTAATAACTCTGTCTTAACTTCTAAGAGGAAGATAGGAGAAAAGATTGACTTTTAAGGCTCTATCCTATCTTTACAATAACTGCCTTGACAGTTTTAAAATATTTCTAGCTGCATAATAACTGTTGATTGGCTTTATGGATAGAAATTAGGCCCAATGTGTCAACCAGATATTTCTGAGTAAATAACTGCTTCCCTTTGATGTATTCGAGGCTTTTTAGCCTATATTTCCTTAATTTATCCCTTTAAATTATGTTTTTGGCCTAATTCTACTTTTAGCCTTCATAATTCCTTATATTGTCTTTAACTCTTTATCTGATTGATTTGAACCTTTATTTTCTTATCTTTAACTGTGTTTTCTCTTTTAATCTGCAATCAAGCCTTTAATATTTTGTCTTCTCCTTTCTTCTTCACTGATATTTTGTTTTTGTTTTATTGTGTACAGGGGTTTCCTTTTAGTGCGCTGGAGGGTTTTATGATTCAACCATTGGTCATGAAACACTGATTAAAATTTTGAATCAAACCCTTAAACTCATTATTCGTCTATTTGGCCTCATGGATCGTCATCCATAAACATTAGTCACTCAATTTTGACTGTGGGATGGCATGTAATGTCTCGGATGCCATTAAACCTGCAAAAATAAAAAAAAACTTTAATAAAAAACTACTTTTTTGGTCTAAACTGATTTTCAGAGGTCTGGAATGGGTTTGAGTTTGTTGAAGGAGCATTGTAGAGGAGAGGAAGAAGTAGGGGAGGGTTCTGAAGGCAGAACCAGGTGGAGAGGCAGAGGAAATTTGAAATTGGGTGTGTAGACGAGGGAGGCGGTTTTGTGAAAAATGGTGATGGTTTTCGCACTGCATATTGGCAGTAAGTGGTTTATGCCCTTTCGGATGTGATACGATTGAGAGAACGACGCATGTCCTGGGAAAAACTGCCCATTTCGCGTAGAAATGGGTTGTTAAACCTCGGCAAGGGAATTTGTGCGATATACGATCTTCGCCGTCATATCTCATGGAGTGAGATCGACGACACAAAATGAGTCTGATGGGGAGGCGCAAGTTTGGTGGATGGGACCCGGTGGACAGGTAGCGGGCGGAGATTGGAGTGTGGGATTCTGAGTGGAGGGTGGGTCAAGGGTAGTGACATGGGCAATTTTGTCGAGTAGTGCGGGTTTGTTATAAAATAGGACGAAGGGTGGAGCGGTAATGACCATCAGATCAGGTGTTTCAATGGTCGAGATGGCTCGGGGAAAAGTGGTGGAGCAGGGTGAAGCAAAGACAGGGAAGTGGCTTAAGGGATGATCGGAGGAATGGTTCCATGGGAATAAGGAGGATCGGGAGATAGGTTAAAAAGGGCTAGGGGATTACCGCATGGTTAAGGGTGTTGGGTCACATGAGAAAAGGGTTGGGGGACTTAAGCCTACAGGGGCTTAAGGCTTATTTTTATGAAAAGTCGGAGAATAGGCCAAAAAGTGGATTTTTGGCTTTTTAAGAAGTTTTCGATAAGGTGAAAAAGGGTGATTTAAACCACATAAGGGTGTCTATCATGGTTTTTAAAGGTTTTTTTAGAGATAATGGAGGATAAATGGGAAAATAAGAAAACATTTTTTGCAGGGGGAAAATGACTATTTGGGTAAGTGAAAATGAGTGAAAATGGGCAGATATGATGGAGGTGAAAAATGGGAAATATAACTTGAAAAAGATTCTTTTTGAGATGGAAAGATAACTTGGAGGATTTAAGTGAAGATATTCAATGAATTGATCGACTTGGCATAATGAAGGCAGTGAGATTTCTAGAACTCATAATGTTTTTGCAAATTTTGTTTCTAGAAATCTGAGATTTTCAACTTAGTCATCTTTTGATAAAATAAAAATTATGGATGACTAAAACACTCCAATACACTTCCTCCAATAGAGTAGGGGTCTCCTCCACTAAACAAGAACACTAAAATGTCTTAGATATAAATAGATCTAATCTCCACTTGTTGCAGCTTGCAAAGACAACCAAACCCTCACAGGATATGTGTTGTAATTGAAAGGAGAAGCTTGGCCTTCAAGCCAGATAGTGGACTTTTCAATACAAAATCTCCCAAGAGCTACTCAATGGGAAGAGGAGGAACTCCTAAACAGGAAATTCCAATGCTAAACAGAATTTTCAATCTAGGCTAAACAACCAAAGAAAGCTATATGGTCTAAACATACAATATATCAAAAGATCATATCATGAACAACCTCCTCATGCTACCTTTTCCTCCATTTATACAAATGAAAGCCTTCTTACATTGGCCCCCACACGTTAGGGTTTCCTCCACCAAATGATCTTACGTCCATTCATACTGTGATGTCTTCTCAAGTGATCCACTCCCTCTATGGCAGCGTTGTTGACTTGGTCAAACTTGACCTTGTCCTCATGCATTTGCTCCCTTTTCACACTGGAAGGTGCAAAATATAGTTATTTTGATGATCCCTTTCACATTATGAGGGATTTTATTCCTACTCATGGGCATCCTTACCCATTTATTCACCTCCTAGATGCTATAAGAAAAATCAATGTTCCAATTAGCTTGATGCTAATTTTGGGAACATTACATAATTCTGAAATCCAACACTCTAAATACCATTTACCCCTTTTCATTTTTATTTTTCCTAAGTCATTCCCTTTTTATTTCATGACTGCACACTCAAATTGCTTTTTGCATCGGCCAAATCCAAAAATCCTTTAATTATTGTCTCCTACAAACCTTTTGAAATGCGATATGCGATGAACTGGGACTCATTCACCCGCCACACTTCCTTTCATTTCATTTACCTTAAAAATCATTAAACCTTACCTTTCTGCCTTTTTGCTTCATTTTCCTACTTTAGCTTTTTCATTGCCATATAATTTTTTTCACTTACCATCCGCCTTCCTGATTCCCCCGATTGTGATTAAAGTGTGGCCATTTCTCCTTGACACATCACCCTTTCCCCCACCATCCATCGCACATCACTAAATATAAACTTCGCAGATCAGCGATTATAACTTTTCGCACTTCACACAGTTTTTAACTTACCTTTTAAGCACTCGCAAAGTATTTTTTTTAAATTGCGATGTGAGGCCCCACCTCCATCTGCCACATCACCTTCCATGCACTTTGCACTTCGCACTCTTTAACGTTTACCTTTTGTTTCGTGCACATAAACTTTCGATATGTGATCTACAAGCGTGGTCCCCTCTCCATCTACCACGTCACTCCCGCCCATTGCTTATCGCTGCCTGCAAGATTTAACCTTTACCTCCCATTGTTCCCATGTGAAACTTGTGATCTGCGATTTGCAAGTGCGGGTCTCACTACCTCATTACATCATCAATAACCCTTATATGGCATGTATTTTTCCCATTTCAGTGATAATAAGTCCGTCTAAATCCATTTCCGCTTCCACCATTCATGCCCCCTCCGAAATCTGGTTCTAGTTTGCAATTTAAAACACAGCATGGGATTTTGGGTGGAACTTGCAGTATGGTTTATTAAATTTTCATAAGATAACCTTTTCTAAAGAGTTCAACATGCACAACACAACTAGCTATTCCAAAACGGGAAGTGGAAATCATGAGAAGTAGAAGAGTGGAGGTTTTCAAATAGCATGTGGAATCATATCATGAAGGCTAGACCGCTCACCTGTTTTCAGCCACTTCTCGCCACTCCTTTGAATATTCTGGAATTGGGCCTCCCTGGCCAACTATTTTGTTTCTTTTTACTGATTAGATAGTGATTTTTTGTTGGTAAAATCTCGATTTTACCCAATTCTGTTTTGCTTTTTATGTTGTAAGAGTGATTGCTTGATGCACGCTATAATAGTTTTTCATGATATTTTGGCTTCACCTGTGTGGATCGATCATGAAATAATATTTGATAATAAACCCTCAAGAAGAACTCCATATGTAGTGAGTTCTAAGATGAAATAAAGGTTCCAGAATTTTGAAGAAATATGTTGTAGTTTTGTATGATTGTGCTCCCTGTGATCTGAGACACATTTGGGAGAGATTTTTAAACTTAATATGATACAGAGTTGTTATTTGGATTCCAAATGGAGAAATGAGTAGTATCTATATGTTTCCTTCTGTTATCAGTAGTCTCCTTTTTATGTGTAATCATATTTCATGCTATGTTGCTTTAATGGTTCGTGTAACGTAGCTATTAGTAGTCTGCAATCTTATTCGTGAATTTGTGTCTGTATAATGCTTAGGTGTTAATTCCCATGTGTTAACCTTGTTGAACTCCCTTAATTCATGCTCCGCGAACCTCTGTTGTTTCCCATATCTCATTCATATTCATTTCCTCTGAGTTCACAAGGGACAAAGTCTTAATCCTCTTAAGCATGTCTCTTGTGGGTTCCTTCTTCGTTCTTTCTCAACGCCTCTGCATATTTTTAAAGTTTCTACTCATTGTTTTATACTTGGCCCATTTAAAATCCATCTAGCCTCATAGCCTCCCAAGCCCTGTCACATTTTGGGGAATTCACATGAATCAGGCACAAATGGTCTTCTCCTTTCTTGAACCACCAAAACCATTATTCTCTTGACCCATGTTTTGTTAGAGGAATTTATGCAATTGTCCACACTTAACCTCTGATTTTAAGATTTCTTAGGCACTGGTATTTTGGAACTCAAGGTTGTCTCTAGGAGCTACAATATAAGTTCTAACAAAGTTGTTGCATGAAAGGCTTCCCAGTGGTGACAAGGTAATCCATGAAAATCATGATGGGGAAAAAAGGAATATGAATTTCTATTTTAGAAACTCCAATGTTTGGTTTAATAAACACCACATGCCAAAGATCGATATGAGGAAGTTTGATGGTAAGGATCTAGTAACATGGATTTTACAAATGGAGCAATATTTTGATCTCCATGATGTGCAAGACTCACAAAAGGTACACATTGCAACTTTATATTTAGAACCCAATCAATTTGTTTGGTATCGATGGATTTGTTCTCATAAGACACTTGTCAACTTGGTCAGTTTTTACGGAGGAAATGATAGCACATTATGAGGATACAAAGAGCAACACCTTCTTTAGCCAATTGATAAATCTCAAACAAAAGGTTTCAATGGCACAAAGCACATTGAGGACTTCCAAAATTTGAATATCAAGGTAAAAATTATTCCAGAAGAGCATAGGGTTGATGTATTCATAGGTATTTTAAAGGATAACATCCAACATGAGGTTCACCTTTGGGAACCTAATTCATTGGATAAGGCATTCAGGGTGGCAAGAAAATTTGAAATAAAAATTATGGCAACAAGGAAATCTACCACTCACAACTATAAAGATGTAAGTGTTGTTGCTCCTAGCCTTCCATAACCTACAATGTTTACACCACAACAATTGGAATAAAATAGAGCAAAATAGTTGTGATAGAAAGTACACTAAATATCATAAGTGTGCTGAGAAGAAATTATTTTACATAGATTGTTAAGAGGAGGAAAAAAAGGAACAAGAAACATAAAAAGAGGAGGATATACACCAGGAACCAACCCCGTAGAAAGAAGAAATGAATCTGACCATATCTTGTAATGCATTGAAATTAATTACTAGTACTCCTCAAAATCTAAATATAGAAGGATATATCGAGAAGATAAAGGTAATAGTGTTGATTGATTCACATAGTACCCATAATTTTATTCATTGTAATATAGCCAAGAAACTGAATTTCTTCCTATATCTAGCACCAGAGTGTCAAGTAATGGTTGCAAATGGAGGAACTATAAATTTCTCTCGTAAGTGCCATAATATCAAGATAACCATGGGGGAATACTTATTGAATAGTCCAATGCTCTCCATTCCAATGGGTGGTGATAATGTTGTACTAGGAGTCCAATGGTTACAATATTTGGGGACGATAGCTTTTAATTTTCAAAAGATTTTATCGAAATTGTTTTGGGAATTAAAATAAGTTGAATTATGGGGTATCGCAGGGAAACCAGTAAATATAATCAACTCTAATTTCATGACAAATCTTCTGAAGAAATAGAAATGATGTGTAATTTCACAATTATTCTCACTAGAGGTTCAAACATCAAAATCATCTATTTCTATAGATCTCCAAAAGGCCTTAAACAATAATTCCAATGTGTTTGATACTCCCAAAGGCCTCCCACCTATTCGTGATCATGATAATTCTATTCATTTGATTCCAGGAAGTGTTCCTCCAAACATCAAACCGTACATATATCCGTATGCCCAAAAGAGTGAGATTGAACATATGGTTGCAGAAATGCTAGAGGCTGGTATAATTCAATATAGTCAAAGTTCTTTCTCTACTGCAGTATTATTTTTGCACAAGAAGGATGGATCATGGCATATGTTTCCATATTATAGGGAGTTCAACAAGCTCACTATTAATGGTAAATTTCCCATCCCCATCATTGATAAAGTTTTGGATGAATTATATGGAGAAATTTACTTCACGAAGTTGGATCTTCATTCATAATATCATCAAATCAGAATGAAGGGAGAAGAGATTCTAAAATATCATTTAGAACTCATGAGGGTCATTATGAATTTTTGTTCATGCCTTTAATGCACCTTCCACATTTCAAGTTTTGATGAATTCCATTTTCAAACCCTTCCTTATAAATTTTTTGTTAGTATTTGTTGATGATATACTATTTATAGAAAGTCTTGGAAGGATCATGTTCAACATGTTGAAAGGGTGATCAAACTATTGGAGGAGAAACAATTATATGCAAAAAAAATCCAAACGTTTTTTTGGAGTATAGGAGGTGGTGTTAGAAAATTAAATATTATGGAGAAATGCAACACATAAAATATGCGGAAAATACAAGCACACAAAACACATAAAACCAAAGAGACACAGATATACGTGGTTCCCCCAGTTTCGGCTACGTCCACCCCGAACAGCCAGTCCTTCCTTTCTATTATCCAGCAAAATGAAGAGACACAACCTACAACAGATCCACTGTAATATTCTCTACTCTCTCTCACAGTGTCCCTCTCTGTTTCTCACTCCGAGAATACACATACAATACACAGCTACAATACAATACCCTCATAAAATCAAGGGGTTGCCTCTAGGGAAAAAAACCATAAACTAAACATAACTTCTACCGTCAAATCATTTTCCTAATGAACGGCCCAAATTGACTAGAAATTACTATACTTTTACAATGAAATTTTACATCTATTTTTAGCTTCCGGGGCACTGCCCCCGAAACCCCCCGCTAGGGGGGGGCTCCATAAAGTCGTTGCCACCCCCCCTGGATCCCCCATGGCAGAAATTAATTTACGAGCAGCTTTGTCGCCCCATTTAAGGTACAGGGTTCCAATGCTGTGATACAAAGTAAACAAGATAATCAGGCTCCACACCCAACAATCTCCCACTTGGAGAATGATTGTAGCAACTCCACCGCTGCTTCATTTGCTAGACAATGACTCTTATTTGGACCTGGTTGTTTCTCATCTTCATTTTCATCCTTGAAGACCAATTGAAACTGAGCACATTCTCAGTTTCTCCCTAGTTACAACTTTTGCTAGCATATCTGCAGGATTCTGGCTAGTGTGTATATTTTCCAACTTCAACTCTCCATCTTCCAATACTAACCGTATGAAATGGTACTTGAGATGTATGTGTTTAGTCCTGGAATGAAATGTTGAGTTCTTTGCAAGATGAATGGCACTTTGGCTATCACTGTATAGTGTGCCCATATCATGGTTCTTACCCAATTCATCCATAAACCTTTGTAACCAAATCATTTCTTTACTAGCCTCTGTAGCAGCAACATACTCTGCTTCTGTTGTTGAAAGTGCAACAACACTTTGGATTTTTGAAACCCAACTGACAGTTGTTCCACCTACAGTAAATACATATCCTATAGTGCTCCTCCTGTTATCTCTGTCACCTGTTATATCTGCATCAACATATCCCTGTAGAGCAATGTTTGAACCACCAAAGCATAATGCTTGATTTGTGGTACCTCTCAAATATCTAAGAATCCATTTTACTGCCATCCAATGTTCTTTTCCTGGATTGTTCATGTATCTGCTTACAACTCCCACTGCATGTGCAATATCAGGCCTTGTGCAGACCATTGCATACATTAAGCTTCCAACTGCTTATGCATATGGAACTTTAGACATATATTCCATTTCTTCATGGGTCTTGGGGCACATCTCGTTACTAATTTTGAAATGGCTAGCAAAAGGTGTACTAACTGGTTTTTCATTCTGCATATTAAATCTTTTCAACACCTTTTCTATGTACTCATTCTGAGACAACGTCAATTTGCGATTTTTCCTATCTCTAGTTATCCTCATACCAAGAATTTGTTTTGCAACTCCCAAATCCTTCATTGCAAATGAATTTTCCAATTTTATTTTGAGCACATTTATTTCCTGCATGTTAGACCCTGCAACAAGCATGTCATCTACATATAATAACAATATAATATAGCTGCCATCATTTTGCTTTTTCAAATAAACACACTGATCAGAGTGACATCTAGTATAACCTTGTTCAGACATAAACTTGTAAAATTTTAGATACCACTGCCTTGGAGCCTATTTTAAGCCATACAAGCTCTTCTTTAACCTGCACACCAATTTTTCTTTCCCTTTTACCTCATATCCTTCTGGTTGTTGCATGTATATCTCTTCCTGCAAATCTCCATCGAGAAATGTTATCTTTACATCTAACTATTCAAGATGTAAATATTTTGCTGCTACAAGACTTAAGATAGTTCTGATTGAAGTCATCTTAACAACAGGAGAAAATATTTCATCAAAATCAATACCTTTTTTCTATGCCCCTTCACCACAAGTCTAGCTTTGTACCTCTATTTTCCTTCGTCTTCTTCCTTTAGCATGTAAACCCATTTATACTCCAATGTAGTTTTACCTGCAGGCAACCTAACTAAGTCCCAAGTCTGGTTATGCATTAAAGAGACCATCTCTTCTTCCATGGCTAGCTCCCACTTCTTCCTGCTTTCAACCTGCATTGCTTCTTCATAACATTCGGGTTCACCATAATCAGTCAACAATAAATAATATAATGAAGGAGAGTATCGTTCAGGGGGTCTACTTATCCTGGTAGATCTTATAGCACCACTTTAAAGTGTTTGAGGTGCCTGTTGCTGTTGTGGTGGTTGCTGCTGTTGTGGTTGTTGATTATTATTATTTTCAGGCACCTTTACTTTTTTAGTTATCTCATCAAGAACTGTGTATTCCTTGCTTTATTTTTCGTGTTTCTTTTCCTGCAACTAATTCTTATACAAGACCTTTTCATTGAATATTACATCTCTGCTCCTAATGATTTTGTGATTTTCATAATCATATAAGCGATAACCAAAATCATTAACACCATATCCAATAAAGGTACATTTCTTTGATTTTTCCTCAAGCTTTGTTCTGTTTTCTTTATTAATATGGACAAAGGCCTCACAACCAAAAGGCTTTAAAAAGAGTAGTTTACCTTTTTACCTGTCCATGCTTCCTCTGGAATACCACCATCCAAGGAACTTGAAGGCCCTCTGTTTATTAGATAAACAGCAGTATCTATAGCATCTGCCCAAAATTGTAAAGGAAATCCCGCATGCAATCTCATGCACCTTGCACGCTCCATGATTGTTCTGTTCATCCTTTCTGACACACCATTTTCTTGTGGTGTTCTTGGAACAGTCTTTTTTCTACGAATTCCATGCTTTGAATAGTACCTATCAAACTCTTTGTTGCAATATTCACCTCCATTGTCTGATCTGAGACACTTCAACTTCTTTCCTGTCTCAATCTCAACCAAAGCTTTCCATTTCTTGAAAGTATCAAATACATCAGATTTATTTTGAATGCAATAAATCCATGTTTTTCTAGTTGCATCATCAATAAACGTAACATAATAGTGAGAGCCACCGAGAGATGATACCTGAGCAGGTCCCCATACATCTGTATGCACAAGCTCCAATTTTTCGCTCTTCTTTTCTTTCCCATCTCTAAGAAATCTGACCTTCTTTTGTTTTCCATAAATGAAATTTTCACAGAAATCAAAATCAACATTCTTCAAACCTGGCAACAAATTTCTTGAGTGAAGAATCTTCATCCCCTTCTCACTCATGTGTCCGAGCCTATGATGCCATAATGTTGCATCTGCTCCTTTGGAAGTTAAAGCATTAACATAGTTATAAATACCATTGCATAAATACAATGTACCAACCTTTTCGCCTTTTGCTATTACCAGGGCTCCTTTGGTGACCTTCCAAGCTTTATCTGTGAAAGTTGTCACACAACCTTCACCGCCTAACTGCCATGTTGAAATCATATTTTTCTTTAGATCTGGAACATGCCTTACCTCCTTTAATAGCCATTGGTTTCCATTCTGCTGTTTTACAAGAACCTTACCCATTCCAACAATTTTACATGGTTTATCATCACCCAAACGAACTTGTCCAAAATCTCCTTGAACATAGTCATGAAAATATTTCTTATCAGGTGTGGCATGGAATGAAGCCCCTGAATCTACAACCCAAGAATCAGTAACATTTTCGAAAAAAATAATCAAAGCATCTTGTAACACATCACCTGTCACATTTGCTTCATGATTGTTTTCTTGTTGTGTGTCTCCTTCTTTTCCCTTCCGAGATCTACATTCTTTCTTTAGGTGTCCTTTCTTTCCACATTTCCAGCACATTATCCCCGATCTGGACTTGGATCTGCCTTTCCTTGATTTACTGCGATATCCCAAGCTCTTTCCTCTTTCCATTATTCTTCCCCTAGACTCTGCGCTCAAAGCATTACCTGATGTCTCACTGGATCTTTTCCGTCGCATTTCCTCGCGAAGGATAGCACCGACAACATCATCAAACTTTAAAGTACTAGATCCAAAGATATAGTTACTAATGGCCATAACTAAACTGTTCCAGCTTTTTGGCAATGAGCACAAAATAACAAAGCTCTAACTTCATCATCAAAGTTTACCCCTACAGAACTTAGATGACTGGTAACTGTATTAAAATCATTTAAATGGTCTGCAATAGATCCACCTTCTGACATCTTCATATTAAATAATCGTTTCATAAGAAATACCTTGTTTGAGGCCGAGGGTTTTTCATATAGTTTCGCCAACGTCTGCATCAAACCCTATGTTGTTGTTTCCTTCGAAATATTGAAGGCGACTGATGTCACAAGGCACAACCATACTGTTCTGAGTTCCTTTCTATCAAGAATGTTCCATTTCGCGTCTGTCATGGCCGTCGGTTTCTTTGTTTTTATGCTCAATGGTAGGTACAGATCTTTCTGATACAGATAATCTTCCATCTGCATCTTCCACAGCGGGAATTTTTGGCCATTAAATTTCTCAACCCTAAACTTACCATCTTCTACCATTTCTCCCGCTCGAACCAGGAACCCTTCTTTCCTGCGAGTCTATCAGCCAAATATACCTTCAACTCTGATACCAGTTGTTAGAAAATTAAATATTATGGACCAATGCAACACATAAAATATGTGGAAAATACAAGCACAAAAAACACATAAAACCAGAGAGACACAGATATACGTGGTTCACCCAGTTTGGGCTACGTCCACCCCGAACAGCTAGTCCTTCCTTTCTATTATCTAGCAAAATGAAGAGACACAACCTACAGCAGATCCGTTGTAATATTCTTTGCTCTCTCTCACAGTCTCCCTCTCTGTTTCTCGCTCCGAGAATACACATACAATACACAGCCACAATACAATACCCTCATAAAAGCGAGGGTTTGCCTTCTAGGGCAAAAAACCCTAAACTAAACATAACTTCCACCGTCAAATCATTTGCCTAATGAACAACCCAGATTGACTAGAAATTACTATACTTTTACAAGGAAATTTTACATCTATTTTTAGCTTCGGGGGCGCTGCCCCCGAAACCCCTCGCCAGGGGGGGGCTCCATAAAGTCACTACCGCCCCCCCTAAGACCCCCCATTGCAGCAATTAATTTACGGGCAGCGTTGCTGCCCCATTTAAGGTACAGGGGTCCAATGCTGTGATACAAAGTAAACAAGATAATCAGGCTCCACACCCAACAGGTGGAATATTTGGGTCATATTGTATCTCATGAGGGTGTTAACATAGAACCTAACAAAATTAAATCTATTAATTAATGGAAAATCCCCACAACCATAAAGCATCTTCGATGATTTCTTGGGTTGACAGGGTATTCTCGCAAGTTTATCAATAATTATCGGAGAATATCAGTGCCTATAACATCTTTACTGAATAAATATGCATTTTCTTGGAATCCAGAAGCAACTAAGGCCTTTGAACATGTTAAGAGGAAATGTGCCAAGCATCGATCTTAGCTACACCAAATTTTACAAAAACCTTTATTGTGGAATGTGATGCCTCAGAAAATGGAACTGGTGTAATTTTAATGCAAGAAGGAAGACTCATTTCTTTTGAAAGTAGTCTAATCAAAGGAAACTATTTACACAAACCTATTTATGAGAAGGAAATGTTGGCAATACTACATGCACTAAAGAAATCGTGACCTTACCTAATGGGAAGACACTTCAAGGTAAAAACAGATCATGATAGTATTTAATAATTTTTGGAACAAACACTATCTTTAGAATAGCAGCAAAAATGTTGTCACAAAGATTTTGGGTTATGACATTGAAATAATCTGTAAAAAAGGGAAGAAAAATGGTGTTTCATATGCACTCTCAAGAAAGGATGAGGCTGTGGAAGCATTTCTTTGTGCCATTTCTATTATACAACCTGAGTGGATAGCTAAATCAAGGGATGAATGGAATAATGATGAAGAGCTGTGGACACTAATTCAAAAGTTGCAACAAGATCCCAGTACATCTGATACATTTAGCTGGAAAAATGATTCATTATGGTAAAAATATCGCTTAAATATTTGTAATAATTCCCAACTCAAACAAAATTTGTAATAATTCCCAACTCAAAAAAAATATTCTTTTGGAATTTCACACCTCTCCCTTAGGAGGGCACTCGGGATTTTTAAAAACGTACCACAGGGTAAAGAAGGAATTTTTTTGGGATGGACTTAAATATCATATTCAAAATTTTGTGGCAGAATGTTTAGTTTTCCAGAAAAATAAATTTGAGACAATTCATACCATAGGTTTGTTAGAAACTTTTTCCATTCCAAGTAAATGTTTGGAGGAGGTTTCAATGTATTTTATCATAGGTTTACCGAAATCTAAAGGAAATATTGGCATCATGGTGGTAGTTGATAGAATTACCAAGTATGTGCACTTTTGTGCATTTTCTCATCCATTTAAATCATGTATAGTTGCTACTGCATGTATGGAAAAAATTCAAAATATACATGGAAACCCAAAGATTATTGTAAGCAACATAGATCCCATTTTCACTGGAAATTTTTGGACGAAATTATTTTCTTGTCTGATAACTCAATTATCTCATAGCTCATCTTATCATCCTCAATCTAATGGGAAAACTGAGATAGTGAACAAATTTTTGGAAGGATATATTCATTGCTTTCTATCTGATAAATAGACACAATGGGTGAAGTGGTTACCTATGGATGAATGGTAGTATAACACTTCCTTCCATATGGCAGCAAAAATGACCCCATTTTTGGCACTTTATCGATATCATATACCATCCATCACATCATCTTTAAGAGAAAATTCTAAGGTTCAACCAGTGGAATATCACATCAAGCATAAACAACAAGTTCTCCAACTGTTAAAGGATAACCTCATTTTGGCGCAGAATTGAATGAAACAATAGGAAGATCAACATCGCAGCTAAAGAAGTTTTGATGTAGGTGACTGGGTATTTTTACGGCTAAAACCATATAAAAAAAATGTACCTCAAGCAAGCTAAGAAGGATAATAAATTATCACCAAAGTATTATGGTCCTTACAAGGTGTTGCAAAAGTTTAGCACTATGGCGTACAAATTGGATCTTCATACATCTTCTCGAGTGCACCCAATTTTCCATGTTTCATGCTTAAAGAAGGTTATAGGTGACAAGCTCCCATTTCAAACAATATTACCAGATCTTGACAAGGAAGGAAAAATAATATTGGAACCTGAAGCAGTCATGGAAACAAGAACTCGATAGCTATGAAATCAATCAATTTCAGAGTATCTCATTAAATGGAATAACTTACCCACTAAAGATTCCACATGGGAGGATGATAATTTTATACAAAATCATTCATAACTACTCAAGCATTGAGGAAAACACTTTTTTGAAGGAGAGGGGCATGTTAGGTCCCTATAATACTAGTGTATCCCCTTATTTTTATTGTTAGTGTAGTCTCTTTATTGTTATTGTTGTGCCCATTTAGTCCCCATATTGTTATTATTGTGCCCCATAGAAGCTCTTTGTTGTTATTGTTGTGCCCATACATTATTATTGTTATGTCGGCTCTAATTATGTTGTGACCCCTTAGAATCCTATATATATAAAGTAGGTTTTTTCATTTGAATCATCCAAGAATTTTTCATTTATGTAATGTAAAGGAGGCCTACCCCTCAAAGTGGATAATTTTTAATTAATTGATATATATTTTCTTCTATTTCATGAGATGGTTACATAACATATATCACATTTATCAGTCCACTCAAATTCAACATGTCTAGTTAACGCATACAATGGCGTTGAATTTTTTTTTAAATGTGTTATGAAACGACGATAATAACTAGCATAACCAAGGAAAATTTGTACCTCAATTTGCATGATTCGATCTTAGCTGGATCTACCTGAATTCCTATAGTAGAGATAAAGTGTTTGAGTACTGTGCCTTCTGTCATCATCATGTGGAATTTTTTATTGCTAAGGCACAACCTAGTAGTTATACAGTGTGTAAGAACCTTTTCGATATTTTGTAAAGCTTGATCAAAATCATTACCATAAGGAGTGAAACAATCCATATATATTTCAAGTCCTTCATTAATTAAATCAGAAAAAATGCTCATAATTTCCCTTTGAAAAGTGGCTGGTGCATTACACAACCCAAATGGTAAGACTATATATGAAAAATTTCCCCATGGAAAGTTGAACGTAGTTTTATCTTAGTCTTGAGGAGCAATCTATATTTTATTATACCCACTAAATCAATTAAAGAAAGAAAAATATTTCTTTCTGGCTAGAGTATGAAGGACTTGATCTACAAATGGAAGAGGGGAATGATCCTTCTGCATTTTTTTTTAATTCTCTCTAATCTACACAAATTCTCCATTTTCGATTCTTTTTAGGGACTTGCACCAATGGTGAGACCCACTAACTGTTAGTGATAGAGTCTATAAAATTAACATCGAGAATTTTTTGAAACTCTTGTTTCACTATGTTCCTAAGGTGCGGATTTAATATTCTATGGGGTTGGCGAATGGCTTGGGAATATTTCTCAATATAGATACGGTGTGTACACAACTATAAATCAATGCCTTTCATATACAAATATTACTTGTTAGCCAGCTATAAAATTTGTGATATAAAATGTTGGATAAATCATTTTTAGAGCCTTCAAGAAACAAGTTTTATTGCTAAAAAATGTTATCTCTTGAAGACTCTTGAAGGCCTCATGCCTCTGTCCAAATCTTCACTGCTGTTCCTTTTTTATACTCAGAAATTCTACCGATTTTATGAGAAAAGACTGTTGTAAAAAACCCTTTTCCCCCCTCCTCCACTCAAAAATGAACCTTCATTTTTCTCCCCTTTTTCCTCAATAACATTCCTCTATTTTCATGATCCCCCTTCTTCCATTCATGAAAACAATTTTCCATAGTTTAAAACTCATTTTTTGACTATATTGAAAACCCTCAAAATCCTTTGAAAACCAGAAAAATCATAAAAAACATATGTTTTTTATATAAAGGCTTAAGCCCCCTTGGGCTAAAGTCTTAACCACTTCCCCTCCATATGCCTTGGTGCTGGAACCAAGCGCTGAACCATTCAAGCGCTTAATCACATCGCAAATTTTGAATGGTTAGATTGAAAGACCAAGACCGAAGTCCCGATTGTGATTAGCCCTTTTTTTATACGCCCCGGGCATGTTATAATACATAGAGACCACGGGCCCCGCTGTCGGGTGCCAGACCATATCATGAATATATATCCCGCCTCTGAAGCATTAAAACTTTGTATTATATTGAAATTTTGGGTTTTCATATATCATAAAGGGTTTCCGCCGGTGCAAAGTTTAAAACGATATTGACAGTTGATCTGCAGTTGATCAAATGGCCCGTGCTACATCGCATCGCAACTTTCATTCAGTACATTTTTTTGTCCCCCCCGATTAGCCATCCCTCCGATTCACTCCCCACTGTTGATATGATCTTCAAATCAACGGCCGGCGCTCAATCGCCCCGTTGCACTCCAAGTTCATTACCCCGCCGATTGCGATCTCCCGACGCATCTCCCAGCGTCGATCTGATCTACAGATCGATGGTTATCATCTAATCGCATCAGGGTTTTCCATCGCATGCGTCTAATCACTTTACTTTCCCCCCCTCCGATCGCCGATTTCTGATTTATTCACCACCGTTGATCATTGCGCGATTGATGGTTCCGACTTATTCTTCCCTCTGCTCTCCTTTTTAAACCTTCTCTTAACTAATCTCGATCGTTGGATGTTGCCATCCAATGACCACGCTCCTCCCCACGCCTTCTAAGCAATTTTACGCAGGATTTTATAATATAGTTTTGTATTGTGTAGGTGTTTGAATGTTTTTTCGTCATATTAAAGAGAAAGTCGAAGGCTGGGAATGGCGATTCCCATGCCTTTGATTTATCAAAGGAAACCATTCGCAGGGCTCAAATTCCACGTCTCATCAATGTTTCATGAGGCATTGATGCCATATGAGCCTCGCGCGGCCTGCACATCAACAAGACACAGTGTTATTTAATCAAATTAAAAGAGTATCAGTGTTGAAGACTTGCCATAGCAGAAACAAAAGATCGAAAACCAATTTGGGGATTGCGGCTAAGATTTATTATCAAAAGCCTAATCCTCCAAATTGAAACACAATTAAAGAAAATCATAAGTGTTTATCAGACAGAAAGGCCTCCACCACCACATCAGAGGCCAATTGATTCCTCTCAGCTACCACAAAGCCACCTATGCATCAAAGCATTCAAACAGAGGCCGAATTTATTGATAAAACGAAGATATTCGCCTTAGCACAGCCAAAGATTTAATTTTGCTAAGGGAACTTAATGCAAAAAATATCAACAGAGTTATTACATCCTGAACAGAGCCTTAAAAGTCAAAAAAATCTCCCATCGAGCTTGATCTTAATTGTAAAACATTTAATACAGGGGACACATATGTAAACTTCTCCATTGAGCCCCTCAAAGGCCGAGAAGTCATTAACCTGTATTAATTGTCCTGGGAGATCTTTTATCCTCTCCCACCTCCTCATTCTTCTATAAATACTTCTGTAGAAGATGATAAATTGTTGGTTTTAGAACTTTGAAATATACTTGAGCTTGAAATTTCTGATTGTAAATAGTGTTCACTCACTCTTGAAGCTTTGCTTGTGATAGATTAGTTAGTCTGGGAAGTGTAGATGATTGCTAAACTAAAGCATTGGACTTAAAGCTGTAACTGGTTTGGAGCATCAATACAAGCTGATTTATGGGATCCTACTCTATGTCAACGGTGATGTTATTTCTTATCGTAAATTGTTATTTTATTTATGTTTTCATTGTGTTCATCTTCTCTTATAAAGAACAACATGCATAGAGTTAAGACCTACTGTATATCAATACCTTTCTCTGACTGAAAATCTTTATCTACATGTTTTCTTCCAATTCGTGTTATTTAGGAATGATTTAATTTAGTCTAAGCATAGGAATGATGGTGTTCCCTCATCCTACTGTCTTAGCTAATTTTTGTTCCTGAATGTTATTTTTAGTTCATGTTAAGTAGAGATGAACTAAGGAAGATATGGTGAGCCCTGGTCCTAGTTTATCCCCAAAGACTATCTAAAAGTTTCCCTTGGAATGTGTTGAAAGCTGGCTAGTTTGAAAGTACTTACCAGATCTTAGACCCTTCTTTGTTATCTTGTGTTTGTCTTGAAAGTTACCAAGCAAAGAAGAGCTAGGAGAGGATTTGTGGTGAGCCTGTCCCGCTAGTTTATTCTCCAACAGTTGCCTTCAAGTTTCCCTCTGTTTTTAAACTTTTTCTATTGAAAGTGTATCAAAGGCTGGCTAGTTTAAAATTACTTACCAGATCCTATTTTACTTTCATATCTTTCTTAAGTGTATGTCAAAAGCTAGCTAGTTTAAAATTACTTACCAGATCTTGGGCTGCTCTTTGTTCTTTGTCTGTTTAAATTCCCCTTCTTATTGTTTCATTTCATTCCATAAATCAACTTTAAAGAGAACCTTAGACATAGATGACTTTCCCCATGGACCACTCTTGCCCCTTGTTGTTTCAATTAAACCCTATTATAGCTCCATAGCCCAATGGACTAAAACCTGCAATTATCTATCTTCTTGGCCAAAGCTTGTTCTATTTGCTTGCAACTTATCACCTTTGAAACTCTTTGCATTTATAACTTTCCCCTCAAACAATAGTCATGCTCAACCATCCAAAAACAAAACAAAGCCCTCGGCCTTCATAAATAGCCTAATATCATTACACAAAACTTCAAAGACAAATCTATCTTTGCACTTATTGGAGATATCCCTCTCCGAATTCAGGAGGGCTAGATCCTAGAATCACAAAGTGGTTGAAATAATGTTGTTTTTGTGATTGGAATTTTCCAATATTGCTAATTACAGATTCCTAACATTTCTGGTGACTCCACTAGGGAACGAATCTAATTTTAATCTCTGGTTCCCCTTAAAATTTCATACAAACATTGTGAGTTAAAAGCAGCCTTCTCAAGCACTACCAAACACATGGTAATCATGGTAAAACTTATTTGAATCAGTGACAAACTAGGCAAACCCTAGGATTCTCATAATACTTTATCTAACCTTGAAAAATCAGTTGGATTAGCCATAAGAGTAGACTATCTTTGTCTCATAACCGTAGCTAAGTTGTGAAACAGATCTTGGACACTCTTAGAAACCACACAACTGAAAATAACTCAGAAAACCCAAAAATATTTTAGATTGGAATTTAATAAATATGGTGGTGGACCATAAAACCTTTTACCTCCAAAAGAGCTAAAAACTTCCACTTTGCGACTCCACAATCCTCAACGGGCCTTAAGACTCCACTGGGAAGAACCCTTGTCATTGTAATGTCATTCAAACTCAATTAGAGGACTGTAGGATTTGAATTTGTACAAAGCAGATTAGTTAACCCCTTAAAGACTGTCATATCTGGTTTAACTGTTCTTGTTTATTCGGGTCTGAAAAACAAAACATAGTGGCTCCTAGAAAGATTCATACTAGAGCATGTCCTGACCCAAACCCACCTGAAATAGTTGATAACCTAGAAATTATCCTTAGGAAGTCTCCTAAGATCGAATTTTCAACTATTTTCAAATCACCCTTGAGAGCTAATTCAGTTCCTAAAAATATTTCAGCTCTACAACAATCACAAGCTAACTTAGTAGATCCATTTAGAACTAGGTCATTTGGTGATATAATTCAACTAGACTCTGAGTCTTCACTTTCATCCCTGGAAGCATGTGAACATCCTGGTAGTAGAGAAACAACACTACCTGATTTACACTTCCTTCACAATTTAGGTGTCTCTCATCCAAGATCAGCTCAGCAATCTACTATTGTTCCATCCATATCTGCTCATCCTACATCCACTATCCAAACCACTCCACTTCAGCCCGCTTTACCTTTTGTTAATCCACCTCTTGTAAATCCACCTCCACCACATATCATGGCAGCATGGTATGCTCCCTTAATCCTTCTTGTTCCACTAGTCAATCTTCCACAAGACTATCAGTCCAAAATTCCATTATATGATGCCAACAATACTACAACTGCATCACAACATGTCGATAAGATGAATGACTACTTTGACAAAAATGAAATTGAGGATGATTCTGTCAAAATTAGACTTTTTTCTCAAAGTCTAGGGGGAGAAGTAAGACAATGGTTTAAAGGCTTAACCCCCCATAGTATCAATGATCTCCAATCCTTCCATAAAACATTCTTAAACAAATGGGAAGTGAATAAAATCCTCTCCAAGTCCTCTCTGATTACAAGAACCTCCATAGAAACACTGGGGAAATTGTGCAAGCTTACTGCACTAGATTTAATAGTGTGTACAATGCACTTTCCCCAAATCTAAAGCCTCCACAAGGCTTAGCATTAAACAATTTTCCTCAGGGTTTTGACCCCGAGATGGCCTATCAGCTGAGAGAGAGAGATCCTGCAACTCTTGAAGAGATGCAAAAAGGTGCTCTTGTTGTGGAAGTCAACTTGATGGAGAAAAGAGCAAGAATGAAAAATGAGAAGAGAGTATCCTTCAGGGAAAAAAACACATCTTCCACTTCCAACTCAAAGATGGAGAGAATGATGGAGGAGATGATGAAAGAGATGAGCATAATTAAGAGAGCACAAGCAAGCCAAAACCAAAATTCTCCTAAAAATAGAAATCAGAACCAAAATCAGAATTTTAAAAGAAACCAACCTCCAAACAGACCTAGGGAAGATGATCAACAGATCACTCCTCCCTTTCATCAAAACTATGTAAGTGAGGTTGAGGAAACAGATGAAATAACAGAGGAAGATGATATCAACATGCTGGGGGTAGATAATGATGACTTTGAGATTCATTATGATAGAAAACAAGGTCCATATACACCTTATGATGATAAAGGAGATGATGATGAAAATTATTATCAAGACATGGAAAATGTCATCATAGAGTCTCAAAGAGAATATGGCCTTAGAAGAAAAACCAGTCAATAAACTCCCAAAACCAAAACCTCTGACAAATCTTCACAAAATAGCACTACAACCAACCCTAAAGTTGCTAAAAAAAAGGACAAAACAGTAGCTGTAAATTCTGATAAAGGTAGAGAGAAAGGCACTCAAAACATTACAAAACAAAGTGCAAACCTTAGCAGTACTAACACTTCAGCTAGTACTCCTATTAAAACAATTTCGTCAAATGTAAATATAACAAATCAACAAGCTGATGTTGCTGATAGGGTGACACCTAATAAGGCTGAGACAAGTACTTCAAAGAATCAAATTCCTTTCAGCCTGGAGCAATAAAATTCCAAAATCAAAGTCTCTGTTCCCTTGACTGAGTTAGCTGCCAAAATTGTATATAGAACCCAAATTTTGAAGGCTTTAAATATAGAGGAAAATGAGGATACAGTCAATCTTAACAATGACCAACCAGAGCTTATTTTTGGTCCTAATATTGAAGGTAAGTATCAAGAGGGAACTGTCCCTCCCTTTTATGTGAGTTTAAACGTTCATGACAAAAAAATTCACAACGCTATGCATGATTCTAGGGCTTCTCATAATTTAATGCCAAAAGCCGTGATGGAGAGCCTTGGTCTAGAAATCACCAGACCTTATAAAGACCTGTACTCCTTTGACTCAAGCAGAGTAAAATGTTTAGGATTAATCAAATACCTCTGGGTTAACTTAGCACAAATTCCATCCAAATGCTTAGTCATGGATATTTTTCTGGCTGATGTGCCCCCAAAGTATGGAATGTTATTATCTAGGTCCTGGGGGGCTAAGTTACAAGGAACTATGCAAATGGACATGACCTATGCGACTATCCATGTTTTCAATCATACTAGAAGACTTTACAGGGAGTCCCATATGCAATACACAATTACAAGCCAAGACAGACCACAAAACTCTCCTTTGTATTCTATAAATACAGGCCATGATTCTTTTATTCTGTTTAACGATGAAACACTTAGTGAAAAAGTCACTTTAACAGAACTGATGGCCGATAGAGAGGAGGAAGAGCACAGCACGGAAGTGTCAAAACAGTTTTTTGCATTTGAAAATATTAGCAAACCCAACGCAAGTCTTGAACTACAAATCATACGTCCATCGCTTTTAAACCTTGAAAATCAAGAAAACAACCCTCAACACAGCGAAAAACCTGAGGATTTGAAACAAATTCAACTAAGTGCTGATACTCAACAACAATCAGAAAGCATGTTAGTTGAAGAGGAAAAACACCAAACGGATGAAACCAAAAATATTCCTCTGTGGAGTATGTATTTTGACGGGTCATGTAATAGAACTAACGCTGGTGCAGGTGTCTGGATTTGCAACACTGAAAACAACCACACATAAATCATTTCCTGCAAATTAAACTTTCAGTGTTCTAACAAGATAGTGGAATATGAATCCCTTATCTTAGGCTTACTATTGTTGAAGAAGTTAGGAGCCAAAAGAATCAAAGGGAATGGGGATTCTGAGTTAATCATTAGGAAAGTCAATGGGGAGTACAATGCTAATCATCCCAGACTTAGGGCCTACCGAAACGATGTCATGGACCCTTTAAAAAATTTTGAGGAGTACCAAATTATTTTTGTCCCAAGAAAAAGAAATAACGCAGCCCAAAATTTAGCCTTTGCATCTAGAACATGCTTAACGCCATATGAAACCAATGACTGTACAACTAAAATAAAATTCAGACCAGCCATGCCTGATAATGAAAAGTATTGGCAGGTGTTTGACGGAGATAAACAAATAGAAGACTTCATGCAATTCAGAAATGAATTCGAAATAAATAGTTCAGACTCAGAATATGATACCGATTGCAGTGAAGAAAATTTTCTTAGTGAAGAAGAACCGTCTCCTGAACTTGCCAATATAAATCTACTATCTAGCAAACTTGAAAACAAAACAGAGCTGACTGCAGAGTTAGAAACGAAGGAGTTAGAAACTCTACAGTCCAAAGATCAGAGTTTGCCTAAGGGTCTGGCTCCTTTGGAAGAGTTGTTCGATTTTAACGATGTGGCCAAGAAACCAAGACTGGAACCTGTAGAGATTGAAGTAGAAGAGTGCAATACAGGCAGTGAGAAAAAACTGAAAAATGATTAAACTGTCTAAGACTCTACCAGCTCACATTAAACTCAAATATATAGAGTTTTTTAAAGAGTTTTCTGATGTTTTGGCGTGGAGTTACGAAGATCTTAAATCCTATGACACTAAAATAATACAGCAAAAAATCCCTCTCAAGGAGAACCAGAAGCCATTCAAACAGAAACTACGCAGAATAAACCCTGTTCAGTTTCCTTTGGTTCAGAAGGAGATTATGAAAATGTATGAAGCTGGTATTATTGTCCCTATTAGATATTTTGAGTGGGTGTCTAATCTGGTGTCAGTTAGGAAGAAAACTGAAGAGATCAGGCTTTGTATAGACTTTAGAGATTTAAACAAAGCTTCATTGAAAGACAACTACCCTTTACCTAAGATGGACCATATTTTATAAAGGGTGGTAGGGTCTAGAAGGATTTCTTTACTTGATGGCTATTCAAGGTATAATCAGATCTTAGTCCACCTTGATGATCAATTAAAGACAGCTTTTACTACACCATGGGGCACTTTCATGTATGTGAAAATGCCCTTTGGTCTAATGAATGCTGGAGAAACTTTTCAAAGAGCCATGGACATAGCATTCTCGGAAGAACTGGGCTACTTCATCATTACATACCTTGATGATGTCATTGTGTTTTCAAAAACGGATGAAGAGCACTTAGAACACTTAAGAAAAGTTTTCGAGAAATGTAGAAAGTTTGGGATATCTTTGAACCCTAAGAAGACACTTTTCGGTCTCCAAGAAGGTAAGCTTCTTGGACACATTATTTCAGAAGAGGGTATTAAGATAGATCCAAAAAGGATTGAGGCCATATTGCAAATATCTCATCCTCGAAACATCAAGGAGTTGCAATCTTTCATTGGAAAGATTAACTTTTTGAGAAGGTTCATCCCCAACTTGGCTGAGCTTCTTAGGAATATAAAAAACATGCTGAAGAAGGAGTAAGGGGTAAAATGGACCTTGGAAGCAAATAAGTCCTTTGAGCTGGTGAAACAAGCGTTAACTAAAACACCGGTTATAATAAGTCCTGATTTTTCAAAAGTTTTTTATATTTTTTCGTTTGCATCAGAACATACAATAGCTGTTATCCTTTTATAGAAAAATCCACAAGGACAAGAGAAGCCTATTGCATTCTTTAGCAAGGCATTGAGGGATGCCCCTCTGAAGTATAACATTATGGAGAAGCAAGAAATTGCTTTGGTTTAAGCTTTGAAAGACTTTAGAGTATACATATTGCACTCACACATCATTTCCTTCGTCCCAAATTCAGTTGTTTAAGACATTCTAACACAGGACACAGATGGTAAGAGGGGTAAGTGGATTGTTTTTATTCTTGAATATGATTTAGAGATAAAACCCACTAAAATCATCAAAGGCCAAGGTCTAGCTAGGTTGATGGTTGAAACCAATTTTGAAGTTCTTGATATCAATATGATTAATGCTTTAGATGAACAAGAGGAAATCTCAACTCCCATTGTTGAAGAACATTTTATGAATTCCTCTTGGCATACTGATATTCTGTATGTTTTGCTTAATTTGAATACACCTCCTAGTTTGACAAAAACAAAGGCAAGGTTTCTAAAGTTAAAAGCTGTAAACTATTGCATTCTAGATAAATGTCTTTATTGGAAAAATGCAAGTGGTATATTGCTTAAATGTTTGCCTAAATATGATGCAGATAAGGTTAAGCACGAGTTCCATGAAGGGGAGTGTGGAGGCCACTTATACTGGAAGACAACAGCGAACAAAATTTTGAGGGCTGGCTATTATTGGCCTACTCTTTTTCATGATGTGCACAAGATGATCATTGCCTGCCATAAATGTCAACTTTTTGAAGGCAAAAGAAAATTGCTACCCCTACCCCTGCATCCATTCACTGTTGAAGCTCCTTTTCAACAGTGGGGACTTGACTTCATAGGAGAAATCCATCCACCATCTTTTGCCAAGCACAGATGGATTCTCACTGCCACAGACTACTTCACTAAATGGATATAAGCCATCCCTTGTAGACAAGCCAATGATTCTGTTATTATAAAATTTATGGAGAATAATATTCTCTCTAGATTTGGTTGTCCTACCAAGATCATCACTGATAATGCAGCAGCATTTGGATCAAAGAAGATGGTCGAATTCTGTCATAGTATCAGATAACATTGGGGCATTCCACGCCCTATTACCCCCAAGGTAATGGAATTGCAGAATCCTCAAATAAGAGTTTAGTGAACATAATCAAGAAACTGTTGGAGGACAACAAGAAGTCTTGGCACATAAAGCTTGTGCATGCACTTTGGGCTGACAGATTGACATTGAAGAAATCTATTGGAATGTCACCCTACCAAAATTTGTATGGCACTGATGTAATCTTTCCAACCAACCTTGGTGTGCCAGTTATGAATTTGATTCAAGAGTTGCAAACTGAATATAATGACATGATCAGAAGGATCAATCAAACGATTCATCTTCAGCAAACCAGAGAGGAGGTTTATAACAAAGCATTGCAAAAGCAGAACAACATCAAAAATATTTTTGACAGAAGAACAAAGGCCAGCAATTTCAAAATTGGGGACAAAGTTTTAAAGTGGGACTCAAGGAGGGAAGACAAGGGAAAGCATGGGAAATTTGACAACTTATGGCTTGGCCCTTATCTCATTCATTCAACTATTGGTAACAATGCATTTTTATTGCAAGAGTTGAATGGAGATGAGCTGCTTGGGGGTCCTGTCAATGGCAGGATGCTCAAGCATTACTTCTCTTGATCCATGTCATGTTTAGAAGCCTTTTTATCTTTTTTTCATTATAAATATTTCATCCACCATTGCATTCAAAGTTAGAAAAAATCAAAATACAAAAACAATGAAAGAAATAAAAGATGTCGGATTGTAAAAACAATAAACGTACAACCCCATACCAAAAACGAGAAAAAAATTATGAAAGTGTGCAAGTTTGAATGCCACTCCTGAAAAACACACTACTAATTAGTCATACTGCTTAATCTTGACTAGTTAGTTTTAAATTTACTACTGATAGGATAGTGAATTCGATTTGCCAAACTGTTTAATCTTGGCTTATCAGTAGGTAGACTAGGCTAGAAATTAAAGGTTCAAACATGCTAAAAATCTGAACCTAAGTTTCCAAAGAGAGATGACTCAAATCTGTTTTATTTTTTGAGTCAAAACAGATGTAAAACTGGTTCTAATCAGCTCAAAATCTGAACCAGATTATGAAGAAAACAGCTCACACAGTAGTAAAAATAGAGTTGTAAAAAGGTGAAGGAAGTGCTTTTAAATTTCAGATCTTAAGCCTTCCATTTTGATTTAATTTTCTGCAAAATAATATCTATGTGCAACTTGTTTTTTATGCCATAGATTAGCATCAAGTTAGACTGTTCAATCCTAACTTGAATGCTTTTAAATTTCTGTTGTAGAATTTAGAGAATAAAAATTTGTTGGACAGTTTTATCCCAACAGATGGTAGATTAGGTAGAGAAACATGTGAACTCAACTTCTTAATCTGTGTTCATGGATAAATAAGGAGTAGAAATAGATTAGATTTCCTACTTTCAAAATAATAAAATGTTGTGAAAAGAGTTTTCCAATCCAAGTGCACTCTAAAGAAGAAAAAATGTTAGATCAGTAGGATTGGGTAGGTAGAAAGTTTGTGTTGATGAAAGATCCATTGTTTTTCATGGCTACTAATATATTTCAGAGCAAAAATATCATTCAAGTAAAGAAAGGCAGCCCAATGGATGAGGCACAAATTAGCCTCCCAGGGAATGCAAGTATGAAGTTCTTGATGCCTTCAAGAAGGCACCATCCCCAAGTGGAGCCACTATTAGCCAGCTATAAAATTTGTGATATCAAATGTTGGCTAAATCATTTTTGGATCCTTCAAGAAACAAGTTTTATTGCTAAAAAATGTTATCTCTTGAAGACTCTTGAAGGCCTCATGTCTCTGTCCAAATCTTCACTGCTGTTCCTTTTTTATACTCAGAAATTCTGCTGATTTTATGAGAAAATACTGCTGTAAAAAATCCTTTTTCCCCCTCCTCCACTCAAAAAAGAACCTTCATTTTGCTCCCCTTTTTACTCCATAAAATTCCTCTATTTTCATGATCCCCCGTCTTCCATTCATGAAAATCATTTTCCATAGTTTAAAACTCATTTTTTAACTATACCGAAAACCCTCAAAATCCTTTGAAAACCAAAAAAATCATAAAAAACATATGTTTTTTGTATAAAGGCTTAAGCCCCCTTGGGCTAAAGTCTTAACCACTTCCCCTCCATATGCCTTGGTGCTGGAACCAAGCGCTAAACCATTCAAGTGCTTAATCACATCGCAAATTTTGAATGGTTAGATTGAAAGACCAAGACCGAAGTCTTGATTGCGATTAGCCCTTTTTGTATACACCCCGGACATGTTATATTACATAGAGACCACGGGCCATGCAGTCGGGCGCCAGACCATATCATGAATATATATCCCACCTCCGAAGCATTAAAACTTTGTATTATATTTAAATTTTGGGTTTTCATATATCATAAATGGTTTCTACCGGTGCAAAGTTTAAATCGATATTGACTGTTGATCTACATCCGATCAAACAGCCTGCGCTACATCTCATCGCAACTTTCATTCGGTACATTTTTTTGTCCCCCCTGATTAGCCATCCCTCCGATTCACTCCCCACCATTGATCTGATCTTCAGATCAACGACCAACGCTCAATCACCCCGTTGCACTCCAAGTTCATTACCCCGCCAATTGCAATCTCCCGACCCATCTCCCACCGCCAATCTGATTTGCAGATTGATGGTTTTCATCTAATTGCATCGGGGTTTTCCATCTGGTGCATCTAATTACTTTACTTTGCCCCCCTTCGATCGTCGATTCTCGATTTATTCACCACCGTTGATCATTGTGCGATTGACAATTCCGATTTATTCTTCCCTCTGCTCTCCTTTTTAAACCTTATCTTAGCTAATCTCAACCGTTGGATGTTGCCATCCAATGGCCACGCTCCTACCCACGCCTTCTAAGCATTTTTACCCAAGAAAATGCAGGATTTTATAATATAGTTTTGTATTGTGTAGGTGTTTGAATGCTTTTCCGTCGTATTAAAGAGAAAGCCGAAGGCTGGGAATGACGATTCCCATGCCTTTGATTCATCAAAGGAAACCATTCGCAGGGCTCAAATTCCACGTCTCGTCAATGTTTCATGAGGCATTGATGCCATATGAGCCCCGTGTGGCCTGCACATCAACAAGACACAATGTTATTTAATCAAATTAAAAGAGTATCAGTGTTGAAGACCTTCCATAGCAGAAACAGAAGATCGAAAACCAATTTGGGGATTATGGCTAAGATTGATTATCAAAAGCCTAATCCTCCAAATTGAAACACAATTAAAGAAAAGCATAAGTGTTTATCAGACAAAAAGGCCTCCACCGCCACATCAGAGGCCAATTGATTCCTCTCAGCTACCACAAAGCCACCTGTGCCTAAAATCATTCAAACATAGGCCGAAGTTATTGATCAAACGAAGATATTCACCTCAGTGCAACCAAAGATTTAATTCTGCTAAGGGAACTTAATGCAAAAAATATCAGCAGAGTTATTACATCCTAAGCAAAGCTTTAAAAGTCAACAAAAGCTCCCACCGAGCTTGATCTTAATTGTAAAACATTTAATACAGGGGACACATATGTAAACTTCTCCATCGAGCCCCTCAAAGGCCGAGAAGTAATTAACCTATATTAATTGTCCTGGGAGATCTTTTATCCTCTCCCACCTCCTCATTCTTCTATAAATACTTCTGTAGAAGATGAGAAATTGTTGGTTGCAGAACTTTGAAATATACTTGAGCTTGAAACTTCTGATTGTAAATAGTGTTCACTGGCTCTTGAAGCTCTACTTGTGATAGATTAGTTAGTCTGGGAAGTGTATATGATTGCTAAACTAAAGCATTGGACTTAAAGCTCTAACTGGTTTGGAGCATCAATACAAGCTGATTTATGGGATCCTGCTCTATGTCGACGATGATGTTATTTATTATTGTAAATTGTTATTTTATTTCTGTTTTCACTGTGTTCATCTTCTCTTATAAAGAACATCATGCATAGAGTTAAGATCTACTGTATATCAGTACCTTTCTCTAACTGAAAATATTTATCTACATGTTTTCTTCCAATTCGTGTTATTTAGGAATTATTTAATTTAGTCTAAGCATGGAAATGTTGGTGTTCCCTCGTCCTACTGTCTTAGCTAATTGTTGTTCCTGAATGTTATTTTCAATTCATGTTAAGTAGAGATGAACTAAGGAAGATATGGTGAACCTTGGTCCTAGTTTATCCCCAAAGACTATCTGAAAGTTTCCCTTGGAATGTGTTGAAAGCTGGCTAGTTTGAAAGTACTTACCAAATCTTAGACCCTTCTTTGTTATCTTGTGTTTGTCTTGAAAGTTACCAAGAAAATCAGAGCTAGGAGAGGATTTGTGGTGAGCCCATCCCTCTAGTTTCTTCTCCAACAGTTGCCTTCGAGTTTCCCTCTGTTTTTAAATTTTTTCTATTGAAAGTGTATCAAAGGCTGGCTAGTTTAAAAGTACTTACCAGATCCTAGTTTACTTTCATATCTTTCTTAAGTGTATGTCAAAAGCTGGCTAGTTTAAAAGTACTTACCAGATCTTGGGCTGCTCTTTGTTCTTCATCTGTTTAAATTCCCCTTCTTATTGTATGATTTCATTCCATAAATCAACTTTAAAGAGATCCTTAGACATAGATGACTTTCCCCATGGACCACTCTTGCCCCGTGTTGTTTCAATTAAACCCTATTATAGCTCCATAGCCCAATGGACTAAAACCTGCAATTATCTATCTTCTTGGCCAAAGCTTGTTCTATTTTCTTGCAACTTCTCACCTTTGAAACTCTTTGCATTTAGAACTTTCCCCTCAAACAATATTCATGCTCAACCATCCAAAAACAAAACAAAGCCCTCGGCCTTCATAACTAGCCTAATATCATTACACAAAACTTCAAATAAAAATCCATCTTTGCACTTATTAGAGAGATCCCTCTCCGGATTCAAGAGGGCTAGATCCTCGAATCCCAAATTGGTTGAAATAATGTTGTTTCTTTGATTGGTCTTTGCCAATATTGCTAATTACAAATTCCTAACATTACCAAGCAAAGGATTGTTTATATTTCTAAAGAAATTAGATCATTAATTTATGTTGAAGGTCATCAAGATTGGCGTTAATATTTAGGGTCTTTCCAAGTTCAATTTCAATGGAGGTGCTATTATAAACTGTAGTCATAGGTATATTTTCATTGTTCAAATCCTCCAGTGGATTCCCTTGGGCTACATTTTCAAGCACATATTTTAACATATGAAATGTTAGGTTTCCTATCATTGAAGGATGGTTAATAAAAGCATTAATTATATCATCCTCGGTTTGTATTTTAAAGATAAGGGATTTATCGAGAGTGAAGGGAGAACATAAATTTCCTTCTTTATATTCGGGAGGGAACCATCTAAAGTTGTCAGCTGCCATACTAGGTCTAGCAAGTGGATATAGAATGTATTATTAATAGAAAGTCCATTGGCGATGTTCATGCTTCAATTTGTACCCCCAATATATGAATTTGTCATGGAAATCCATGGTATGCCTAATATCAAAGGGTTTCCCTCCAACCTTTTCTTAGGATTCAGGACTATAAAATATACCAGGTATTCCCAAGAGTCCACATAAACAATGATATCATCTAAGGTTGTTTATGTTTTCACTACGAATCTGTCAGCTAGTTCCAGCATGGTTGGGGTTGGTTCAAATTTGTTTATTCCAAGGAGGTCAAATTTTTCGAGAGTGATAATATTTATAGCAGCTCCTAAGTCCACTAAAGTATTTCAAAATTTATTCCCCTGAATCTGAACGGTGACTACAAGATTTCCAGGATCATCATAATTATTAGGTATTTGTTTTCCCAAGGTAAGGTTGGAGATTTTCCCAAGAACATGGACTGTAGGAGAATGATTTTTGGCACACATATCTTTAATGGTTTTAGCACATATAGGTATTTCTATAATATCCTATAGGAGAGGGATTTCGATACATAAATTTTGTAGTTTTCCTATAAGATAAAAAATAGGAGGTGATTTTACTATGGTTAATCTCTCAGGGAATAGACGAGTAGCATTTGTAGTCATTAAAGTTTCTTTTTGTTTAATCCGTTTACTCGATGATTTTGTTTCAATAATAATTATAATAGGAGAAGATTTTTATGTTGAAAGTTTCTCCTTAGCAAGATTTTCATTTTCTGATTGTTGCTGACACTTTAAATGATATTCTGGAAAAATAGTCCTCCCATATCTTAGACGTATTCCATTACATTCCAAATAGTGTTATAGCATGTTTATCACCACCATATCCTTAATGACTTATGCATTGGCCTTGGGCAAACCTTCTCTTCAGACTTGGACTCTCAAAAAATATTTTCTTAAAACCCATACGCGACTCTGCCCAGAATTTTTCGCGTATACACGCGAGTCCATACACAGAGAACCGTGTATGCCTTTTTAGACATTAAAAAAAAATATAATTTCCCTATTTTTGAGGTGAGGTTTACGGTTGTTCCTATAACTTAAATACCCTAGCCTGTGGCCTAACTGTTCCCAACTGCAAAAACTAATTTGAGGGAGTATAAAATCCCCTCAAGGGAATGGCCTAAGGGAAGAATAGAGAAAGAAATATATATATTATACGTTGTTGGAGCCCTATTCAAGTTTGATATATTCCCTATGCCTTGTGCACTTCCCAGATATTTGGAGGAAACCCTTGTTTCCTTGAGATGTTCACTCACCGTATGTGACATCCATTGTGCACTATCCTTGGAAGAAGTTTTGAGAGGCTAGGGTTGGACAGATCCAAAGGACGGTATGCTCGAAGGCCGTGGCAGATTTCAGGTGATCTCTCCACATTTTTTTACTGTATATGTCATTAATAACAAAAGTTCCATCTTGTTCCTAATGTTTACGTGTCAATAATATTTTATACATGTGTAATGATCTTAAATCGTTCATTTAGTATTGTTTTTATGAGATTATGTATGCTTTTCACTAATATCTAGAACATATATATGTTGTAAAACTAGGATTTTGTGCTTGTTTTTTGTTGGTTTACAGATTCTGGAGCACAAAGAGTTCAAGGGGTTTTGCACCCTACGAGATCTACTACAACCGAAGGATATTCGGGTAAGGTCTGCAACCTGTAGTTTCTAGTTTTAAGAATAGAAGTTGGGTAAGTGAGTCCTTCTTGTAATGACATGCCCTTGATCTGTGAAGGTTTATCAACTCAAGACCTTAGGGTAACATTACCCACAACAGAAATGGTGACTCCACTAGGGATTACATCCGTGTAATTCCTAGTTTGGGTTGTTTGATCTGTCTTGTAGGTTCCCTGACAGGTTTATCACTTTTTACAATCTAATAAGTCTTTTTTGAATCAGACAGAAGACCTGGTGTCTTGATCAGGCTTGAATTTTTTATTTTTTTCTTATCTTTATTTCCATACACAACTTAGTCTCTGCAAAGTTGCGTATACCTCCTGTATTTTCCAAATGGAACCGCGTATACACGAGTTTACCTGGTTACAGTCGCATATACACACTTGTTGCACACTGCAAAACCGCGTATTTTGAAAATTTGAGTTTCCAGCCTCTGTAGTCTTTTATGTCTGTGGTGAACCTTTCTTGTGGTGTATTTAAGGTGTCTGGACTGTGTTTATGGTGATTTCATATCCATTTCTCTCTTTTTTTTATGAAAACCTAGCCATTTGGTAAATTGCATGTTTTGTGTGATTGCAATTATGGCTAAAGCACCAAGATATTTTCCTGAAGTTCTTGGATATTCTGGTCATTTAGAATGGTGAGCCTCTGTTTGTTTTCTTTTCTTGGCCCTATGCGTTGCTTCAGTTTTGGTTTTTACCTTCTTGGCCTATCTTGGTTTGCTTGATTTCTTGGACTTGCCTTGTAGCGAACCTTGAAGAATATCTTTTTTGTATTTTCTGTCATTTTTCGTTGAAATATTGTGCTACTATACCGAATAAATTATTTGATTTTTGTGTTTCTTTTTTTTCATTTGAGTCCTTCTATGAAATTAGCATAGTTGGCTTGAGTACTTTGAAGCCTTGTTGAGACTCGTTTTTTTTTATTCCGGTTCTTGGGTAGTTTATGCTTGTCTTCTTGAAATATTTTTCCTTCCATTATAAGTGAAAAGCCCAAAAGACATTTGTATTTTCTGTAGCTTTTGCTTTGAGTTTTTTTTTATGGTTTCATCATATCTTTGAAGCTTTTTCGTTGGTTTCTAGTCTTCGGTTCTTGGCTTGATTTTGAAGGAAGTCTTTTCTCGATTTCTCTCTTTTATATCAAGTACTTTTGGCGTTCTTGTTTGGTCTCAATCTAGTCTCCTAAATTGAGTTCATTTAATTGTCAATCAGGGTTGGTAAACTGCTGAAGTGAAGTGTACCGTATGTGCCTAGGTGTTTGTCTCTTAATGCGTTGTGTGTAGTGTTTTATGATGTTTTTGGTCTTTTGTGATGATTTATGATTTTTTTGGTCTTTTTGGTGGTTTTATGTTCACAAGGAAAATGACTAGAAAGCTAGTGGAAAGAAGCTAATGATTGAAAACAGAGTGAAGCCTAATTGGTTGACAACAAATGACAAATGAAAAGGCAATTACTGAGACAAAATCAAACTTAAACTATGACTAAGCAGGATACCAAGCTTGATAATGACTTCTAGAAAATGAATCAAAACATAAACCTAACTTGTCCAATTATTTTATCAAAAGTATATTGAAAGAGATTGAAAAATGGTCAGTTAAGTCCTAAACAACTAAACAATCAGCTTATAATGAGACAAAATTTTATCCATGATTAAAGATTTGTGGAAACATGTTTGGAGAAAAATATTGTTGACATCATAAGATCTTCTACTCTAAGACTAACTCCTAACTCTATTCTGCAATTTAGTTTGACACCTCTACACTTCACTCAAAGGTTATAGATTTCCTTGAATTAGTCTTTTGAGGAAAGGTTTGTTTGTGAGATGATAAAGGAAATTGCAAAAGTACCTCAGGCCTTGGAATGATATTGTCTTCTGTTCATATGGTTATGAATCAATTATAGATCTAGAACAAGAAGAGGTTTTGTAAATAATGAAGGCTGTTTGGTTAAGTCTAACAACTGAAGTAATCTAATATGCAGTGGAAAACAACTAAATGTGAAGTGAAAATGCAATGAGTTAAGCTAAAAACTGAACTTGAGATGTCACTAGTCTAAAACAGTGCTGAACTAACAAGTCATTATCAAACTCAAAACGAAATAACAGAGCATGAGTTAAATGCAATTAGACTCCGGAGCATTCTAACTAAGCTATCATGCATTAATCTATGGAATTATACAGTCTGTTTGTCCATCATGATTGGTATTTTGGAAGAGTTTCTTAGAACAATCCTGACTGTTCAATTCAGTGCAAATGCAAACATAAAGACTGAAAGCAATTTGAAAACTAAGGTATCACAACTGTCTCCTACCCATCATTATGATATTTTGGAAGAGAGTTTTAAGAGCAAGAACAGCTATGTTACTTAGTGAAAACAAACAACTAAAACATTCATCATCACAGTCATGCTTTGGACATCATAAGGATTTTTTGGAAGAGTGTTTAGAAAAAATTTAACTGTGATAGTGAATAAAAGAAATTACAATTAAATCCTACAACAGTATAGCCATTTCCATTCATTATCATAATATTTTGGAAGAATTTCTTCTTTTGGAAGATTTTTTAGAACGAGTATAACTATAGTGGCTACGAAATTAACTATGCACTCAAACTTCAAAAACGTAAAGGAAACTAAGATACTTATCTAAATTACGCAAGTAAAACCGTGCAGGAGGCAGGGGCCCTCTACCATCAGACGGAATCTAACACCAAATCAACTTAACGCTTTTCAAAACAACATTGTCTTCTTCATTAAAGGAGAAATAACTTGAACAGAGCAATCTGCGTCTTCAGAAATGTAGCACTATATCTAAGCAAAATCTGGAACAAAATCTAGCCTAGCTCTCAGTTTTCCAAGTGTTTTTATAACAAATTTACATAACAAGACTTGCAACAATTCCAGGATCATTGTCTTTCCTTATCGAAATCACGTTAGGACTCTTGAAGTGGCTGCGTAAAAAAGAAAAGGACATATGGACTAAGACAGTCCTATTAGAAGTCTGCCTTCTTAAATGTGTTCCCACGTACCAAAACCATATCCAGAATTCGTTTCTTCCTTCATGGTGAGAAACGAACAATGTAGACATGACGTGGAATATCCCCATATGCGGTTTTTCTTGAGAGGCCACCTGGAACATACCCAAACGTGAAGACAGCTGCAGAATTGCTGGTTAGCTATGGAATGTCTGCATTCTGCAGCTAGTTCCGGTCAAAATGCATTACAATGACAAAAAATCACAAAACTTAGCAAGTCAGTCATGTTAATCATTCTAAAAGTAATTTTAACTAAATTCATTGATCAATTGGGTCTGGGATAACAATGGACAAAGGAAAATGAGGTAAAGTAAGATGAAAGAAAGCACAATCTTGAGGCTCAACATACCCCCACTGCTGACTTCTTGCATGTCCTCATGCAACTTATTCCATAAACTCAAAGACTTCTGCAAGAACATATAATCCTCTCCTTCTCCTTTGCCTGGAAGCTAGAGATCTTCTGGGTTTTCTGATGACAAGTTTGAACCTTAAGTTGATAAGTGCCCTGATTAGCTTCTTATTCTTCTTTTTCAACTTTTCATTAGCCTTTTCCACTTTGTCCATATGTAGAGATAAGGTTGAGTTCATATCGGTTTTGAGTTTGACTTGTTCCTTCAGAATATCATTCTCATTTTTGATGTGTCTATTAAGTATTTCCAGCTCATACCTATCCCTTCTTAGCACATCTATTTCGGACAGTGGAGGACTAGGGGTTCTCTCTCTACTCTCTGAAGCTTTCCTTTCCAAAGTTTCAACATAGTCATAAACTTCTTGTTGAGCAGGGTCAATTTTAGGGGTTCCTTCATTAAAATCCTCTTCAACATCTTCTTCAATAGATGTTTCCTCATCTTCTATATTTATCACCCCTGTTTGTTTGATCTGAGTTTTCCTTAGTTTCCCTTTTAGTCTATGGCTTCTTCTTGGCTGGGAAGATCCCTCTCCTTTCTTTGTGGCAGATTTCCTGATTACCTTCTCTTTCTTAAGTTGTTTCTTGATTTGAGTCAACTTCTCTAAGATGATTTCCTCACTACTTTCCTGGACTGTTTTGTCAATTTCAATTTTTGAAGCTCTCCATTTTCTGCTTCTCCTTGTAGGCTGTTGTTCAGGTGAGGGTTCTTTTGGTTCTTCAAAATGATTTCTTATCAAGAAATTGTCCCAAGTATCATTGGTTTTGGCTAAATGATGTTCAATTAAAATCTTAACCAAGCCATGATGATATAGAGTTGTCTCTAAAAATTGAACCCTTCTTTGAACACAAGAAGCCATCTTTTTCAAACTTTGAAGCAAGAAATAGGGTAAGTTTAACTCTTCCCCCAAAAAATGCATTATCAGTCTAATGTGGTAAACATAAAATGTGCCATATCTACCCTCACATGTAATAAATTTTTGCAGAATAAGAAATATGTTTCTCCATTTATTTTTCAATGCAGAACTTGGAATTCCTTTCTTAAACACAGTGATATCCATACCTGGTGATTTTAGAATTTGCTTCCAGGATTCATTATGGAATTCTCTGTTTTTGAACCATCTCTCTCCATTTCTAAGCAATCCCATAGCTTCTGCAATGAAAACTTCAGTGACAGTGAATTTAACATCCCCCACTTCAACCTCAGCTCCTTGAAATGACCTTGCAAATTTTTTAGTGATTTCTTTGTGGAAGCCATTAAACTTCTCAAGAAATTGTAGCCACCCTACCTGTTGCAACATTTCTTTACATTGAGGGTATCCTTCCAAGTATTTTGTACCCATTGGTTCGGTTCTTACAATAAGACCCATAATTGCTTCTTCAATGTTCAGATTAATATTCTTTTTGCCCACGGAAACAATAACTTCCACCTTTGAATTGATATACCTCTGTTCTCAGTGACAATGGCTTCAAACTTCGGAATGATATACCTCTGCGTTATAGTGACAATGGCTTCAAACTTCGGGCTGATATGCCTCTGGTTGACAGTGACAATGGCTTCAAATTCCTCACTGATATATCTCTGTCTCTCGGTGATAATGGCTTCAAATTCCACACTGCTATACCTCTGTCTCTTGGTAACAAATGGCTTCAAATCTTACACTACTATACCTCTGTCTCCCGGTGACAAATGGCTTCAAATTCTACACTGATATACTTCTGTGTTTACAGTGATAATGCTCAATCTCTGCTCACGGTGATAGGACTTTGACATTCAAACTGATATACCCTTTGCTCTGGGCTTTGATATTCAAACTGATATACCCTTTTCTCTGCTCACGGTGATAAGAATATCTCTATTTTGCGGAATGAAGTGCTGGCTACAAAATGGAGTGATGGAAGTAGTTACGGAAATGAGTTAATGGAGTGAGGTGGAGAAAACGAATTAATGAGTGAAAAGACGGCGGAGATTTTTACAACGGAAAAGAAAATCATCATTGAATGATTTGGTTGGGTGATGTGAAGAAATCAAACACTCGGCCATTTTAACCGCTTAAATGATGTCGGGTATAGAATTTGAAATGAGAGATTTTAATCCAAAGTTTGTGGAGGGTATTTTGGTCATGATCAATAAAAATAATTAAAACAACTTTTCAAAATGATTCATAACTAAAACTATGCTAAACCTTATGAAATGCCATTATAATCAAAACTTGTTACCTCTGCTTTTCAATTGCTTTTTGTGGTCTTTGTCTTCTTTGTTCTACTTTGGAAGAGTCTTCATAATCCTTCTTGATGCTTCTTATTCATGGATACACTGGATCATTTTGTTGCAATTCTAATGTCTGCTAATTATTGCCTTTAGGATTTGTAGCTGCGGAATGACTGTCTGGCTGCGGAAAGTCTGATCAGCTGCAGAATGTCTGTTAAGCTGCAGAATGTACCTGTAGAGCATTTTAATCATGGAATGGAGTGTTTTTGGAATATAAGTGAAATGTTATATGGCATGAATGAAGATGGATGATGAGACATGATGTGTATGAAGTGGATGATGAAATGGAATAGTTTTAGTTTATGAAATGGAGTGGAAGAATATAAGAACTGCCCTGCAATCCATGACATTTGTTATTCATTTGCAGCAAGACTTCAAACTTTAAATTTTGACATGGAAATGAGGTGGATGGAGTATGGAATGGGATGAATGAAATATGGAATGAAGTAGAGTATGAATGAATGAATGAAATGGAATATGGATGGATAAGTGAATGGAGTGAAATGAAATGAGATGGATCATAAGCACTATGGATCTGAACTTATGATTTTGTAATAGCTGCTTGCAAAAACAAAATGGAAAAGTTAGAGTGTCAGAGAGACTCTGATTTTCACCCTATCTTTTCTGTATAAACATGCCAATCAATGATTGGTTTTCATGTTTATACCTTTATTTATTTATTTATTTTTTCAAAGAGAAATACTTCATAAAATTTAATCAAGTTGATGAAGAAGAAGAATTCTTCTTCATTAACTTCACATCACTGCTTTCTTGGAACTTCTTGACAAATTCTTCTCTTGAGAGTGGTTTGTGATATAGCTTCAATCTATGACCATTCACAAGAAAAGTGACCTCTTCTTCATCTATAGTTTTGATTTTTACTGCCCCATTATCAAAAATTCGAACAATTTCATATGGCCCAAGCCAATGTGTCTGAAATTTCCCTTGAAAATCCTTGAATTTTGAATCAAACAAGAGAGCTCAGTCACCCTCTTTGAATTTCTTCTCCTTGATGTACTTGTCATGCCATCTAGCCCTTTGCTGTTGGACTAGACTTGTTTTTTGAACTGCATCTTGTCTGATCTCATCCAATTCATTAATTTGCTCCAGTCTATGCTTTTGTGCCTCCGTTAAATCAAGTCCTAGCTGAACTGCCATTTTGAAGGTTTGAATTTGGAACTCTATGGGAAACAAAACTTGCTTTCCATAAACAAGCTCATAAGGAGTATGGCCTGTTGTGTTTCTCCATGTAGTTCTATAGGCCCACAAGGCTTCAGGAAGCCTATCTAACCAATCTCTTCTATGTAAATGAACAGTCTTTGTTAGGATTCCTTCAATGACCTTATTAGTAGATTCCACTTGACCATTTGCTTGTGGATGGTAAGGAGTAGATTTTCTATGCCTGATTTTGTATCTCTCCATCATTTGCTCCACTAGCCTTGATGTAAATTGAGCTCCTTGATCTGTAACAATTTCCCCTGGGACACCAAAACGAGTAAAAATATCCTCAAAAAGAAAATTAACTACAGATGATTCATTAGCAACAAGTAATGGCTTGGCTTCTACCCATTTAGTAACATAATCAGTGAAAACTAATATATACATTTTCTGTCTTGATGGAGGACTAATAGGTCCTACAAAATCCAAAGCCCATTTTTCAAAAGGTTCAATATGTACCTGAGGTTGTAATGGCATCTCACCTGAAGGAGAAGGTTTCCCTACCCTTTGGCAACTGTCACACCTTTTGACATACTCTTTAGCATCTTTAAACAAGGATGGCCAATAATATTCTAAATTAAGGATCTTATAGGCTGTCCTCTTATCAGCAAAGTGTCCGCCACAAGGTTCATCATGACATGCTTTAAGAATCTTAGGCATCTCATCTTCACGAACACACCTTCTAATGATCAAATCTGGACCTGTCTTGTACAACTCATTAGCGACCCATGAATATTTTTCACTGTCATAAATAATTTTTCTTTTATCCCTTGCATTCATTATTGAAGGAAATTTTCCTGAAACTAAATAATTAGCAATATTAGCAAACCATGGAGTTTGAGTAGAGATTGCAAAAAGATATTCATCAGGAAATTGATCTTCAACTGGAGTGTCATCTTTGATATTTTGGAGTCTAGATAGGAAATCAGCTACTGTGTTTTGTTTTCCAGGCCTATCTAGAATGGTAATGTTGAATTCTTGTAAGAGTAATAACCATCTTATGACTCTGCCATTAGTAATTGATTTGTTCATTAAGTATCTAATTGCAGAATGATCAGTGTGAACAAAAGTTTCATAGCCTGTTATATAGTGTCCGAATTTGTTTATGGCATGAACAACAGCTAAAAACTCTTTTTCAGTTACAGTATAGTTTAACTCTGCAGGAGTCAAATTTTTACTGGTATAATAGATGGCATAAGGAATCAAATCTTTTTGTCCCAATACTGCTCCTAGAGCTGTATCGGAGGCATCTGTGGAGATATGAAAAGGTAACTTCCAGTTAGGTCCCCTTAATATAGGTGCTTCAGAAATTTTTGTTTTTAGGGACTCAAAGGCTAACTGGCAATCAGAAGTCCATTTGAATTCACAATCTTTGGTGAGTAATTTGAAGAGTGGAGATGCTATTTTGGTGAAGTTTTCTATAAATCTCCGATAATATCCCGTAAATCCTAGAAAACTCCTAACATCTCTTTGACAACTTGGAATGGATAGGTTAGAGATGACTTCAACTTTAGACTCATCAACTCTAATCCCATCCCCTGAAATGTGATGCCCTAAAACAATACCTTCAGTAAACATCATAAAACATTTTTCATGACTAAGTGAAATATTTTCTTCTTGACATCTCTTTAAAACTTTTTCCAAGTTTTCTAAAGCTTCTTCAAATGTATTTCCATAAACTGTGAAATCATCCATGTATACTTCTACACAATCATGTATTAGATCTGAAAAAATTCCTAATACTTCCCTTTGGAATGTTGCAGGTGCATTGCATAATCCAAATGGCAATACTCGGTAAGCATAGGTACTCCAAGGACATGTAAATGTGGTTTTGTCTTGATCTTCAAGTGCTACTTGGATTTGATTGTAACCACTAAACCCATCTAAGAATGAGAAGTACTTTTTGCCAGCTAATGTATCTAACACTTGATCTATGAAAGGTAAGGGAAAATGGTCTTTAAGAGTAGCTTTGCTTAGTTCTCGGTAGTCAACACATACCCTCCATTTTCCATTTTTCTTTGGCACAATTACCAAAGGAGAAACCCACTGACTATCTGAAATAGGATAGATGAAATTGACATTTAACAATTTTTGCAATTCTTCTTTAACAATTTCCCTAAGATTTGGATTCATCGGTCTTTGAGGTTGTCTGATTGGTTTGCAATTTTCCTCTATATAGATGTGATGAGTGCAAGTCTTGGGGCTTATCCCTTTCATGTCAGTGTACTCCCATGCATATGCAGAAGAATGTCTCTGTAATACTTTGACTAACTCTTCTTGTTGAGATTTTTCTATGTTCTTGTTTACGTTCAAAGTTTTGCCTGGAAAAATCTCACTTGTAGAGCTGCCAAATTTGTCCATAGAATGAAGAGACATCTTCCTTGATGACAAAAACTCAATATTGGATCCCTCTTGAAATGATTCATGTTTGTATTCTGGAGAGGATTCAAAGTTTTCTAGAGTATTCAGAATTTGATTATCTTCACTAATTTCTGAAATTGTGAAGAGAGGTTGTAAATCTTCTTCATCCTCTATCCATTGAGTGTCATATAAATCTGTAATTGTCCTAGCTGGAGGATATAAAGTGAATTTCAGTTGAAACTACCATCGTAGATATACATATCATACATATCACCAGATCTACAACTAATGAAAGCATCAGCTGTAGCTAACCAAGGTCTTCCTAATATAATAGGATGTCCTCCTAGATTATTCTTAGGAGTTAGGGTCATGAAATCCACAGGGTACTCCCAGGAATCTAGGGACACTGGAATATCTTCTATTACCCCATCAGGTTTGATTACAAATCTGTCTGCCAATTGTAATAATGTGGGTGTAAAGAGAAGATTAGGAAGTTTCATTTTATCCATGATTTGTCTACTCATGATATTGATTGCTGCTCCTAAATCAATGAGTGTGTTTTGGATTTCAATTCCATTGATGTGAATTTTAACAACTGGATTTCCTGGGTCAAGATACTTTGGAATAGAAATCTTGCCCATCATAATGTCTGCTATTTTCCCTGCCAGTTGAATTTTCTTTGTTTCTCTTATTCTTTTTCTTGTTTTCTTCATGCTCAACTCCTTTATTGTTTTGGCTAAAATTGGAATTTCCTTGATGGCTTGTAATAATGGAATTTTAATGCAAACATTTCTCAACTCATCTAGGAAATCATAATTAGGCGCCATGATTTGTTTTTCTACACCTCTATCAATTTGTAGTCTTTCCGGAAAGGGAGGTATAGAAGTAGATGTAGATGGTTGCTCTAATACAGGAGTTGAATTTATTGGATCTTTTTGCTTTAATTTTTCAGTGTTTGGGTCTTGAAAGGATGTGTCTTCCTCAAGAATTTTATTCACCCGTAGAGAGTCTTCCTCAGAGTTATCTTGTTCTTGTATAATCACAGAAGGTTTCCTCTTTTCAAGTATTCTTCCAGACCTAAGTTGAACATCACTAAGGTCTAGAGGAGTAATTAAATAAGTTGGAAATTTTTGGCCTTCTATCATGTATGTGTTCTAAGGATTTTTATTATTGGGGTTTGGTATGGGTTGAGCAGGAAATTGATTTGATTTTTGAGGGAATGGTAATGAAAGTGGTTGATTTTGATGTGGTTGGTTCTGATGATGTTGTTGAGGATTTTGTTGAAAATTTTGTTGAAGATTTTGAGGAAAAATTTGTTGAGGATTTTGAGGATAAAAATGTGGATATGGTGGATAGGATGGTGGATACTGATAATATGGAGAGTATCTTCCATAGGGACCTTGTGATCCTTGTGCCCAAGCTTGAGATTGATTTTGAAATTGGGGTCAAGGTTGCTGCCAAGAATTCCAAGGTGGAGGTTGATTATACATTTGATCATGGAATCCTTGTGTCTGAGGTCCCTGCCAAGGTCTTCTAGATACAAAGTTAAGAGATTCTGTGGAGTCTGTAGGAGTTTCTTCCTGAAAGAAAGCTTTGAGACCAGGAAGAGATGGACAATTCTTGGTTTCATGTTTTTCAGAACAAATGACACAGGTCTCTACAACTTTTACATCCAAAGGACATTCTCTTAAGGCATGTTTCTTTCTACATTTGGGACAAAAGATTGCCAAAGCATCAGATTCAGCCTTTTGCTTGTTTTGTATCTTAAGGGTGTCTATTTGTTCACTAAGACTCCCTAAGATGTCAGATTTGAAATCATCAAGCATGTGTCCTATTTCTGATCTACTTACTGTCCCAGAAGCAGACTTACTTGCCCTTGCAAGAGCAAGATCTCTTGGACCTTTGACAGTTTTAGATTTCCCTCTTGAAAGGTTGATACATAACTTAGATATTTCAGGTAATGTGAGTTGTGATATATCCCCTTTTCCCATCATGTTAAGGATATCCAACCATTCATCCCTAATTGTTTTCAACAAAAGAGCTTTTAAGGTGTCTTGATCTAGGTTTTCCATTTTTGCTCTTTTGATGTTGTAATTAAATCTCTCCAACAAATCCTCCAAATTTTCATCTTCTTTTTGTAACATCTTGAACACTTCTTCCTTATGATTAACCGGCATACAATAATCCAAATACCTCTCTAGAAATGCTTGTTTCATGTCTTCCCATGTTCTAATAGAATTTCTGATCAGACTCATAAACCACTTCAATGTTGCTCCTTTCAAAGTTGAAGGGAATAATTTCAGTTTTTGAGCATCTTGTAAGTAGTCATAAGTTCTACAAAGCACTTCAAATTCAAATAAGAAGGTTTCAGGATCTTCATTTTTAATTCCATAGAAGTTTGGAAGGACAGAGGGTGAAATGTTTTTCATGGTTGTATTGGTTTCTTCATCAATTATAGGGAACCCAAAAGAGCTTCCTATTCTACCTCTTCTTCCATCTGCACCTCTACCTCCTTCTCCTCTACCTCTACCTCTACCTCCAAATAGTGTGTGTTCTCCATTAAAGACTCCTCCTCCTCCTTCTTCTGCCATGGTTGACTCTCCTGTGGAAGTGGAAAGGTTTGTGTCCCTAACATGAGTCTTTAAATATTCTTCTATGGCAGGTTCAGTGGATGAAGTGGAAGGTTTCTCTAATGGAATAGCTGACCTTAGATCTTCTAGAAGTCCAGGATCAGTAAAGGATGGAATGTGGGTCCGAGTTGAAGGTGTACTAGCTCTTGGTCTAGGTGAAACAAGTGGTGTTCTAGGAATCAAATTTCTGCTTCTGCTGCTTATAAATCTACCCCTTGAATCTCTCTCTCTACGCATATAATTGTTTTTGGGGGTTAAGAAACAAAGGTTACCTAGTTTTCACTTCCCCGGCAACGGCGCCAAAATGTTTGGTCTCAACCTAGTCTCCTAAATTGAGTTCATTTAATTGTCAACCAGGGTTGGTAAACTGCTGAAGTGAAGTGCACCGTATGTGCCTAGGTGTTTGTCTCTTAATGCATTGTGTGTAGTGTTTTGTGATGTTTTTGGTCTTTTGTGATGATTTATGATGTTTTTGGTCTTTTTGGTGGTTTTATGTTCACAAGGAAAATGACTAGAAAGCTAGTGGAAAGAAGCTAATAATTGAAAATAGAGTGAAGCCTAATTGGTGATGACAAATGACAAATGCAAAGGCAATTACTGAGACAAAATCAAACTTAAACTATGACTAAGCAGGATACCAAGCTTGATAATTACTTCTAGAAAATGAATCAAAACATAAACCTAACTTGTCCAATTCTTTTATCAAAATTATATTGAAATAGATTGAGAAATGGTCAGCTAAGTCCTAAACAACTAAACAATCAGCTTATAATGAGACAACATTTTATCCATGATTAAAGATTTGTGGAAACATGTTTGGAGAAAAATATTGTTGACATCATAAGATCTTCTACTCTAAGACTAGCTCATAACTTTATTCTGCAATTTAGTTTGACACCTCTACACTTCACTCAAAGGTTATAGATTTTTTAGAATAGTCTTTTGAGGAAAGGTTTGTTTGTGAGATGATAAAGGAAATTGCAAAAGTACCTCAGGCCTTGGAATGATACTGTCTTCTGCTCATATGGTTATGAATCAATTATAGATTTGGAACAAGAAGAGGTTTTGTAAATAATGAAGGCTGTTTGGTTAAGTTTAACAACTGAAGTAATCTAATATGCAGTGGATGACAACTAAATGTGGAGTGAAAATGCAATGAGTTAAGCTAAAACTGAACTTAAGATGTCACTAGTCTAAAACAGTGCTGAACTAACAAGTCATTATCAAACTCAAAACAAAATAACAGAGCATGAGTTAAATGTAATTAGACTCCGGAGTATCCTAACTAAGTTATCATGCATTAATCTATGGGATTATACAGCCTGTTTGTCCATCATGATTGGTATTTTGGAAGAGTTTCTTAGAACAATCCTGATTGTACAATTCAGTGCAAATGCAAACATAAAGACTGAAAGCAATTTGAAAACTAAGGTATCACAGCTGTCTCCTACCCATCATTATGATATTTTGGAAGAGCGTTTTAAGAGCAAGAACAACTATGTTACTTAGTGAAAAACAAACAACTAAAACATTCATCATCACAGTCATGCTTTGGAAATCATAAGGATTTTTTAGAAGAGTTTCTTCTTTTGGAAGAGTGTTTAGAACAAATGTAACTGTGATAGTGAACAAAGGAAACTACAATTAAATCCTACAACACTATAGCCATTTCCCATTCATTATCATAATCTTTTGGAAGAGCTTCTTCTTTTGGAAGAGTTTTTAGAACGAGTATAACTATAGTGGCTAATGAAAACAACTACGAATTCAAACTTCAAAAATGTAAAGGCAGCTAAGATACTTATCTAAATTACGCAAATAAAACCGTGCAGGAGGCAGGGGCCCTCTACCACCAGACGGAATCTAACACCAAATCAACTCAACGCTTTCAAAACAATACTGTCTGCTTCATTAAAGGTGAAATAACTTGAACAGAGCAATCTGCGTCTTCAGAAATGTAGCACAGAATCTAAGCAAAATCTAGAACAAAATCTAGCCTAGCTCTCGGTTTCCCAAGTGTTTATATAACAAATGTACATAACAAGACTTGCAACAATTCCAAGATCATTGTCTTTCCTTATCGAAATCACATTAGGACTCTTGAAGTGGCTGCGTAAAAAGGAAAAGGACATCTGGACTAAGACAGTCCTATTAGAAGTCTGTCTTCTTAAATGTGTTCCCACGTACCAAAACCATATCCATAATTCGTTTCTTCCTTCATGGTGAGCAACGAACAATGTAGACATGACGTGGAATATACCCATATGCGGTTTTTCTTGAGAGGCCACCTGGAACATACCCAAACGTGAAGACAACTGCAGAATTGCCGGTTAGCTACGGAATGTCTGCATTCTGCAGCTAGTTCCGGTCAAAATGCATTACAATGACAAAAATCACAAAACTTAGCAAGTCAGTCATGTTAATCATTCTAAAAGTAATTTTAACTAAATTCATTGATCAATTGGGTCTGGGATAACAATGGACAAAGGAAAATGAGGTAAAGTAAAATGAAAGAAAGCACAATCTTGAGGCTCAACAGTTCTTATGCATAGGAGTTCTGTTTGGAATTAGCCTTGTTTTTCTATCAAAAAGTGATCGAACCACTTTCTTCTAGAGACTCTTTTTCATTTCTTTATAGTTAGCATCTTAGAATTTTCATATCATTAGTAGTTTGCATTAAGTGCATTTGAGCATTTCTAGTATTTTTCATAGTTTCCTGGATCGTGTGAAGTGTGAGTAACTGAAAATAAAAAACATTTTTTTTTTTTAATTATTTTCGTAGAAGCCATGTAGATATCTAGTCTCCTTTATACAAATCCAACAGAACCCAGGAAGGGTTTCTAGGAGTACACCCAATTACAATGGTGATTTACAGCCATAAGACTGAATAATCACTAAAAACTTAAGCACAAGAGTATAGGAGGCTGAAATAATGTAGATATTATGCAGATCTACTCAATTTTTTCCCCCCATGAAAGGATGAACCCTTCAATCACAGGAAAACTCTCAAAAATAACCACAAGAACCCCTGCTGAAACTACCCTCCAAAATAACACAATTCCAGACAGAAATTATGCTGTAGGTGATGGAAATAGATTGGCCTACTACCAAATATCTGAAATCAGCTCAAGAACCCTCCAAACTGATCTCCCAAGAGAAGGAATCCTCCCTCCTATGCAAAACCAACTCAGAAAGTGTGCTTCTCAACCCTCCATTGCAACACCCTACAACCCAACCCAGTATTCTGCAGAAACTGCGCTGTAACTAAAGAATGAAGCTTGGACCCAATGCCAGATGTGTGGAATGATAGATCATGTCTCTCCCAAGAGCCTCTCAAAGGGAAGAGATGGAATTCCTAACAAAAATACCTAGTGCTAATCAACACCAACAATCTTAGCTAAATAGTTGAAGAGAGAAAAAGTCTAAATAGACATATCAAAATATAATTCATAAGCTAACCCCATATGGATGCCATCCTCTTCCTTATAAACTATGTGAGCCTTCTCACCTTGGGTCCCACTCATTAGGGTTTCCACCATCACACAATCAATCTCCCTCCAAAATTGTGTTGTACCTTCATCAATGCCACTCCTCCATAACAACATTGTTTGATTTGGTCAAGGTTGACCACTTCAACCTGCTTCATCCCTTTTCACACCTAAGGGTCTTTAATCCAGCTCTCATATAGTTGTCTAAACTGATCCTCATTCATATTGAGTTTTTTTTATTGATGATCAACTCCCTCCACATTAATGTTGTTGACTTGGTCAAACTTGACTTTTTCCACATTCATTATGCCTTGTTCACACATAAGAGTGCTAGATCCAGTTATTATTATGATCCCTTTTCACATCAAGAGGGACTTTATGCTTATTCAAGATAAGTATTGTTCTCTTTCCCCATTTTTTCATCTACTATGTGCTAAAAGAAAAAATCAATATTCTTATTAGCTGCATGCTAATTTATGAATATTACAAAGGTTGTTGTTAGGAGGTCAGTGTAACTGTTTCTGTTACCTTCCCTAGTAGGCCTGGGGTGTAGTTACCCCAGACTATTTTCAGAAGGTCTTATTATTTCACTTTCTTGTGCTTTGGTGTCTGGTCCTCATCACCTGGAGTAGAAATACCTAAGAGTTGGTTGTTTGGTTGTATTTTAGGAACCTTTAAGAGTGTGTTCTTTGCTCCAAGATTGCTTAGCTTCTTATATTTTTTGAGTCTAAAATTAATCTCTTAAAGTGGTTGACTGATCACCTCGTCGATCGAGGAGGCTTCACGGGCTTTCTCTCGCGAGTGCTGAGCCTTCTTCAAGAAAGTGTTGGAGTAATTTGGTGGGTGATTTTCACCCAGTGGTTTCAAACGTAGCAGAGAGTGATCCTCCGTTGGGGCTTGTTGTTTATGTGGGTGGTTCTGGTGTCAGTGTCAGTGTAGAGAGGAGTGCTACACTCATCTCTAGAGTTTTATTTCCAACAAAAGAATTTGAAGTAGAGGAAGTTCCTCAGCCTAGTGGGTCTCTTCCATCTCCTCTTCCTGCTAGTTGTCCTAACGTTCTTTGGTAAATCGGGCCCGAGTCTCAAAGACCGGCTAGTAATTTTTCGTCATATCCCTTTCTTTCGATGGCCACGACTAGGAACACAGTATCAGCTGTGAACAATGCAAGTGTTCAGACTCCTCTTTCAGTTGAAGGAAGAGGAACTATTTCCATATTGACAATCACTTCTAGTGTTGTTGTGCTTGGCTCCGGAAACACCAAGGCACATCCTTCTCAATATGGTCCCTTTTCTTATGGAATTCCCACTAGTGGAATTCCTTTTTCCTCCTTTTCTATTGCTTCAGTTGTCTTCGCACCCATACCTTCTATGGCTAGTGGATCAGCTTTGTTTCAAGGGTTCCCCTTTGGAAGTGGGCACATCCCTCATTCAAACCCTTCCTTAGGATCCTTTCCTTTCACCTCTCAGAGTCAAGGTTTCAATCCTTTTTCTGGAAGCCAAAGACCTAATGTCTTTTCGGGATGGAACCCTGTTTTTACAACATTAGGAGCAGGGAGTCAGTTCCTCGTTGGTCAATAAGGGAATGTTCCTTTCCCTTCATCAATTACTTGTCAGAATTTTCCTCCATTTGCAAAAGCTTGGAACCCTTACCAAGGGGTTTCCTCTCCATTCAATACCTTGGTTGGAGGGAATGTTCCTGTGTATAGTAACTCCATGTTGGGAGGGGGTCCTTCTTCGAATTTTGGGTCACAAGGATTTTCTTATGGCCCAGGATTTTCTACGAACAATATCTGGCAACTTGGTGCCTCAACAAATCCAAGTTATTATTTTTAGAATGTGGGGACTCCTTCCTATGGGGGATGGAATTCCCAGGCATCTCCATGATTACCATTTCTAGAAATGTTAAACTTTCCAGATCTATCGAAATTGAATAATGATCCTATTTGGTATAGTCCAAGCTAGCCTCCGGTCCCCACCAAGATCCCCTAAGACATTCCAAAGTTTGAAGGGAAGGTTGGAGAGGATCTGACAGATCATATCACCACTTTCCATTTATGGTGTTCATCGAACTCCCTGATTGATGACTCGATTAGGTTGAAATTATTTCAATGAACCTTAACTAGAAATGCGACCAAATGGTACATATATTTAACTGGGGGTAGTTTTGCTACTTTTTGAGAATTGGCTACCATATTCTTAAATCATTTTCAGTCACTTGTCTGTTATGACGCCAGGACTGATCTCTTGGCCAATTTTTAGCAGGACAAGGAAACTCACATTTCTGACCATATTCAGGAATGGAAAAGAAGGAAGAGGCTCATTAAAGCCCAAATCCCGAATGAATTCCTTCTTGAATGGTTTTGAAATCTTTACAGCCAGAAATTTCCAAGGATGTATCCCTTTCAAGGGTATTTTTTGAAGAGCAGGCTAATTTTAGGGCTCAACAGCTAGAACTGATTTATTCTCAGTCTGGAGTCCTTAATAAAATTTTGCTAGATGCTCCTCACTCCAAATTTGACTTAGCCAAAACTAAACCTGGTCCTCACAGTGATGGGCTTATCAGTTCAAATGATAGCTTTATGGTTAACTTGCTAAGTCAATTGCAACAGTTGTCTATACAATCTGTTTCTTTTGGTCAGGTTGTGCCTTCAGTGTCAACTCCTTCCTAGTGCTTGGAAATTAATTTTGTTCAAAATTCTAACCCTAAAGTAAATCAACAATCCTATCGGAAGAAGAAAGGATAGAATAAAAAGAAAAAGGAGAAGGATGGGAAGGGGAATGCGAACAAATCTAATGATCATTTTGGAGAGGATAAAAATGATAATAAAAAGAAACTGAACTTTCCATGCAATTTGTGCACTGGAGACCATCTTATGCACCTTTTCCATAAAATTCAAGATGCGCAACACTTCTTAGCTTAACAAGGTTCTTCTAGTTCCCAGGCTGTGCTGACAAACCCTTTTCCCTAAGGGAAGAAATTACTTGTTGGTGCAAATCCAAATACTGGAGCTCCCTATGGGGGCAGCCAAGAAGGGGAAAATACATCAAACATATACATGATGAGTGCTCATGTAGATATCGCTACGAGATCTCGTGATTATGGCGAAGATGAGTCTTCAAAAGCTAAGGGTGCTCCTGATAATATTGAGCCACTCCATATTATGAGGCCAACTGTTGAGCCTATACCTCGGATGCCAAAAGGGTCTTCAAAGCATATGCCGATCAATCATAATGCCAAGGCTACCCAAAACTACTCGATTGTAGAATATCTAGCTCAAAGTCCTTGTTCCATGTCTAAGTTAGAGGTGCTCCAATCTTGTCCTGCACAATGGAGTGATTTTCTCACTGCTATTGGGGTTATTGATCCAAAGAATTCTCTGATGATCACATTTGACATGTCAAATTTTAAAAAGAGACTTCCTCATCATATGGATTTCCATATTAGGTCGACTTATCGGAAATTCAATATCTTTTGAACGATTGTTGATGAGGGTGCTTCCATGTGTGTAATATCTCTTGCATTCTGGAAGGGTATTGGATCTCTGACAGTTGTTCTTTCAGCCACTCTTCTGACTGCGTTTAATGGTCATTCTCATAGGCTGCATGGTATTGTTCCAGATTTTCCCATCTGTGTTGGGGGAAAAACTGTTAATATCGAAGTTGAGATAGTCGATGCAAGCCTATACTATAACCTTCTGTTGGGGAGAAGCTGGATCTATGATATGGATGCCATTACATCCTCATTATTTCGTATTGTTTGTTTCCCTCACAAAGGGTGAATTTTCACATTTGACCAACTGGATTATTCTCCTGTAGATCTGAATGCATCTTCTAGCTCAACCATTCCTTTGGTGAAGGATACCAAGCAACCTATTGAGAATCTGGGGGTTGGAATGTACACTTCCTTGATGGTTACTTTTGATCTTCCACCTCCTTTGGTTTATATCAATGTTATTTCATCCTCCAAGGTTCCTATTCGAACATATTTCTTCACATCTCATTATTTTTCGGACCCTTGGACCTTACACATTATAAGAAGGGCAAGTGGGTGGAATGGAATTTCTTATGTATGCAGCTGAGATTGCTTATAGCTCTATTGTTAACTCTGTAGATTCCATTCCAGTTTCTCTTTCACCGGAGGAATTGGATGGATATGTGGCTCCGGATTGGACTCTCATTTCATCTTTGGCTCAGGATTTCCTTGGTACCACTCTTCCATTTGAAGAGGCCATCATTGAAGCAATGACTGGTGTAGAGAGACCGTGGGATGATTTGCATCATCGGTCTTACTTTTTACTGGACCTGTTTTACGTTGAATCAAGTTTCCCTAGCCTTCAGTCTTCTGGTCCTATTCACCCAATCCGGAACCCTTTAGCACCAACACATGTATTTTCTGAAGGGAACATGGCTATTATTTCTCCTACTACCCCAGTGAACATCTCCAGAGATCCTAACATCATAGAGAATGTCTTCATTGGAGTCAAGTGTTCCCCTAAATAGATTCAGACTTACACCGATCTCTTTCGAGAGTTTCAAGATGTGTTTTCTTGGTCTTATGAGGAAATTCCTAGTATAGATCCATCTATTGTCTTGCATGATATCAAGATATACAAAAATTCTAAGCCTATTGGGTAAAAGCTTCGTCTGGTCAACCCTAGGAAGGCAACAGCTATCAAAGCTGAAGCATAAAATCTTCTTAAGGCAAGTTTCATTTACCCCATTCCTTTAACTGAGTGGGTTTTAAATCCAGTTCCTGTGGACAAGAAACAAGGAAAAATTCAATGTTTCATTGATTTCCGGGACTTAAAATAAAGCATGTCCTAAAGATAATTACCCCACACCGTTTATAGATCAGATCATCAATGAGTGTGCGGGGAATGAGATTTTTTCCTTCGTGGATGGTTTCTCTGGATATAATCAAATCACTATCCATCCTGAATATCAGCATAAGACTACATTTATTTGTCCCTGTTACACCATTTTTTGGTCATCTAACCTATTATCATTAGATGGACCCAAGTACACCATGTAAGACCAATTTTACCCTAAGAAAAATTGCTTTCACTATGAAAATAACTTAGCAAACCACCTTTATTAAGTTGTTTATGGTCTAAATAGGAAACCCCCTGAGGAAATATTAAATAAATCTACATCTGTTTGATTTTCCTCAAGGAATAATTAGTTAAACAACAGTTTAATTAATATTCTTGGTTATATTTAACCCAAAATAGGGAAATTAATTAGATAGATAATTATTTATCTTATTATTTTCTAAGAATAAGTATTTAAACCTTATTTAAATTATATTCTTTGTTAAATATGACTAGATCACCCATAAATAATTAAATAAATCATTATTTATTTGATTATTACTCAACCACATCCTTAAAATGATAAATAAATCATTTATTTATTTATTATTTACAAATAAAGGGATTTGACCCAAGTCAAATACCTTTTCCCTCCAACAAATATAAAAAATATTCCATAAAATTTGGATCTTGATTTGGTTAATAATATTTTCATTATGCACCAATATCTAGACTAACTCAATATTTTGTTATAAATAGAAGGGTTTTCCCATTCATTTACCACCTTTTTTTGCTTAAATATCACTCTAGATCTATACTTTTGGTCTGACTTTGATCCACCATCATAGTCATATTTTGCTGCCATTTTTTTCTGGGTTTTCTACACCATCAAGAGAGAGAGATTTTAGATTTGAAGTGCCAAGGACTTACAAGAATCCATCCCATTGAGGAGAACTGGTAACACCCTTCTGTGTTTTCCTCTCAGGTGCCCTTAATAAAAAATTCATTCAACATATTCTTGTCTTGTCTATTGGATGCATGGAGTAAATCTTGTTTTTATCACTGCTTAACATCTTTTGAAGCATAGATCTAGATTTTTGCAGCATTTATCTTGATCACCTAACTGCAAATATGAGGATATTGGCAGCCATGTTTTTTGTTAGGGTTGTTTGTTATGCACATCTAGAGTGGTCTTTTTTCGTACCCTTGGAAATAAGATTCATACTAACAACTGGCGACTCCACACGGGTTTACGATTATGACCGTTGTCATTTTTCTGATCCTTGCATATCCAGCTTATTCAAACCCTAGGATTTCTCCTCAGCCTCTTCTTTTTTATTTTCTTGATGTTTTTTTTAACATATAAAGCCCTAAAACAATAAAAATTCTAACTTTCTTGTGTTTTCAGACCTATTGCGCAGGTGACAGACATCAACCATAGCTGAGACGAAATTTTTTTCTAAAATCTACCGCTGAAAGTGCCGAATGTATAGGTCACACTTTTTGGCCCTAAACCTGTGACCTGGACCTTCAGGATGCACCTTTTAGCCCAAAAACTACGACCTCTACAGAAAACAGGTCAGAAACTGTGACCTAGACTTTTTGTGGAAATTTTTCTGAAAGTTTTATGGGTTTGTCTGAGCCTCTGTTCAGGGTTGTTTGGCCTCTATATTTACCTATTTTGGACCTGTAATTTTTCATTTTTTCTCAAATAATTTGGAACCTAGCCCCCTAGGGCTTCAGTACCCTCCACCTTTTGTGGAAGATTTTTTGTTGTTGCGGGTTGTCTGAAATTTCAGAGTCTTCAACCATTTTTTCAGATCTAATACCTCACCTTCAGATCCACTTTAGATTGGCTATTTATCCATCCATAACACCTCATTTAGTTTTTTTTTGGTTTTCCTCTAGGGTCCCCTCTGCTTCCCTCCAGGATATATCCTTTCGCCACCTCATTTACAACAATCTTTCCTCTGATTTATTGTTGTTTTCTGCACCACTTTCCAGCAAAGTTGACCTTTAGATCCCTGTCCCTCCTGACCTTAGATATATTAGCTATTTTAGTGTGCTTTGATTAGTTTTTTACCCGCCTACAGACCAGTTGTTGAGAGGCCTGCCTCCTTAGGTTTAGATTATTGCATTATTAGTTGTTTATTTTCTGTTATTGCAGTCTTATATACTACTATTTGCAGGTTTATTTGTAGCTATACAGCACACTTTTTCTTTTTCTCTACAAACATCTGGGTTTAAAAATTAAAATTTACACACTTTGCACGCACACCCTAAGAGAAAACGGCCTTGGTTAACACCGACAAGCAAAGACTCCAAAACATTGAAATCAATTGATCCTGCACCTCTCTGCCCTTGTTTCGACATTGTAATCAGTTGATCCTGCACAACCCTACCCTTATTGGTCTCTTTTTCCTTTGTGTCGTGTTTGTGTCATCATCATTGCACCACTAAGGCGTTTATCCCGGAGACTTCTTGGCCTTCATCCTCAGTTTCTGGTAGGAATACTTACTCCTCCGTGTAGGATTTGAGTTAGTCCTCCATCGAGTCCGCACTCCAAATCTTCTTCTAGTTCATTGGGTTCTCCTTCTCATGCCACCCCCGGTTCTCCCCCTGTCACCTTCACCATGCCTAGTGCAGGACCTAATGCTGGTGGTAACCTTGGACCTAATGCTAGTAATACCACTAGTGGGACCGCAACAGACACTACCCTAGCTGCGCCCTTGCTCCCCTACATGGCAGGCCTCAGCCTTCCTGATCTTGACCAATTGATAAATGACCCTATACACCATGATGTTGCTTGGCCTACTATGCCAACCAAGCTCCCTTCCACCATCCCCAAGTTTGAAGGTCTTGCTGGTGAAGATCCTACAAATCATGTTCGATCTTTCCACATGTGTTGTTCATCTAACTCCATTACAGATGACTCTTTCCATCTTTGGTTGTTCCAACGTACGATTATTGGTGAATCTTCTAAGTGGTATGTTGATCAGGCCCCTTCCTCTCATACCACCTTTGCAACTCTTGCCCGGGCTTTTTTGTCTTACTTCCAGCTTCCCCTTCGTTATGACACCGGTACCAAACTTTTGACTTCTTTTCGTCAATCGTCTGTGACCCACCTATCCGATCATGTCTAGGAATGGTGGAAAATAAAGAACCTATGTCTAGCCCATACCTTCGAAGACCGTGTCTAGATGGACTAGTTCTTTAGATCTCTCTTGCCACCTATCGGGAAAGATGTCGCATCACATTTTCCTCAAACCGAAGAAGCCGCTCTCCAAATTGTGTTAAAATATGACCTGATCTACGCTCAGTCGGGTTATGTTAATATTTTTCTACCTGATATTCCCAGACCCGGTGGTGCCAACACACTAGGGGCATCTCACGCCACCGACGGTATCATTAGAGCTCTCTCTAATCCATACGCTCAGCCTCTTATGGGCTATGGGTTTCCTTGGGGTGGGCCAGCACCTCCTGCACTTTTCCCCCTCTTGGTAGCACGTATCCAGGATACGGCATGCCTCCTCTTTTTTCCCAACCTATTGTTTACCACATTGTTACCCAACCTCCTTATTATTTGTATCCACAGCCTGGTGATCCAGCTCCTCCAACATTAGCACCTCTACCTCCCTTGCCTTCTTAACCCCCGCAACAGCAGCCACCGCCCCCTCAGGGGCAGGTGTATGCACAGAAGGGTGTGAATAATCCTCCTCCTTCCAAAAAGAAGAGGAAAGGCACTCAAATTCAATCTGCCTCCGGTAATTCTGGACCTAATCCACAAACTAATGCCCCTAACACTGCTAACCAGCAACAGGGCACTCAGCCCAAGCAGGAAAAGTCTGTTCATATGAATAAGTCTTGTTCTTTTTGTGGTGTTTATAGTCATTACATGCATGATTTTTCTCTCTTACCAGAGATGAAGAAAATGTGGAAGTCTCAAGCAACATTGTGAGGAAAACAAGCCTCCCCTTCCATCCCTCCTAGTGTTGGTCCTAGTCAGCTGTCTGTGCTTACTAATCCTTTCCCTCAACAAGGATTTGTGGCTACCCAACCACCTGAAGGTCAGGCAGCCACTCAACCTCTTCCATATGGTACCACCAATTACCAGATCCTCATGATGAACTCTGACCAACCTGTTATCATAGACCTCAACCTTCAAACTCGGTCTCGTCAGTACAACAAACCTCCCTCTACATCTTTCCCCGAGCCACCTCCTTCAGTTTCTACAGAGACTCTTTCGACACCTAATAGTCCCTTGAATATCCCTCAGCCTAAGGTGGAGGTTCATACCAAGATCCCTAAGGGACCACTACACTGAAATTCTACTTCTGGCAAAGCTACCCATTCATATATTATAATAGATGATTTGGCACAATCTCCTGCCGCCATTTCAATGCTGGAACTCCTCTAGTCATGCCCTTCACAACAAAAAGATCTACTATCTTCCATGGGTGCTGTAGATCCTACTGATGATCGCTTGATCATCTTCAATGCTAACCGGTCATAACATCCTCCTCTTCCTACTTCCATCGCCTTCCAAATCCCAGTCAAAATTTGGAATGCCAACGTTTCCCGGTGTATCATTGATGAGGGGGCATCCACCTATGTGATGTCTGCTTTGGTTTGGAATCAAATCGGATCACCTGAGTTGGATCCTTCTATGATCACTCTCTAAGCGTGGGATGGCCACGCCTCCCAGCCCATTGGCCTGTTACGCAATTTTCTTGTTACTCTTGCGGGCAAGACTATTTGTGTTGACGTAGAAGTCATTAATGCCCCCATAGATTACAACATTCTATTTGGTTGTAGCTACACCTATGCAATGTCTACTTTCCTATCTTCAGTTCACCGCAAGATGTCCCTCCCTCATAATGGAAAGATAGTCACCATCGACCAATTGACATATTACGAACTGAAGTTTCCGACCTCCCCTGAGTCCATCATCTCTTTGATGGCCAATAAGCAAACCATCGATCCTTTGACCAGTGTCTCACCCAGAGTCTACAAAGATTCCTCTCTACTTGGTATATTCCCTAGTCTTCCTCCTCTTGTCTATGATCCCATCTCATCTAATGTTTGCATGATGCAATCATCTCAGGCTGCCCTCAAGCGGCCCTCTTCGACTATTTTGCAGCCTCCTCGCCCTCTGCAGCCTACTCCTAGCCCTTCGATTCAGCCTTCTGGACCTCCTCCTCCTATCCCTTCACCTTCAACTAGTATTCATGAGCCTCTATATCCTCCTAAAATGATTCCTCCAGGCCTTAACCATCTTGGAGCCGTCCCGCCTAGCCATTACCCCTCTAGTCAGATACCGTTCCTAGCTCCCCCTCCCAGAGTCTACACAGAATCTGTTATGGCCACCCTCTCTCTTCCTAACCTGACCCTAGGGATTCCCATCTGGTACCTTGATCCCCCAGCCGCTACCCCGCCTTGTCAACCCAAACCTTATCTTACTTTGACCCCGATTGAACTGGTCACTATGGCTTCTCCCACTGTTATAGTGCCTCGGCCACCTCAACAAGAACCACCTCCTATTGCGATCACTTTGGGTAGGAAGGGAAAATCTCGCAAGAGGGCCTCAAAGGACAAGGCCGCCCCGACTGACCCTGCCCCTCCTTCACCCCCAAAGCCCTGTGATTTGTGTGATGTCATTGGTCATGCCACCCATACCTATCATGATTTTCCCTGCATCAAGCCCATGGTTAAAGTCACGTTCCCTGATTCGTAAATAATCTATCTCAATTCGGAAAAGGGTTAAACTTATATTGAGTAGATACCAATTCATTTAATTTTACAAGCTCGAAAAGACAAGTGCTCAGAAATATTTTCACATTATTGGAGTCTAAAAAGAGCTAAAATAAGACTCCAGGGGTTCCTTTTTCACTATTATCAAAGCTCAAAAAAGAGATAAAAGTGTGCTTCAAATCCTTTTTCGTTTTTAACAAAGCTCGAAAAATAAGGATAAAAGTATGCTTTGTGGTCAAATCATTCTTGAAATAAATCTGCACAACTAATATGATCATCAATTGTAAAACATGTTCAGAACAACATCAAATGGATTAAAAATACCTATTTCATGATAAAAATATAATAAAACCATATTCACACCAATAAATATTTATTGCAAACAATTAAATGACTAAATAAAAAGAGTTTCACTATTCATTTTTACCATTCAATAGTTACCACTTTCATTTTGGAGCTCTAAACTTGTTTTTTCCCTCGAACTTCAGCTGCTAATTACGATCGATTATGTGGATGTTTTTCATCATCGTTTGATCTAGGTTTATGCCATGAACCCTCTGTTTCTTTCAGTATTCAATTCATTTTCTTTCATTGCCAATTTTTAGGGTTTTGAGCCCCATAGGGTAATTTTTTCTTCCAAAGAGGGAAACACACCCTTGAGCATCGAAAAGTGCATTGTGCAGCATCTAAACTAAATTCTAGCTACATATGCAATGCACTATCCCTTGTTCAAGACTGCGTTTGACGCAATCTCCATTTTTTATTCTTGCACTATTCCCAAAATTTGTCTAATTTTTTGCATTGAAAGGAGTCTAATGAGTCTTATGATGATTACATGGAAGGAAAGAGAGCATGAAGAATAGAATATGGTTTCCCTAAATGATCCAGGTATGGTAATAGCCCTAAGAGATTGTGGGTTTTTAAAGTACTTCCGCTTGTCAGGGATGATGCAACAAATAGAACTCTTGGAGTTCCTAGTTCGAGCATTGGGTCCGGCTATTGAAGAATTTCACATTAGGAACCAATTGGTTCCTATTATAGTAGAGAATGTATATTTTCTCACAGGTTTTTCAAGGAGAGGCTTGCCTATTTCCCTCTCAGGGTCTGCTCTTGCAGGAGAGACTGTGAGAGATTATGTTTTGTAGTATTGCTATCCAAGGGCGGAGCCAAGAAAAAATGGGAAGATAAACATCCAGGATGTTCGAGATTTTCCGTTGAGAACCATTATTTTCACGATCACAAAACTTCTCGGCACCGTTACACTACATGTAGCGAATATATCATATATGAAATATGCACTAGAGTGCATGGAGCCAATGGTCTTCAACTGGTATGAAGCGGTACTTTCCCAAATAAAGGAACAACTGAACAAAGAAAATGGAGGAAGGAAGAAGAACTTTAGTTATGGTTCGATCCTCATTTCATTTGCCTTAGATCAAATTCCACTGATGCAACCTCAGCATGTGACACTAGGTGTGTATAACCCTAGAGATCCGAGGATGCAGAGTTGGGTAGAACTAATGGGTAGGCATGCAATACAATCGAACATTTTGTTCTCGACTGCATTCTTCGTCTAGTTCAGGCTACAGGTTGTCACCATTGATGAGTATGCATATGCAGGAATTGATTTCCGAGGAGATCCACACTTAGATTTACCTGAAGGCGCTCAGTCGGGTGCAATAGGTAAGAATGTTTTGACCATTTTTTTTATTTTCTAAGGTTTATACAATTTTTTGTATTTTGATGTTTTCCCAAGACTAAACTAAATTTTTGATGTAATGCAGATGTTGGTCGAGTTCAACCAGTAGAGGAACCAGAGCATGGAGCAAATGAGACAGCAGAGAGAGCTGTCAGGAGAGGAGTCCTTCAAGATCTAGACATGGTTGAGACTCTGACTGAGCTTCGGTAGCACATATAGGGGTTGACCTTCGGGATTCTGGATTTCCGGATCGAAGAGTTACCCATTCGACTGTAGCACCACATTATAGACGCTCCTAACCGCTAGATGTGGTTACTGTGTAGGATAGCTCGATTTATATCATGTTACCATGAGCACACCACTATTTTACTTTTGACATGTTGCATACATTTTGAGGTCAGACGACCAATGTCTCTTGGGCACAATTTTTTGTAAGAACCTATAACTATCTATCTATTTGATTTCAGTTTTTTCCTATGTTTATTGTGCAATCCTATTCAATTATGTGAATTTTTTCTTTACATGTGTTGCAAATGTCTGTCTAAAACTTGATTAGCCAAAGAATCAGTAAATGTGTTCAAATTTTTGGAAATGTGTCGATATTGAATAAAAAAAAAGTGTCTTTACAAAAGTCGAACTCTTAGGAACAAACGATGTAGTGTTGGATTTCTAACAGTATAAACACTAGTTAAGTTGTAATACCACAAGTTGTGAGTCTAATCTTATGATGATGTGGTTAATACCAAATGAAATGGAATCAGAGAGAAGTTCGATCAACGAGCTATACTTAGCGATATTGTTTGTCGATCTAACAATACAAATCCCTTGAAAACTCGCTAACTTGCCATTCAGAGTGAAAATGGCCCACGCTACAGAGGATAGATTTCGTGTACTATGACTAGCACCCTTAGCATATCCAACAAATGGTTCCAAAGATTCATACATCTGCGATGAAATGTAAAGTGGATTACTAACGTCAAGAAAACTCTAAAAAAACAACTAAGGCATTGAATGCAAATAAAAAACATATATATATATATATACAATATAATACAAAAAATCACTACACTCATGATTAAGCATCGTAACGTTTCAGATACAACCCATTTCTGGGTTGCGCAAATGGAATTCGATCGTAATCCAGCAAGAACTCTTTTGAAAATATAGGGGCCATGCCATAATGGGTCAAATTTCCTTGTACCTATTACATCAGCTTCTTGATCATAAATAAGGACCAATTTTCCCTCTGAGAAAATGCGAGGCTGGACATTTTTGTCATATTGCGCCTTTATACATCTCTTATGCACTTCACTGGCAAAATGGGCTTCATGAAACATTTCATCTAGATGAATGAGGTTAAAAATACGTGCTTTTTCTTCTAATGTGTCAGGTAACAAGTCGATTGCGAGTTTTAACGATGGTATTTCACATTTTATTGGTAAGATAGCTTCCAGACCATACACCAATTGAAAGGGAGTAAATCCGTTTGCGTTTCTCAGGGAGGTTCGATACACCCACAAGGTCGAGTATAGGATCAAATGCTATTTTATTTTACAAACTTCTATCATTCGTTGAAGCATACATTTAAGAATCTTATTGATAGCCTAAACTTGTCCCTTTGATTGTGGATAATAAGGAGTAGAATTATCATGTGACAATCCTAACTTGGAAGTCAATTCAGTCATCATGTGGTTGTGAAAATGCTTCCCATGATCTGTAACTATAGCCTGTGGGACCCCAAACCGTGCAATAACATGATTAAAGAAAAACAGTGCAATTATTTTTCTTGTGTTGTTGAATGTAGGCATCGCTTCGGCTCATTTGGTAAAGTATTCTATTGCGACAATAATATAACCATGCCCCCCAGACAAATGAGGGTTATAGGTCATGAAGTCAATACCCCATTTCGAAAATGGTCCTACAAAGACAATAGGTTTGCGGATTTTACGTTCAAATATCTGGCACACATGAAAAATTCTGACCGCGAGAATGTAGTTGCTAAATATGGTAGGCCAAAAGTAACCCGCGCTGAGTATCTTCTATGTGGTAGCATATCCAGAAAAGTGTCCACCACAAGCCCCAGCATGACAGTCATTTAAAACCTTTTTGGCCTCCTCATGAGTGAGGCACCTTCTTAAAATTGTATCGACACCACGACGATAAAGTGTATCGCCAATGATCAGATAATCTTTGGCTTGGTATCGAATACATCATTGTTCAGAGCGAGAGGTATCAGGCTAAAAAGTTTGATTTTGGAGATAAATGATGAAATCTCCATACCAAGGATCAGATGATCCGAATAGAAACAGAGACTCATCAGGGATTGATGGTTCTGACGTAGTAGCAATACTATCAAAGGGAAGGTCACAGAGAATCTCAGCCAAAACTAAAGACTTCTTTGACTTGGATTTGATGAATTCCAGATCAAATTTCTGCAAAATGACAATCCATTTTGAATATTTTCCCCCCAGAAATTGACGTGATAAGATATAATTCATGGGGCTGCAATCCAAAATGACAATGGTCTTTTGGAACAAGATATAGTGGTGAAATATTTGGACAGCTCTGACAGCTTCCAAGGCAAGCTTTTCTACATACGAATACTTAACTTCCATATCATTGAGATTATGACTCAAATAATAGATCGGGTGTTCTATCCCATTTTCTACTTGGACCAATACCATAGCAATGGTTGTATCAACCGCAGTGATATATAGTAAATAATCACTCTGATAATTGGGGGGATACATTAATGATGCCCGGACAAGAGTATCCTTGACAACATCAAAAGAAGCTTGTGCAACTTGGTCCCAATGGAAGCGAACCCATTTTTTCAAGAGTCCAGTAAATCCTTTAGCCATTTCAGCGTAGTTGGGTATGAACCTCCTTAGGAAGTTAGCCTTTCCTTGAAGTTTCTGTATCTGAAGTAAATTTTATGGTGCAGGAAAATCAAGAATGGCTTGAACCTTCAATGGGTCAATTCAAATTCCTTATTTTGAGACGGCGAATGTAATATTCCAAAATGGAAATAGCAGCAATACAAGACATAATAATTTAAAACATAGAAACTATGAACATATCATAAGAGGGATAAATATGCAACCATCATTTTATTCATATATCAGCAAAAATATACAAAAATATCTTGAGGGTCAAGCCACTCAAGCAATAAGAACAAGCCTACCATGATCATATCAATAAGCACATGAGTTTTTGCTACTGTATAGAATGTCAAAAAGTAGTGACAGCGCTGTCTATATCAGTGTAGTTGTTGTTGTAAACATACATTAATGGAATATGGATGATAGATACAAAATAAATTCCCAGAAAGGAAGATATGGGCTCTAATACATGATTTCTAGCCAACCCAGAAAAGATTTCTAGAAATACCAAAAAAATATACAATGTGACAAATAACCCTAGGGTTGATATGTCACTACAAACTGGAACTGAATAGAATGAGGCTATAACAGATCTAAAATGATAATGTCCTCATCCAATGGTATTTCTCAGTAGAAGGTTGATCCCTTTATTCAGAAATAGACCCTCCTGAGGAGCTCAATGAACCCTCCCAGCAACTGCCACTAAAAATAATGCAGATGTAATATCCCAAAATAGGGAAAATTGACAAGGTTGGGAATATCTTATGATATCCCAAGATTGAAGATCCAACAATATTAAAACACAATATGAGGACTGCAACTAAGTAAACATTAAATCTAAATACACATCATAATATGCAGAAATAGTTGATCCATTTTATTAATATTTGGAGGTGCAAAATGCAAATACAACAGTGCTCAAAATATCAGACACTCAAGCCAAAAAAGTAGCCTAGAATGACCCTGCAATCATATCCCAAGAGGGACTATGTAATTGTTGCTCTGTTGGAAGGTATACTACGCTATCCCTGCTACAGATGTAGGCACTGCAACTGCCTGCAAGATAGAAAGTCAGATCTAGGCAGAATGGGAGCTCCGATGATGCTGAAATTGTAGATATGGGCTCTATGATGGATTCCCAAGAGAACCCTCGAAGGATTTCTCAGATCTGTAAGTATAAGACAACCTTCTCCCTAGGGCTCCATGAATATGCTACTAGGAATGTAGATCTGAAGCTAGATCTAATAATATGATGGCTGCAATGATGTACAATCAGATCTAAGCAAGAAGGGTTGATCCCTTCACTAGATCCTTGGGCTAAAAGTTCAAGATATAGCTCCTCCAATCTCCTCCACTAAAAATAGTTTCAGAATGACCAACAGCTTCAGCTTCTGGGTGATGGAAACAATAGATCCAATGTGAAGAGCTTATCCCTCATAGGATTTCCAGCTGAAATACTGGAAAATTCCTTCCTCCAATAGATCTTCAAGACTGAACTGCACAATCCTTGAAGGGACTGTTGCAACTAGGAGGTAAAACCCCAAGGCCTGAATGCTAGATATAGATCTAATGCTGCTCGAAGACTGAAAATGAAGAACAAGTGGTAGGATGAATCCTCCACTAGTTTTCTAGCTGAATGCTAGAAACAACCTCCTGAAGATGGTACCAATGCCTGATATGGAATGAATAAAAATCCTCTTTCCAGAGCTACTCAAAGAAAGAGGTGGGATTCCCACCTAGGAACACCCTACAAGCTCTGCTAAACATCCCAAGCTTGCATAGAAATGTCTTAAGACAAATCTAGATCTAAATAGATCAAGAGTTGCATAATCCAAATCATGCCTTCCATTGTGCCTCCACCTTCATTATATGCATGAGCCTTCCATAGCCTAGGCCCACTCTAATACTGCACTGTACATGTGGACAAAGTCTTCATGTTTGACTGCACTGTTGATCCATGCCATCCATCATGTTCACATGGTGATCACCATCTCCATCATGCATGCATTAAATGCACCACTTCCTTCACTATCATATCATGAATGTTTTAATGATCTCCTTTGAATGTATCATGATCTCAGTTGACCTTATCAAAGATCCATGTGATTTAATATTTAATATACATGATCTTTTGTGACTGTTTCACCCTCCATAATCTATCTCAAAAATGAGACATGATCTCCATTAATGGAGTTGCTCCACTACTCCATGATTCTATATCTAGATCAAAAATGTCCACATACACACATAAAAGTGGATCTTATTCATATTTGGGGTTTGTGGGTCCATCCACCCTTTTATTTACTTAATTTATTAAGAAAATCAAGGACTCTAATATTCCAAATGTGATGTTCAACTTTTGGGAATATTACAATCCCCCTCGGTAAAATGTTGCTTGTCCTCAAGAAACTCAAAAGGTAGATGCATCAGCCATCTATTCCCCTCCAAATGGCATCCACATAAGGAAGGATTCTTCCCTTTGCTGCAATATTTTATGCATGTTTGGTTCCATAGTTGTATTTTACAAATATATGAGATGACTTCCAACTGCAAGGTAAGATGTCCTCCTTCTACTATGAAGCACAAGGTGACAATCATATGATGTCTAATATCATCATAAATACATGGGAGACATAAAATAAAGTAGCTCTTTCCAAAAAGGAAAAGCTTCATCATACAATACATTCCTTCATCCCATGTTTCATGAATTTGATTGAGCATTGTTATGCTCTCATTCTTAGCCCTGTTGGCTTTATTGGATCCAAACTTCATTATTCCAAAGTTATGGAAAAGAAGGGAAGGAGTAACATGGGTAGAAAAATATTTCAAACCATATTCTCCTAACAATAACCACCGGACTAAGGCCCGTTGTTGCCATCCTCCATCTCCTCCAAGTAAGATGGTCAAGCCAAACTCCCCCAAAAGTAACCAAAGAAACAAGAGATCTTGCTGCTTCCTCTCCTCCTCATGTGTATCATGGAACAAAGACATACTAATAGACATATGGAATGTCACATCAGCCCAATATAAATGAACACCATCAATACACATCATGAGAGCATTATGCCAAGTTTTACCAAATACAAGACACATGGACTTAGGAGATGTCATGTGGTGGCCAAACTCTCTCAATGGAAACCAGGATGAACATGCCTTCTTTTGTTGTATTTTATCGTTGATATACAAGCCATGAATAAGAAAAATATGAGCTATTGGGTGGTAACCATACTCACCCAAGATCAGCCAGTGTAGTCATGCCTCCTTCTTCATTTGATATGTGTTTTTCAAGGCATGGATCAGAAAAATAGGAGCCTTTTGAGAGTGACAGAAATCTCCCAATGGCAACCAACGTAACCAAGCATGTTGGCCCATAAAAATATGAAAGTGGTCATGCAACCCCTTGCTTATCATCCTTACCCATTCACCCCCATGTGGATGATGAATGAGGTACTGCATAACCATGGTATCCTCCCTTTGTAGAATACCATCCTCCTCAAAATGTTGAAGAAATTTGCACTCCATGAAATGTTGAAGTGCACCTCTCATGAGATCTCTTGATGAGACCTTCCTTCCACCAAAGGCCTTCCAAAACCAATGAATTTTTGGATCTACTGCAGATAGAAGTTTCTCTTTGAGCAGTGAGATGCTCATTGAGAAAGGGTCATATAGAAAGGAGAAGATGTTTCTCATCTCAAGTTGTCTACCATTAATCATCTTCACCTCCATTTCTTCATGAATGAAGCTACCTTTAGAATGCTCCAAGAGTGATGAAGCCCCTTCTTTGTCACAACTACTTAGTGACAACGCTGTAGACCTGTAGGGTAATACATATGCTGTCTCAAAGTAAGGCACAATACTGATCTCATAATTAGCCATTGTACATAGGATAAAGCTAATCCCATTTTCTAAAACTCTACATCTCAACTCAAAGGGTTGAATGTGGCTCAAAAATTATGAACATGGATAGTTTTTAGTCTCCTCCTTTATTAGATCAAGGGTCCTCTACGCTGTGATATGTCTTTCCTTCAAATCAGCATTTTTTTTTAACCTTTGTTTATGCATTGGTCTTGAAACAATATGTGTTGAAATTTTATGCATACCTTGGATCAACTGATATGTGGGAACCTCTTTACAAAACATAAGAGTTCCTCCAACCGGGACAATAGTGCCTCCAATTGCTGGTAAGAGTGATGGCTTCCTTTCTTCAAGTGTACCAGCGCTGGTATCTTCCTCCTCCCCCTCATGCATCTCCTGATCCATGCATGGGACTCCATATGTCAAGAGCTCAAGACTACCTTGCAAAGATGCAAGTGTCTCTTCTCCAGATACAAGTACTTCTGCAGTAGGTGGTGAAAGTAGTGACCTCTTTTCCAAAGTGACAAGATTGACATTCTCCTTTGTTTCCTTAGGATTTTTCTCTTTGTGGCTCATCTTTGTCTTCTTCTCATCAAAATTCTTCCTCAAATTGTGAAAGAAATATGAATACTTGGTCACCTTTGCATGCGCAATGTGCCCAAACCACCAATATTCTTCTTCATCTAAGAGATGAAGTGCTGCAACTTGAACAACCTCTTCTTCAGCCACAAGATGTAGCCTGAAAAATGAGTCTAACTCCCTCCTCCAAGCCTTGACAGTGCTTGAAGAAGATCCATCAAATGTAGGCAAATAGAATTTATTGTGCCTCTTCCTTTATTGCTGCTATAGGATCTTATTTCTTCTTTGATTTGAAAGAATTTTTGTAGAGTTAGCTTCTCCTTGAAAGCTCTAGACTGTGCTTTGTACTCTTCAAGATATATACTGAGAGCCTCATGGGTCTCAGGTTCATTCCTTTATTACCTTCTATACCTCTCACCTTCTTCAAATAAAGTGGGCATAGTGGATCTATGAGGAGATCTATGATTCTTCAGTCTTCTTTTCTGCTGATAGGAAGTACTTTCCTCATCACATATTCTTCTTGGATCTTCTCTCTGTCCTTCCTTCTTCATTTTATTGACCTCCTTGGAGAGAACTTGCATGGATCTAAAGAAAGGAGTGACAGGTTTTTCATCCTCCATGATAGATCTCATCTATCCGTTCTTATTTCAATGCAAAATATGAAATGTCCACAAGCTAAGCCAAAGATCATGCTCTAATACCACTGTAATATCCCAAAATATGGAAAATCGAAAAGGTTGGGAATGTCTTATGATATCCCAAGATTGAATATCCAGCAATATTAAAACACAATATGAGGATTGCAACTAAGTAAACAATAAATCTAAATACACATCAGAATATGCATAAATAGCTGAGCCATTTTATAAATATTTGGAGGTGCAAAATTCAAATACGACAGTGCTCAAAATATGAGACACTCAAGCCAAAAAAGTATCCTATAATGACCCTACAATCATATCCCAAGAGGGACTACATAACTGTTGCTCTATTGGAAGGTATACTATGTTTTCCCTACTACAGATGTAGGGACTTCAACTGCCTGTAAGATAAAAAGTTAGATCTAGGCAGAATGGGAGCTCTGATGATGCTGAAATTTTAGATCTGGGATCTATGATGGATTCCCAAGATAATCCTGGAAGGATTTCTCAGATCTGTAAGTCTAAGACAACCTTCTCCCTAAGGCTCCATGAATATGCTGCTGGGAATGCAGATCTGAAGCTAGATCTGATAATATGATGGTTGCAATGATGTACAATCAGATCTAAGCAAGAAGGGTTGATACCTTCACTAGATCCTTGGGCTAAAAGCTCAAGATCTAGCTCCTCCAATCTCATCCACTAAAAATAGCTATAGAATGAATAGCAACTTCAGAAAACTGTGCTATGAGAGAGGGAGGCTCCTTTCCCCCTAGAAAAATATTTCAAATCAGCTCCTCGGTGATGGAAACAATAGTTCTAATGTGAGGAGGTTATTTCTCACAGGATTTCCAGCTGAAATACTGGAAGATTCCTTCCTCCAATAGATATTCAATACTGAACTACGCAATCCTTGAAGGGACTGTTGCAACAAGGACGAAAAACCCCAACTCCTGAATGTTGGATATAGATCTGATGCTCTTGGAAGACTGAAAATGAAGAACAAGTGGTAGGATGAATCCTCCACCGGTTTTCTAGCTGAATGCTAGAAACAACCTCCTAAAGATGGTACCAATGCCTGATATGGAATGAAGAACAATCCTCTTTCCAGAGCTACTCAAAGAAAGAGGTGGGATTCCCACCTGGGAACACCTTGCAAGCTCTGCTAAACAACCCAAGCTTGCATAGAAATTTCCTAAGACAAATCTAGATCTAAACATATCAAGAGTTGCATAATCCAAATCATGCCTTCCATTGTGCCTCCACCTTTATTATATGCATGAGCCTTCCATAGCCTAGGCCCACTCCAATACTGTGTTGTACATGTGGACAAAGTCTCCATGTTTGACTACACTATTGATCCATGCCCTCCATCATGTTCACATGGTGATCACCCTCTCCATCATGCATGCATTAAATGCACCACTTCTGCCACTATCTTATCATGAATATTTTAATGATCTCCTTTGAATATATCATGATATCGGTTGAACTTATCAAATATCCATGTGATTTAATATTTAATATACATGATCTTTTTTTACTGTTTCACCCTTCATAATCTATCTCACAAATGAGACATGATCTCCATTAATGGAGTTGCTCCACTACTCCATGATTCTAGATCTAGATAAAAAATGTCCACATGCACACATAAAATTGGATCTTATTCATCTTTGGGGTTTTTGGGTCCCTCCACCCTTTTATTCACTTAATTTATTAATAAAATCAAGAACTCTAATATTCCAAATGTGATGGTCAACTTTTGGGAATATTACAACAGATCTGGACTGAATCTGTGTTGTGAGGGATGGTAGATGGTTGGCTTGATGAAAAATATATATAAATATGCCCAGGGGCCTTCCTTGTTGATCCTCCAATGGATAGGCTACCTCTCCACTGAAAAACAATCCTAGAATTGGCTCCATGTGATCCTCCTTTGTTGCACCCCGCAACACAACACAGCTCTAAATAGAAACTATGCTATAGCTGAAGGAGGTAGCTTGGCTAGAATGCAGGAATGAGGAAATGCATTCCAATGAACATCTCCTTCCTTGAGGATGAGGTAGGGATTCCTGATCAGGAACACCCTTGTGCTAAAAGCACAGCAAACCCTGCTAAACAGCTAAAGGATGCAAAGTCTAAACAGACCAATATCAAAATAATAATCTCAAAACATGAATCGCAATGGCTGCCATCCCCTCCATGCAGGGAAAATTTTAGGGGCGAATTTTAGCCCAAAGGCGAATTTTAAGGGATTTAAAATTTTAATAGGGCGAATTTTTTATATAAAACCCATTTTTTATAGTTTAATAAAATTAGTCCAATAATTATTTTAAAAATAATTAATTATTAAATATTATCCGACCCATAAAAAACGCATAAAAATGAAAAAAATGATATTCGCCCCCGATTTTCTTTGTTGGAGAAAATTTCGCCTGGATTTACAGGGTCGGAGGGAGGGTTTAGAGTGTTTCACCCTATTTTTTTCATTACGCATGAGTGGCTGAGTGGTTGGATGCCTGGGCTCAGATGTGGTGGATCTGGTGAGTTGCACGCATTGACGGCAACTGGTTCCACAGTACCTGGTGAAAAGGGGAGAGACAATTCAAAATGTCGTGAAAACAAGAGTTGAATTGGGTGCCCCTCTTATTGGAAGATAGAGAGGACTGTTAAAAGATGCGGTTCCTGTGAATAATTCTTACTATGCGGTTCCTGTGAATAATTCTTACTATGCGGTTACTATGCAAATTCTTTAATTGGGTATGAACCTTTGTCCTTACTCTTCTGTATGCAATTTATTTCTCAGTCAATCTATCTAACGGGCTTTTTTATTTACTAATTTTCATTAAATCTACTTCCTTGTTTGCAGTGGCCCCAATACTGCTACATTTGCAGCTATATATGATGCATGTGGACCAACTTATCCTGGGACTTATGATGTAGATAGGAGGATCTATACACTTTTCTATCCAGTAAGTAGTGACACAATCTGATATGCTTTAGTTAACTGATTGCTTTAGTTTTGATATTGGTGGAAATAAACATTAAAGATGAGATTATGCTTTGCTATCAGGGCTTTTCATTTGCATTTCCAATCCCGCCTCAGTATGAGTATTGTGTGGACCGTCAAGGTGAGATGTTGAATTCATTTATTACCATTGTATACCACTGGTAGTTTAATAGAACATCAGTGTTTTAGATTTGAAAATGTGCAGTTGAAAATACATCTAATTTCCTCTTCTGCTTTTAAGCAGCGGAGTTACCTTTAGAGTTTCCTGACAGGACAACACCAGTCACTTCCCGTATTTGTATATATGATAAATCCAGTGGTAGTGTTGGTGTTGGAGCTTCATTGAATAAAGCCGTCCTTCCTCCATTGCCAGTGGGAAGTTTGTATATGGAGGAAGTACATGCAAAGGTTAGTTTCTTTCAAATAGCATTGATATTGTTGATATGCTCTGGATTACATTGCTGGTTACATATTCTTTATATGCTTTGTGATACGTTGCAGCTGTAGGCAAGCTGAGTGATCATGTGTCTTTCTTTGCTCTTGGGCACCTTTTCTGAGCATCAATCTCTATTGGTCCAAACATTCTGGGTCTAATGAGAAATATCATGCAAGATTTTTCTTGTTACATGCTATAAATTTCATGATAATTTTTTAATTGCTGTGATAACTTGTTTTTTCCAGTTGGCTGATGAACTTTGGTTCAGTGTTGGGGGTCAACATCTTCCTTTTGGAGCTTCACCTCAGGTTAATATAAGTTTCTAGGAGTTAATTCTTGTATCTTTCCTTCTCTTTACATGCGCTACTAAGAAACAGGAATTAGATAGTAAGTTTTGATGTACGATGAATGAAGCTTTATATGTTAGTACAGTTGCTGTGGTGTTAGGGTAAACACTGTGTATGAATGTCATGGAACTGAAGTTGTTGCCGCTGTACTTGAACAAAACTAAAATTGTGAATGTCATAAAAAATTCCAGGAGAGGCCTCTTATAAGAACTGCGAGTTTTAACTCCAAGTAATGCTTTAACTTTACCTCACAACCACAGCCCATTTTTATGAACAAGCTTCAAGTTCAAACTCGTTATTGGAAGAGATGGTATGAAAATTTCGATCAGAGATGTTTGTTATAAGTTGGAGTAATGGTTTAAACTTTAATTTCATCAGGTATTGTAAGCACAATTAATAGTGTTCTTTCATGGTGAATGTTGGCTTTAGCTGCTGTATAGTAACTTGGAAACACAAAACTAGTTGCAAGTAAAGGTGCATTTGTTTCTTAAATCTGTAATGCTGCAATGAGTAAGAGCCTCATGGGTGGTAGAAATAGTTACAATGCATTTGTGGAAAGTTCTGTAATTCTTGGACTGTATAACAAAAAAACAAATCATTAACCATAAACATGACTCTGATCACATATTTCAGTTTTAAAAATGTAAAATTCATGCTATAATACCTAATTTCAGATATCAGTTCTCAACCACATTTTTTCAATGCATAATACAAAATATAGGAAATGGAACTTAGGCCATTGGGGGGACGGGTGGGGCAGGAGGATGGGGGGTGATTTGTGGGTTTATTTACCCTAAATCTGGCTAAGTCTTTAAAAAAATCACTGGGCACTTCCCTTCATTTCGAGGATGGTTCCTAGGGTAAACCAGCAAGTTGCTATTTTGGCAACCTAAGCTGGCATGGACATTGAGTAAAGGGCCACAATTATCAGAAGCAGCCAGCCTGTGGACTTGACTGCGAGATGTCCTTTTTTTAAAAGCACTCGATGACTTAAATCAACCCACTGGTCTAGGATCTGTGTTCTTTACCCTAAATCTGACTAAGTCTTTAAAAGGACCACTGGGCACTCCCTTCATGTCAAGGATGGTTCCTAGGGAAAACCAGCGGGTTGCTATTTTGGCAACCTAAGATGGCAGGGACATTGAGTAAAGGCCAACAATATTCAGAGAGGCAGCCAGCCCATGGATTTGACCCCTAGATGTCCTTTTTGTAAAAGCACTCAGCAACTTAAGTCAACCCACTGGTCTCTCTCTCTCTCTCTCTCTCTCTCTCTCTCTCTATATATATATATATATATATATATATATATATATATATAGCAGGTTGCGATTTTGGCAACCTAATCTGGCAGGGACATTGAGTAAGGGCCCACAATATTCATAGAGGCAGCCAGCCTGTGAACTTGACCCCAAGGCGTCCTTTTTGTAAAAGCACTCAGCAACTTAAGTCAACCCACTGGTCTATTTTGTTATATATATTAATGTGCACTGAAGACCAGATAGGTCGAGACTCAAAGGAACTCAAGATTACACTAGTCATGAGAAGCTCATATGAAAAAAAATGTGGGTTTGGGGGCAGGGAGAGGGGGAAGGGGTGCTCCAACTTCCATGGCACCTCAACATTAAGATGAGAACTAAAATAACTGAAATGAAATGAAAAACTAGTAAACCAACTACTGTAATTGAAACATATCTTGATGCCCCCAATCAAGATGAGAAATGATACTAATAAACCAACTTCTTGCTCTTTACCTCTAGCCTAATTGAAAATGTTAGGTATGGTTAGGATATGTGGTACACTACTCAACTAGATCACCAGTAGTACGAGTTGTCATAAGTCATGATAACACTTGTCTAAGGACAATTATGTCTCTCCATGGTACACAAGACAAAATAAAAAAATCGTTATTGTTAAGACGTGTTATTAGATCATACCTAAAGTTCATTACTTTCATGACTAGTCAAGAAATCATCACATCGCGTATGGACAAGAAACCTATTTGTGAAATCATAGCTCATCATCTGAAAAGATTATGCAAAGTACTATCTGTGAGAGTACATAACATCTGAGGTGTTAACTGCACTTCTTTGACAAACACTTCAGACATATTCAGCAGGGTAAGTACAAGACAAAATCAGGGGATTGCTCCAATGAATGACAACCCCAACTTTAGCATTTTACATTCATAATAGACTTAAGAAATACACAATGAAGGATAGTTGAATTACACTGATGAGAACATGTAGGATTGATATGCTATATTAATTGATATTCTGCTTCTATAACAGATATTGGAGCAATGCCAAGGAAATAAAAAATGCTCGGTAAATAGCTCTCCATTTCAGGAGTTGAAAAGCTTTTTGTGTGAGAAGAAATAGTCATCTGCCAAAAATATGATGTAAGAATTATATATTAGTAGCATTTTTTTGTAAATTAACTCCTCCCTATGTGTTTTCTTATTAAATTTTGATGTGCAAGATAAGTATTTCTATTAAGCCTTCGACAATCAAATATGCAATGTTAAAGCCAAACACTTTATAAGTCCCCATTGATGTATTTCTGTTTTTGGTAAATTTTCTTATAGTATGTAAACAAGTCAACTTCATCGTGATCTCTTAGTGCATGCAAACAAGTCAACTTCATTGGTGTTCTAATTCTACTCTGCTATCTTATGAAAAGGTTTCTGATTATCGATGAGATGGATTATTTGATTTCAAAAGATCAAGTTGTGCTTTATGATCTCTTCAGGCTTCCAACATTCCCAAATTCACACTGTATGCTGATAGGTAAGCTGAAGAGTAGTGGATAAGCTAGACATCTTTTTCTTGTTTATTACTCACGGACATCATGAATTATATTTTTATTGAATGGTTTGTAAGAGAAACTCCCCGATGGATCTGTTTGTGCAGGCATTTCAAATTCAATAGACTTCACTGATCGGTTTCTTCCCAAATTACAGTCCTTAAATTGTATGAACTATTGCCCTTTGCATCATTTTATGATCAGTGTAATATGCACACATTTTTTCCAATTTCTACTTCTAAATGCAAAAATCAAGTACCTAGATAAATTCTTTACAATTCTCAAAGGATTATGAAAAACACTTGAACTATTAGATGTCATGTTATGTGTTGACATTTGCCTTAAATATTCTATTTTTGTTTAGCTGCTATCATAGAATATTTAATGAAAATCACATGTCATTTTAAACCATAACCATTTGTATATTGAAATATTTGCATGGGAGACATATGGAGATAGAAGGTGGGGTGGTGAGGGTTGTTGGAAAGTGCCTCTGCATCCACACAATAAAAGCGATGTGGAATGTGGAGTACTTTACTGACTTGTTTTTTCTGAAAAATGAAAATACTCCTCTCCTTTAAGTTTTATAATCATGCTTGAAACGAGAATCACCTTGTTGTAATTGTAACCCATTAGAAGATGCGTTTATCTGATAATAGTGATTGTGGCATTTATACACTTCTAGCCAGGTTGTTTGGTATGGTTAGACGAAATATCTTTATTTTTCCTAAGGTGGCATTAATTTCTATTCTGAAATAAAAATTGTTTATGATGGGTTTGGAACTTTGTTTCTATTAGCCTAAAAGTCTTGGTTATTCCACACTAGATCGTGGGCACCAAATTGTTAGAATGTTGGACCGTAATATGCATGGATGTGCACCTTGAATTTCATCATCTCAAAATATAAAATTCCAGTCTTTTACACGATTTAACATTTTGGTTTGAAATTAGAACTGATGGTATGACCCTCCTGCTAATCTATTTTACTATGATAGTTTCAAGTGTTGAACAATCAATTAGAGAAATTGCAAATCTGTCATCTTTTAAATGGTGCTAGGGCCAACAAGGTCTATCATCTTCAGAAACCATAAATGGATATGGGCCGACATATTGCATTAATGTGACTTTGAATCTTGGATATATATGTAGTTAATGGATTTTGGTTGTAAGCCATGGTAAGAGTAATTTTTTCTTATTTTCTTATTTTATATAATTTTATTTTATTTCATTTTTATCAGTTGTAGGATGTCAAGATATCTAATTTTGATATCAAACATCCTTTTTTATTATTTTGAAAATGCACCTTATATTACTCAAAATGACACCAGAATTAGACCAGAGACATTAGAGTTACAATTGAGAGACATTAGAATTACATGAAGAACCCTATGCCCTAAGGGGTAAGGAGTATACATCCTTTTGAAGCGCATCAATTTTTGCATTGACACGGAGTGCCAGTTCAGTTTAAAATGCTCTGAAATCCCTCAATTGTATGCAGGACTTGTTTCTTTGAAGAGTTATTATGTATTTCCTCTTCCAAAACAAAGCACTAGCAGACATTCACATCATATGTTGGAGCTCTTTGTGAAAATCCTGGGTCATCCAAGTGTTGCCTAGAAGGGGTCGTCTCCAAGCTAGGTAGTTGTGAACAAGTACTGTATTCTGCTTGAAACTATCCCCAGAACGTTTTGGCAATTGGACACTTTCAAAAACATACCCTACTATTTCGATTAAGGGTGGGATCATAGGAGTTGGAAATTACTAGACTTGGTATAGCAAATGATAAAAAATGCGCAATAGGCATGTGTCAGTGTTGAATTTATACAAAGAGAATGAAAATATGCAGTTTCTTTAATTCTAGTAGTTGGTTAGTTTTGATATTGACTTTTTTTAAGATGCTCCCTTAATACTGCAGTGTCAAGTCTCTTCCACCTATTTAGAGGTGGGATGCTGCATACATTGTACAATCACCTGGTTCCACTAAATGGTCCTTAGGGTAGATCAATGGTCCCTTTGCAGGTGGTGCATTGGCCACTTCTTTTGAGGATTTAACCTTGGTGTGGTCCACAGCAGTGCTTTCTTTCACTGGCCTGGGTTTCCTTTCATGGTTGATATTGGAATTTTTGGTCATGAACTATTTGATGATAGAGTTGATTAGTTTGGTCATTGGTGATGAATCCCGTCAGTTGTACCTTGTGAGGTTATGTGAGTGTCAAGGATCTCATGCCTCTTGATTGGTCTAGCCGTATGATAAACAAGACACTGTTATTGCCTAAATTAATTGAAGGCCTTTCCATTTGAATTCTGGGGTGTTGGCTTTTATTTGTTTACAGTAGATAGATTTCATACCATCCTTAGATCAAAAATTTCTTTTTGGCAGGTAAACCTCTGGTTATGACATTTCGTGCCTATTCAAAAGATCAGATACTGAAGATACTCCAGCAGAGGCTAATGGAAATTCATTATTGTTTGATTGGAGATGCCCTTTTGTAATTGACTGAAAATATTCTTGTATACATCTTTATGGGCATAGTATGAAAAATGCAGCCAAAAACGCTGGACATTCATTTATATTTCTCATTCCTAAGGGAATTGTCTATAAGTTTTACGATTACAGTGATTTGACCTTTTCTTAGCTTACATATGGTGAAATTTCACTTGGTTTTAGGGTCTCCCATGTCAAATATTTCAACCGGAGGCATTGCCAATTGGAGTTTTGTGCAAGCGTAAGTTACTACCTGTCCAGTTAAAATTTTATTCAAGAGATTCAAGTGCTCTGCTTTTGATTTGCAAATTTATGTCTTTTATCTTTTTAACATGAACAATGATATTTACATTAACAATACATGAAAATACAAAAATGCCCCAGTCATACATTTAAGTGTAGGAGATTCTTGATTTGTAATACATTTGTCCAAAGACATGCTGATAGCTTGATATATTCAGCCTGATATAGAGGAAAGTTAAACCTTCTGTTTCATTATAGTATATGCAAAGGTTCAACAATGTACTAAACGATGGGTAAAGCATTTAAGTTTAGAGATGAACTGCCTTTTAAAAAATTGGAAGAAGAGTTTGCATACTCGTTGTCTTCATCCAGTCCTTTTGAACTAGAAAAAGTTGCAGCCAAACTGGACAATGGTATAATACACACACATATATATTAGTGTTTTTCTGTAGCCTGAGACAGTCTCGTATCCAAAATTCCCTATTCTTGCCCACCCTATTCTATTCTCTAGCGGCTTCGAAGGAATATTTCCTTGCAAACTGAAACAATGACAAAATACTATAGATATACAAAACAGATTAGAAATGCTCTAAGGTTTTAGTCCCACTTGAGTCCCCATTGTTGCTTTTGTTGAGTGCATTTACATGTCAAATTGTTCCACAGGGTTGATTTCACTTGTAGGATCCTCCACTTTTGGTTTTGGAGTGTTAGATGCACAAATCCTCATCCTTGGCCATGGGAAAGTTGCAAAATGAGGAGTCCTCAACAATTTAGAAGTTGACGGGGTAGGAGATGAAACCATCTCCTATGGGAGGTAGAGGTGACTCAAGATTCTACTAACTAGGGATTTTAGAGAACCAATCTGAAACTCTAGCTTCAATCTGCATGAAGTTGGTGATCTCCTTCATTTCCTTAAGGTTCTGTAGTCAGGGTGTATTTTCCATTGCACATGGACCTTTGCCCTATTTTTGGCTTCTAATGTACTGTCACAATCCTCTTGCTATTGATTGCAGTAAATGGTGAAATTCATCACACATCATTGGGTTTGAAAAACCTCAAGCTCACAACACTTAACCCCTTGTTGAACCTCTCAAAATTAATACAAGTTGCATCATTTATGCCTACAAAGATAGTGGCCCATTTTTACTGAAGAGAAAGACAAGTTCCAGACTGGGTTACCCCTCACCTTAGCACTGCAAAGAGTTGCCTTGGGATTTAACAAAATTCCACCACATTATTATTAAAGCATAATACCCTTGCTTGCTACTAGTGTTAGAATGTTGTGCAGGTTGAGAATAGGGGTGAAATCAATGGCATTGAGTCCTTCTAGAATTGACATAAAAATAAACCCACATACATTTTCCAATTCAACCATTGTATTGAACATAAGCTCACATGTCGATGAGAGAGTAGTATGGACTCTGGAGTAATGGGTGTTGGTGGAGACTTAACTCCCCATCTCTTGTAGCTTGCATGAGAGGGCACTTGTTGTTGTATGAACCCTATATATTTTGTAGCATGCCAGTTAGTGGAAACTGTTACTGCACAAGGAAAGTTGTTTATAAAGTTAACCTGCAGGATACTTTGACTAGAATAATTTCCTTTTTTAGGTCCTTAGCAGTCCCTCAGCTACTCTCTACAGTTGCATCATGGCAATCCATGTGCAAATTGTGCTTCAGGAAGCTACAATAATATCACATTGTTGTATGAGCCCTGTATATTTTGCAGCATGCCAGTTAGTGAAAACTATAACTACACAAGGCAAGTTGTTTAGAAAGTCAACCTGCAGGGTGCTTTCACTAGAATACTTTCCTTTTGTAGGTCCTTAGCAGTCCCTCAGCTGCTCTCTACAGTTGCATCATGGAAATCCATGAGAAAATTGTGCTTCTGGAAGCTACAATAAGATCACATTGTTGTATGAGCCCTGTATATTTTGTAGCATGCCAGTTAGTGAAAACTGTGACTGCACAAGGCAAGCTGTTTAGAAAGTCAACCTGCAGGGTACTTCGACTAGAATACTTTCCTTTTGTTGGCCCTTAGCAGTCACCTCAGCTGCTCTCTATAGCTGTAGAAGACAGAGCTCAATCCCTACCTACAAATGCTTTTTGCAAGTAGCCCTTGGCATATTTGTATTTCTGCACTTGTACAACATGATAAAGTTGTCACCATCAATGATATGTTCATGTTGCTTCATCTAGATTACTGTGGAATGGGCTCTTCAGAGTTTTCCTGTAATAATGGAAACTGATAATATTATATGAAATGCTTGAAACTTTTTTGTAGGTAAGAATTGATCATATGGCCAGAGCATTGGCAAAAACATTCTTATTCTATGTAGTTGGCATTGCCCATTCTCTTTCCTAAAAAAATATTTCCATCTATAATGTGTGTTGCTTTCATTGGGAGGCTTCATGATTTTAGTTGCTAGATATTTACATCTTGGTTTTGGCAGTTTTCTAGTGTGATGCCTTGGAGTATGAGGCTTCTGATTATTTTCTCTGCTACAGTGACGCTGAGTGCCTTTTATTGATCTACCCTTAATGATACTATAGATAACATATCATTGTATGATTTGATTGGTTGTGATTTGGATCCCCAAGACCCTTTTTCAATGACTCATGTTCGACAATACTATTCTATGATCAATCACTAAATATTGCAAGAGTAACTACTAAAAATATTTCCCTAAGATATAAAGGACATATTGCTACTATTGAGTAAGGGATGTTTTGGCTGAGTGGGATGAAACAATTTGAACTATGGTCATAATATTTTCACTAATTTGTTGTATGCAGAACCATATGCACCATAAAATCCAAATGTTGTTTTTGATCTACTGATTTGACGGATACTCCTTTAAAAAACTATGACTTATGACATTTACTTATAGATGGGTTTCAATGTTCGAGTTCATATGTATATGTTTGGAATTTCTCTCATCAAGATTGGTATTGGAAGAGAAGGGTTTTTTAATGCATTATATATGTCGATACACAGTTGAGTATAGGGGTATCATAGTAAAATGTGTTTGGATGTTTTTGTTAACAATCTATATTGAGTATGTCAAGTAGTGAGCTTTTTTTAACAGAGGACCATGAGTCAATAAAAGGACTGAATTGTGCATATACAAGGATATTTATGCTACTTGAAACTACCATAGACTCTATTGCTACATGTTTTTTTTCAGAAATTATGTAAGAGTAAAGGTTTTGGGGCTTCTTTTCTAACTTGTGCTTCATGGTGAAATTATTTTTGACAATATATGTTGCAAGGTTCTAAATTACTTGATCCCATATGAAAACCATTAAACCTTTTGGATTGAAATCTAACAAGAGAATTGAGATCTGAATACTGAGAAAGATTGTTGTTTTTCTCTGCTTGGGAAATCAAGAGTAACCACATAAGTTTTAATGGATCCCCCAGGCAAAATTGTCACAGATCTTGAGTTGGGTTCCCATATTTGACAAAAAAAACAGAGGACCATACTTAGTATGATGATTGGTGGTTTTCAGCATTTGGCTGTATACATTTGGCCCAAAGATGAAATTGGTCCATAGGTTTTTCAGAAGCAGGAGATGGATCTATCATTGAACTCAAAAAATGTTACTTTTGAGTCTAGTATAGCTACATTGTTGAGCTATAAAGTCCTTAGATTTTGTAGTTGGGTGTTAATAATCATGAAGAGCAACAATTCATGTCAATGGATCAGCAGTTCTTCAGGAAGAGCTCGAAGGATATTAGAGGATATGGTGGCATGCATGATTTGGGTTATCTTGCTACTTGATTGGATTCTGGACCTTCTTCACCACCTGTGTCATAACAAGTCAATGGATATGTAGATAAAGAACTGTACAGGGACTTAAATGAGACGGTTTCTCTGGTGTATTCCTTCATTTTATGTTTGTGATCAATCTTATCCATTTTTCCATATGACCCAAGTCTTAAGTTTTCATAATGAGTGGACATCAATGGGCTTTGGACTTGTGTTTGTAGTTGATATTCATGCAATTTTGATAAAATAGTAGCCCCAAATCCTTAAATGGTTGAAACCATCATTTTGTTTTCCTGAATCACAAACAGAAATGTTGCATAAGAATACAAATGAAAAAGATTATTCTTATTCTATGTAGTTGGCATTGCCCATTCTCTTTACTAAAAAAATATTTCCTTCTATAATGTGTGTTGCTTTCATTGGGAGGCTTCATGATTTTAGTTGCTAGATATTTACATCTTGGTTTTGGCAGTTTTCTAGTGTGATGCCTTGGAGTATGAGGCTTCTGCTTATTTTCTCTGCTAAAGTGACGCTGAGTGCATTTTATTGATCTACCCTTAATGATACTATAGATAACATATCATTGTATGATTTTATTGGTTGTGATTTGGATCCCTAAGACCCTTTTTTAATGACTCATGTTCGACAATACTATTCTATGATCAGTCACTAAATATTGCAAGAGTAACTACTAAAAAGATTTCCCTAAGATATAAAGGACATATTGCTACTATTGAGTAAGGGATGTTTTGGCTGAGTGGGATGAAACAATTTGAACTATGGTCATAATATTTTCACTAATTTTTTGTATGCAGAACCATCTACACCATAAAATCTAAATGTTGTTTTTGATCTACTGATTTGACTGATACTCCTTTAAAAAACTAAGACTTATGACATTTACTTATAGATGGGTTTCAATGTTCAAGTTCATATGTATATGGTTGGAATTTCTCTCACCAGGATTGGTATTGGAAGAGAAGGGTTTTTTAATGCATTATATATGTCGATACACAGTTGAGTATAGGGGTATCATAGTAAAATGTGTTTGGATGTTTTTGTTAACAATCTATATTGAGTATGTCAAGCAGTGAGCTTGTTTTAACAGAGGACCATGAGTCAATAAAAGGAATAAATTGTGCATATACAAGGATATTTATGCTACTTGAAACTACCATAGAATCTATTGCTACATGTTTTTTTTCAGAAATTATCTAAGAGTAAAGGTTTTGGGGCTTCTTTTCTAACTTGTGCTTCATGGTGAAATTATTTTTGAAAATATATGTCGCAAGGTTCTAAATTACTTGATCCCATATGAAAACCATTAAACCTTTACTGAAATCGATTAAGAGAATTGGAGATCTCCTCCTAAATAAATATTGTTGTTTCTTTCTCTCGTCAGAAACTCAAGAGTAACCAAATTTTAATGGATCCCCTCTGTGGAAATTGTCATGCATCTTGAGTTGGGTTCCCAAGTATTTGACAGAAAAAAACAGAGGACCATACTGCATGATGATTGTGGTTTTCGCATTTGGTTAGTACATTTGGCCCAAAGATGAAATTTGTCCAGGTTTTTCGGTAAGGTGAGATAGATCTATCATTGAACTCAAAAAATGTTAATTTTGAGTCTAGTATAGCTACATTGTTGAGCTATAAAGTCCTTATATTTTGCAGTTGGGTGTTAATAATCATGAAGAGCAACAATTCATGTCAATGGATCAGCAGTTCTTCAGGAAGAGCTGGAAGGATATTAGAGGATATGGTGGCATGCATGATTTGGGTTATCTTGCTACTTGATTGGATTCTGGACCTTCGTCACCACGTGTCATAACAAGTCAATGGATATTTGAGGAAAGATATTTTATTTCTTTTCACTTTGTGGCATGATTTCGACATCTTCACCTTTTAGAATATAGTAAAATATTTTTCTTATTATAGATTTTTCTTGGAAAAGAATTATTGAGAGTTAGGTGCAAATGCACAATGTTGTGTAGCATTAGTGTGATAAATATGGGATAGTGCAAAGCATAGTTTTGAAGATTAGTCTAAGTTGACTCGTACCTAATCAACTCAGTCAAGTTGATTGTTGGTTGAAACACTAATTGTTGGTTCAATGGATAGAAGGTCTTGCAGGCACAAATACCAAAGGGAAAAATGGAGCCCATCATGGGGTACTCTTTGTAATTCTCCACCACTGCTACCTTTCCTCAAACTCCTCTCCAACCTCAATATCAGTGCTAGTAGTAGCATGACAAACAACACTACGCTTAGCAGAACTAGAAGAACGTGTTTTCCAAACTACATGAGAACTACTTCCCTCACGAGTCACCATGTGCCATGTTTGGTCTCGGTGGTTCTCTTCCTTCTACTCCTGGTTCAATTACCATATCTTCATTGGAACCAACACTCCGAACTCCACTAGACAACGATTCACCATTTTGTAGTAGTGATTCTCCATTTGTACTGGTGATTCGCCATGATTTTACAGGATAATATAATCTCGTGAGAGATTCGCCAAAAAATTATATATACATATTATATTATTAATAAAATCGCCTTCCATTTTTCCTATGTATCATGGGGATTCGCCTATTTTATATATATATAAATTTAGGGGGGTTCTTAAAATTATCCCTGCCTCCATGTATAGTGTTTGAGCCTTCTCACATTAGGTCCCATCCATAAATGTCACTAAGCTCATGCAAGTTTTCCTCCACTAAAACTGCGTTGTCTCATCATAAATGCCACTCCTCCATGACATCGTTGTTGATTTGGTCAAAGTTGACCTATTCAACATGTATCCCCTCCAATTCACACCTAAAGGTGCTTAATCCAGCTGCTTATTCTTCCTCCTTTCACATTAGGAGTGTTATTATTCCTTCTAAGGAGATTTATGGGCCTCCCTACCCACTCATTCACCTACCTAGTGACAAAATAATCCATAATATTCCATTTAGCTAAAAGCTAAATTTTAGGAATATTACAACGAATCAAAGAAAATGGCCAGAACCAACACAAAACATGCATTTATGTGGATTGAGGCATATTTTGTAGTGTCGGTAGCATAAGAATATGGCTCTCAAATGCATCGGGTGATCAGTCAGATTTCATGAATGCGTGGGTAAATCACCTAGATAGGGTTTAAAAATGTGCTTGATGTCTTTGAAATCATAATCCATTGCTCTCTGAAATGTTGCCCCAACATTCTTTAAACCAAACGGTAGTTTCCTATAAGTGAATGTGCCCTAGGGAAAGATGAATGTTTTCTTATTTTGATCCTCTAGGTGGATATTGATTTGATTATAGCCATAAAATCCATCCATGAACGAAAATATTTCACATCCAGCACAATCATCAATAATCTGGTCGATAAAAGGAGTAGGATAGTTGTCTTTCAGACAAGCCATATTGACATCTCGATAATCGACGTACACTCTAATGGTTTCTTGTTTTTTCATGATAGGAAAGATGTTGGAAACCCACTCAGTTAGAGGAACAGGGTAAATGAAACCAGCACGCAAAAGTTTCTCAACTTCTGCTTTAATGTAAATGGCCTTCTTTGGATGAATATGACGAAGGCGTTGACGCACCGGTTTGACATCAGGATGCATATTAATAGTGTGTTCAATGATACTAGTATCTATGCTTGGCATTTACTCGTAAGACCAAGAAAATACATCATGGAATTCACAAAAGAGAGAGCGATATGTTTCAAGTTCTGATGAAGAAAAAGATACGCCGATATGAATATTTTCTACAACGCTAGGTTTGGTCGAAATATTGATAGAAATGGTTTCTTCAATATTTGACAAATTTCGCTCGGAATCGATTGTATTAATAGGTAAATAATTCGAAAAGAAATTTTTGATTGATGGGTGATATAGTTCACTAAGATAATTTTCTTCATAATCAGGAAGATGGGAACAATGATGATAACATTCCCATGGTTCTCCTTCTAAAATCATGGTTTCCAAAATATTCTCATCTTCCAAGAAAGTTGAGGAAAGCGGATCAGATGGAGTACCAAAAATCTAAGGAACGATAAACCCAAACAATCGGCGACGCTGATTTCAGATTCACCGCCCAATCCAGATAGATTGATTTGTATATCATCTCAATAGGGTTGGGCGACAGAAACTCATCCAACGTAACAATTTCAGAATCACCCATACTCTTCCTTAAGCCATATGGAGTGGAAGAGATCATGTAGCAAGTCTCTATACTTGCAATTTCTGTCAACGTCGCAGGCGGCGGTGATCCAAAGGTTCCCATGAGAGTGGAATCCTTTAATATTCCTACACCAATGTTCTGAAGTGCTAGTTGGGGTGCGTGAAGGAACGGAACACCTCTAGTTACCTACGAAGTGGAGGCAAAGAAGGATAGTTTATAAATTACTATGATGGTACCTTTATATGGAAAGGCGATCATTCTAACATATGTAGAAACAATTGCAGCCATAGCATATACCCATGGCCTTCCAAGTAGAATATTATAGTCAAGGGATCCATCAACAACCTCGACATAAACATTCACTGTTTTTTCCCCTAGTTCAACATGCAAGTTATAGATAATACCACAGCTCTTATATTTACATCCATCGAAAGCCTTCAACGTTGTTGATGATTGAGATAAGTGAGGCAAGCCAAGTGACCTCCAATAGTTTAGAGACATAATACATGTAAATTCTCCCTCATCAATAATAGTACGATGAACAAGGTGAATTTACTTGTATGGAGAATGCCAATTTTTCTAGTAATTGCGGCACATAACCCATATGATTAAAGATGACGTGTAGTATTCCCAAATGGGAAAACTCAACAATACATGCATTAAAAATTCATTCTTCATAATTTTATGCATTAACAGATGAATGCATCCCATGGATCCATTAGATATAATATTATTGAAACCAAATCTAAAAGGATATCATAAACAAATCATTATAGCCTAGTTAAATAGGCCTCCCATGCTCAAAACAACCCAAAAACACTAAAACCCCAAGACTACAGTAACACAGAAATTACTGCAGAAAGTGACAGCACAATTATTTGAGGGTTATATGAAAAAATAGTGATAAAAATCAGACTTGCTCATGTATTAATAAAATAATCTCAAAACAGAGATCTAGTCTCTTTTTACATGGATCCAAGATGACCTGGCAAGGGTTTCTTGATAAACATAAAGTAAAAGAAGCATATGCTGCAGATCTATGGCTGAATCACATTGTATGGCTAAGCCACTACATAAATATGGCTGATCATGCAAATAAATGGTTGTAACTCCTCCTACTAGCTTTCCGGGGAAAAGGTTGATCCTCCTCCAGGGAAACTAGCTCATCAAACAAGGGATTAAATGTAATATTCCTACTTTAGAAAGCAGCTAAGGGGAATATTAAATTTTGATTTTTTCACTTAATAGTTGGATGAATGGTTAAGGAAGCCCATGAATAATAAAAACATGAATAAAACCCATTATAATGTGAAAGGGGATCATCAAAGTAGCTGGATTTTATACTTATGGGTGTGAACAGGGGCAAATGGATGAGGACATAGTCAAGTTTGAGTAAGTCAACATGCATGCATGAAGAAGAGGAGATCATCAATATAACTAGTTCAGTGTGAACAAGGATCAACATAGATGGAAATTTGTGAGCTGGAATTAAGGCACTTGAGTGTGAAAAGGGATGAGGCAGATTGGTGAGGTCAACCTTGACGAAATCAAACAGCGCCATATGGAGGAGTGGCCTTGATGAAGGTACATCATAATTTTGGAGGGAGATAGCTCATGTGGAGTTGGAAACCCTAATGGGTGGGACCCAAGGTGAGGAGGGTGGGACCCAAGGTGAGGAGGCTCACAAAGTTTATAAGGAAGAGGATGGCAGCCATTTGGGGTTAGCTTGGATTATTATTTATTTTGTCCATTTAGACTATTTGGCATCCTCTTGCTGTTTAGCAGAGCTGCAGTGCTATTTAGCACAAGGATCTCCTGTTTAGGAATCCTTCTCCTTTCTTGGGAGGCCTCAAGAAGGATTATTTTACTTCATTTTTCCACACTCAGGCTTGAGCCCAAGCATCCTCCTTCAACCACAGTGTTATTTCTGCATAGAATAGTGTTGTGTTGTAGGGTGTTGCAGTGGAAAGTCTCCAACACCACTTTCTGAGCTTATCTTTCAGAGGAGGGAACCTCCCTTTCTTTGCAAGATCTATACAGGAGGTTTCGGAGCATATTGGACATCTTGGCATGTGGAAAAATTATATTCCATCTCCTACAGCGCAGTTATCTGAAGAAACTGCGTCATTTTTCCCAGAGCTGCAGTAGCAGGGTTTGAACCCTTGCTTGTGAGCTTGTTCCTTGGAGGAAGGGCCAACTCTTCTCCTGAAAAGCTTTGTATTCCTTTCTTCTTCTATTCATTGTATATATCAGCTATAGTGTAACTATGTTTTCCATATCTAGATTTGCAGATATGATGTTGTGTACTTGTGCTTTCATGAAACCCTTGCCGAGTTATCTCTGTGATGTATAAAAAGGAGCTAGATCTCCATTTTCCTCCATGTTCTGATATAATAAACTCCAGATATGTTATTGTATCATATTATATCTAAAACCCTCAGAAAATCACACTATATATGCTTTATTATCTTCTTGTTCAATTAAGTCATGGGAATTGGGCCTTTTTTAGTTGTACCGAGACTGGGAGATATGTTTAACTTAGTAAAACATATTTTTTTCTGATTATTTTCTGGAAGGGAGTCCCATATAGCATAATTTAAAGGAAATAATCATTATTTTCCCCTTTTATTACTTTTTCTACTAGGAATAACATTTTTAAGGGTCAAAATGCTGCTTTTCCCCAACTTTTGGGTCCTAGAATGAAGTATAAGTTGTTTCTGTGACATAAAATGATGATAATGTGTTTCTTGACACATTTCATGAGTGAATAGAGTGCTACTTCTCTATCATTGTGTTTACTGATTGCTGCAGTCCCATTATTGGGCATTTTTCCATCCATTCTAGGTGTGAGAGGCTTGTCTACCTCACCTAATATGCTTGGTTTCTGATTTTCTATTGGATTTAGGACTTAGATACTCATATATAAGGGATCCAAGGGCAAATATTGTTTTCTATAGCATAAATTCCTGAAAAATGCGTTTTTTAGGCATGCCTTGTGAGCAATCCTAATTTGGGGATATTAAAGTGGCATCAAAGCATAGTCTTGGCTCAACCTGTGAGTTCCAACCATCAGAGGGGGAAATATTAGAATTATGGAGAGGATTATTTTACTCTCATCACTTTTTAGATCCAAAAAGAACCTCTCCCATGAGGTTAAGCTGATGAAGGAGAAGAGATGCCAAGAAACTCCTAGAGGGTTTCAAGAAGAGGAAGGACCATGCACTTCATATTCTCATTAAGAAGAAGACCCGAAGCATGGAAGACACTTGGAACATTAGATTCTAATTGAATACCTTGTTGAGTACGAGACTCAACCTAGAGCCTTCAAGGAGAGTCTAGCCTTCCCACAGTTCATTCAACTGGAGGAAGAAAGGAGACCTTGCAGCACAAGAAGGATGAAGGAAAATAGGTTTCTATTGTCTACTTTTGATGGACCATCTTCAACAAGGACATGGACAAGAAGACTTGCAACATTCTTCCTACTACATCTAGTGGTAGAAAGAGAAGCAATAGAGATTGCAGCGCTACACATGAAGGGCAAAGCAAGCACTTGGTGGTTCAGCCACATAAGTCATGCAAGAGTATCTACTCTTGTAGATTTCACTCAAAGGGTAATCAAGAGATTTGATGAATAACAATCAGAGAGGGAGGAGCCCTCACCATCTCTTGAGGAGACTTATATCAGTGTTGTCATAACCATGGAGGAGCAGCCTTCAACACCAGCAGTTGAGGGAGCCAATATAGTGAAATAAAGAGCTCTTGTAGCCATGCAAGGTGTTCCCAAAGTCCAGCAAGGTATGATTGCATTTCCACTTTCTATTATTGCAGAAAATCTTTCAAAATATTGTAGAAATATATTTTTGTATGACCCAGGATCATCACTTACTGCTAATCTAGAGCAGCAAGTTTGCACTACGCTATCTAAGAGTAGCAATGAAGAGATAAGGACCCATTCATCATGGGAACATTCAGATGCCAGCTTCATTCAGGAAGCCATGGAGGAAGAGATGTCAAACGGTAGACATCTTGAGATGAGAAACTCGTTCTCCTCTCTAGATGACACTCTCTCAATGAGCATGCCACAGCTCAAAGAGTGACTTCTACTTGTAGAAAATCCAAGGCCTCTTTGGTTTTGGAAGGCCATGCATGAGGAGGAGGTCTCATCAGGAGATCCAACATTTCATGAAGTGCAAATTTCTAAGGTTGGAGGAGAATGGTGTCCTACCTTGGGAGGATACCAATAATTTGCAGAATGAGATCCATCACCCACATTGGGATGATTGGATGGTAGTATGGGGCAAGAGGGTTCCAAACCCCTTGCAGATCTATGATTTAGGCTAGCAAGAGGCATGGTTCTGCTGGTTTTTTTTGGGTGAGTTTGGTCACTATCCAAAAATTTATGTTTCTTTAACTCATGCCTTGAGTCTAGATGATAGGATGCATAAGAAGAAGGCATGGTTGTCGTGGCTGTTAAGAAGAGAGTTTGGACATCATATGTCAAATCTTATGTCCATGTATTTACCTTTTTCTGAGATATGTCTCATGCCCTCACATGTATTTATGATTGAGATGTATTTCATGTATGTATATTGTTTTTGCAGGAAGGATAACTTCCCCATGATGTATGAGGGAGCTGGTTTGTACTTTGTTGATCAGACAACTCACATGTCCATCAATGTATTATTGCTCCATGATCTGCATTTTGATAATGCAAGGAGGCAGCAAGAGTCCTTGTTGCTATGGCTATTGTTGAGAGAGTATGGGTTGAAATCTCTCCATACTCATCATGATGTTTTAGAAGGAATGTATGGAAAATTGTCTTGTTGTTTTGATCATGTACAGCTGATATATATTGCTATTTACTACCACATAGTAGATGAGCACTCATGCACATCTAGTACCTTGTTGGAGGACAACTTGCCACATAAAATTCTCAAGCAGCAATTGGGAAAACTATGTCGCATCCCTTGGATAGACCATTGGTATCATGGAAACATCATCATTTTTCTGATTTGTATGCCAAATGGTGATGAGGTTCCATTCCTTTTGGATGGGATGGTTTGGGCCAGCATGATTCATGACATGGGAGATAGGATCTTTGGAGATCCATTCTTCTTCTTTCCACTTGAGGGAAACCTATTTGCAGCCCAAGATCAATATATACTCTACACTTTCCATGAGTGGAGAGGAAGATAGCATGGGGTAGGCCATCCTACCTATCATGTACATCTATTCAGCCCACCTTCTTTGTAGGAGCCTAAGGTGGAGGAGATATTTCATGAGTTTCCATGTTGGAGGGTGACTCATCTTGTATGGATGATATCTTGGGGATGGAGGTTTTACATGGGAATGATAGTTCCCAAACACATTTCAGACTTCATGCCTTGGGAGGGAGCCTTTCAGTTCTATCCTTGCACTTTCTTGAGGGCAAGCAACATTTGGGAGGGGAGGACTGTAATATTCCTACTTTAGCAAGCACCTAAGGGGAATATTAAATTTTTATTTTTGCACTTAATAGTTGGATAAATGGGTAAGGAAGCCCATGAATAATAAAAACATGAATAAAACCCATTATAATGTGAAATGGGATCATCAAAGTAGCTAGATTTTACATGTATGGGTGTGAACAGGGGCAAATGGATGAGGACATAGTCAAGTTTGACTATGTCAACATGAATGCATGAAGAAGAGGAGATCATCAATATAACCAATTCAGTGTGAACAAGGATTAGCATAGATAGAAATTTTTGAGCTGGATTGAAGGAACTTGAGTGTGAAAAGGGATGAGGTAGATTGGAGAGGTCAACCTTGACCAAATGAAATAGCGCAGTATGGAGGAGTGGCCTTGATGAAGGTACATCGTAATTTGGAAGGGATATTGCTCATGTGGAGTTGGAAACCCTAATGGGTGGGAAACAAGGTGAGGAGGCTCACAAATCTTATAAGGAAGAGGATGGTATCCATTTGGGGTTATCTTGGATTATTATTTATTTTGTCTTTTTAGACTATTTGGCATCCTCTTGCTGTTTAGCAGAGTTGCAGTGTTGTTTATCACGAGGATCTCCTGTTTAGAAATCCTTCTCCTTTCTTGAGAGGCCTCGGGGAGGATTATTGTACTTCAATTTTCCACACTCAGGCTTGAGGCCAAGCATCCTCCTTTAGCCACAATGTTATTTCTATAGAGAATAGTGCTCTATTGTAAGGTGTTGCAGTGGAAAGTCTCCAACACCACTTTCTGAGCTTATCTTTCAGAGGAGGGAGCCTCACTTTCTTTGCAAGATCTGTACAGGAGGTTTCAGAGCATATTGGACATCATGGCATGTGGCCAAACCAGATTCCATCTCCTACAGCATAGTTCTCTGAAGAAACTACGTGATTTTTCCTAAAGCTGTAGTAGCAAGGTTTGAACCCTTGCAGCTCTAGGAGAAATGATGCAGTTTCTTAAACAAGATCTCCAAGGAAGAGTGGGATTCCCGCCTGAGAAAACCCTTGCACTAAACAGTGCAGAAACTTAGTTAAATATCTAAAGTATGTAGTAAGTCTAAATAGACCCAATCATAGAATCATAATCTTCAATCATAACCCAAATGGTTGTCATTCCCTCCATTATATAGATGATGAGCTTCCTCACCATGGGTCCCACCCATTCATGAGGTTACTTCCAAGCAAAGGCTCCTCCTCAAAAATTACGTTGTCTCCATTAGCCCCAGTCTTCTATTTACAACATTGTTTGATTTATTCTACCATGGCTTAGTCTCCATGCATTGTCTCCTTTCACACTCAAGGTGTCTTTATTCTGACTAGCTAGATTGATCTTCATTCACACTGAGCTGTCTTTATTTATGATCCACTCCTCACATATTAATGTTGTTGACTTGGTCAAACTTGACCTTGTCCACACATATTAGACCTTGTTCACACATGAGGATGTTTGATCTAGTTATTAACATGATCCCTTTTCACATTAAAAAGGATTTTATGCCTACTTAAGCAACTTATGGGCCTCCTTACCCATTTATTCATATAACTTGATATTAAGAGAAAAATTAATATTCCTATTAGCTGCATGCTAATTTAGGAATATTACAATCTTCCCCTCCCAAATATTTCTTTTCCTCAAGAAACTACAAGGGTGCTGCAAAATCTCCCCTCCTCCTCTTCTGGCCTCTACATCCAATAGTCTCCATCATTTCTTCAGATCATTTGCAACAATTATGTCTCCCAATGGTTCCTCCCAAGTGTGTAAGTTGGCCTTTGGTGGATAAACAAAATGGCTCTCATCATGAAAGAATGGAAGGTTTATATGGAAACCTTCTTGCTGATCCATGGCCTCCTCAAGGTAGAAGTGATGACAATCATAGGGGACTTCACTCACAATGAGAGACTCCCATCTCAATGCTATCATCCAAATGAAATGAATCACCTCCCAGCTTGGTAGTTCATAGAAAATATCCTCCCAAGTGCTCATGAGAGGCATGTCCCAAGTGCTCCCAATGATCATATGGCCTACCTCATAAAGAAACAAGTGATCTTCTATAGTGGCCATATCTTTTCCCATGCTCCCCTTGAAGCATGTAGTGCAAAAAGTGTGGGAAATTTCTTTCCCTGAGGACACATCCATCCAATGTGTCTCCCCTCCAACCATGTTCCCAATAAATATAAGAACATCTTCAGCGTATGAAATCATAATTAGAGTCATGCTAGCTTCCATATGTAATAAGGGAGAAGGAAAACGGTCCCTCATGTGCAACCAGCGCATTTTTTCTCCCAACTACCATAGAATATGATATAATAAGTGTTTCTCCCACCACTTGTTTTCTGCCCCATTCTTCTTGTATGTTTGGAAAAAGTGTATGATGGTTGGTGTTAATGAATCACACCATGGATAGAACATCATCTCCCCAAAATCTTCTAGAGAATGGTGAACAACATCATTTCTCATGGCAAAAAGTAGCTCATGAAGCCCATAAGAAAAAGTGCATCCTCTAGGAACAATGCCATGTACATGAGTGTTAAGGAAATGCAAGTATACAGTAAATACACCATGATGTTCATAAATACAATTCTTACCATACACTTGATCTGAATTAGTGAGGTAGCTCATGGATGAGATCCTTCTCACACCCAATGAATAAGGAGGTGGTAGTGATAACTCTTCCCAAGAGCTATGTTCCTCATCAACTAGCAAATCATCTATGCACTTTCTCATGTGATAGTGCATTTCCTTTGTAAATTCTTCCCACATGATTCCCTCCAAGATAGTACGGTATGCTCTAATGAAATCAATGGGTTTAGAAAGCAAGATCTCATAGGCTGCATTAAGTAGTTTATCCTTGAGCTTGGAATCTCTAGTCAAATAGATTTGATCATGAGAATAAATGACTTCCTCAACTACTTTATACCTCCTATCCATCACTTTCCCATCAAAAACCTTATATGTGAAGAGGTTCTTGGAATATTCCATCAAGGGTTGGGACTCCCAATATGGATCTAGGCTTCCCAACAATCACAGCATTGTAGAAATCTAAAATGTATCCCCTGTCATAACATGGTTCTCCTCTTTGACATGTTTTGATGCCAAATTCACATGTTGGAGTACTATCACCTCTCTTTTGTTGCCTCCCTTGCAGCTGATCTTTCTCAAGACAAGATTGAAGTAAATGGAAGTCAACCTCCCTTTGGAAAGTTTTTTCCTTCCAAAATTTCCTTAATGTGGCCCATGCATGCAAGAGTGTTTATACCCTCTTGTCATATTCAGAAATATTTCTTGTGTGTGAAAATATCATTGGCTACTCAAAATATATGGAGTTTCCATTTGACATCATGCTCATGTCATCATATATTTTTGAATCCTCTTTTTCCAACACAAATAGCTGAGTGGGAGATAGCAATGCCCATTTCAGAAAATTGCTTACCTCTCCTTTGAATCCATTAAATATTCTCTACGTTGTGCTAGCTACTCCCAAGGCTCCTTCCTTAGCCAAATATGTCAATTTTGAACCAAGTTGAGAGAACACTTCAGTCTTCTTCCAATCAGGGGATCTCCCTGGTGGAATGCCTCCATGCACAAAGACATCAAGGCATAGAGTAGGATGTATATGTTTGTGGACAGATTTGTCCTTGCCTTCATTGCATAGATCTCCCTGCCTGCTTTGTGTGTCAATCTTTTGAAATAGAGAAGGGTGTGTGCTCCTCATCATATGATGCTTGTCCTCCCCTTTATCTCATTTTATCTTCTAGATCTCACCATTTGATAATGATGGAACATGTTGCACATGGGTTGTACCATAATCTCTATATGTGAGATTCTTTGGGACTCCTTGCAAGAGTGCAAGAGTTTCTCCCCTTAGAGAAAATTATCCATCTTCCTCTTCATGAGGTATTGGATGTGCTCTTGATATGACAGCACTGTTACCTCTAGCCTTTTCTTTCTCTTCATCAATATGTGAGAATGCCTCACCAACAATGATAGACCCTAGATCTTGGTCTTTCTTTAAAAGAGGAACCTCTTAATGCAATGGGGATCTTGCCCTTGGAAAAGTTTCATTCAATTTTTCATCCCCCTCAATGGTTTTCTGAAATGGAGTTGATTTTATAGGTTCTTCCAACCCATGAAAATTTTTTGTTTGTTTTGGTTTGATTTAATCCATCAAAGATGTTTCATGAGATTTTTCATCAAATCTTTCCAATACTCTTCTAATGAACTTTGCATAAGTAGATGTATTTGCATTCTTTAATGAGAAGGACTCAAACAACCACCAAGCATAGGCCTTACCTTCAAAATGCAGCGCTACTACTTTGATGGCTTCATCTTCAGAAACTTGATGTTGTTGCACATAGGTGTCTAGCTCCTTCACCCAAACCCTAGTTGGACATTTAGGTGATCCATAAAAAGTAGATAGAAATAATATACCCACACCATGCTACTTACCCCTTGTTCTCCTTTCCTCCTTGATATTTTAAAACTTTTGGAAGTTCAAGTGATATTTTAACCTCTTAGATTGAGATTCATACTCTTGCAAATAATCACCAAGAGTCTCCTTCTTTGGCACATATCCTTTATCCATCTCTCTTGTCATGAACAAATGGTGGGTAGAGCATTGTAAATATGATGATGTGGCTGAATTCTCACACCCACAGTATGAGGAACTGGAGCTTTCCTCATTTATAGATCTTGTTGAGGAATCTCCATGTTTTTCCCTCCTCATTTCTTTGATGTCTTTTCTGATGCCATGCAGAGTTTGAAGAAGAAGTTTTGAGAACTTCTTCCCTTTATAAAATAAGGGTTTTCCTTGATCCATACTGCAAATCTTCTCCTTCCTATGAGAAGACTCCATAATGGTTGAAGTACACAGGCTGAGCCAAGGTTAGAGCTCTGATACCACTGTAATATTCCCAAATGGGAAAACTCAAAAATATGCATTAAAAATGCATTCTTCAATATTTTATGCATTAATATATGAATGAAGCCCATTGATCCATTAGATCTGACATTATTGCAACCAAATCTAAAAGGAAATCACAAAAAAATCATTATAGCCTAGTTAAACAGGCCTCCCATGCTCAAAATAGCCCAAAAACACTGAAACCCCAAGACTACAGCAACACAGAAATTATTGCAGAAAGTGACAGCGCATTTATTTGAGGGTTATATGCAAAAATAGTGAGACAAATTATATCTGCTCATGTATTAATCAAATAATCTCAAAACAGATATCTAGTCTTCGTTTACATGGATCCAAGATGACCTGGCTAAATCACGTTGTATGGTTGAAGCAATGGATAAATATGGCTTATCATGCAAAGAAATGGTTGTAGCTCCTCCTGCTAGATTTTTGGGGAAAAGGTTGATCCTCCTCCAGGGAAACTAGCTCATAAAATAAGGGATTAAACCCCTCCACTGCAATACCTTAAGAAATAACATAGTTTCTGCAAGGGACTGTGTTGTTGCTGAAAGTGACTGCTTGGCCAAGTGCTGGATAGTGGAAATGAAGTCTAGAAAACTCCACTCAAATTTCTTAAACAAGATCTCCAAGGAAGAGTGCAGAATTCTCGTCTGAGAAAAACCTTGCACTAAACAGTGAATAAACTTAGCTAAACAGCTGAAGTATGCAGTAAGTCTAAAAAACCCCAATCATATAATCATAATCTTCAATCATACCCCAAATGGTTGTCATTTTCTCCATTATATAGATGATGAGCTTCCTCACCATGGGTTCCACCCATTCATGAGTTTACTTCCAAGAAAAGTCTCCTCCTCCAAAATTACGTTGTCTCCATTAGTCACACTCTTCTATTTACAGAGTTTTTTGATTTATTCAAGCATGACTTAGTCTCCATACATTGTCTCCTTTCACACTCAAGGTGTCTTTATTCTGACTATCTAGATTGATCTTCATTCACACTGAGCTGTCTTTATTTATGATCCACTCCTCACATATTAATGTTTTTGATTTGGTCAAATTTGACCTTGTCCACACATATTAGACCTTGTTCACACATGAGGATGTTTGATCTAGTTATTAACATGATCCCTTTTCACATTAAGAAGGATTTTATGCCTACTTAAGCAACTTATGGGCCTCCTTACCCATTTATTCATCTAACTAGATATTAAGAGAAAAATCAATATTCCTATTAGTTGCATGCTAATTTAGGAATATTACATGACGAGATTAGAATCAGTCAGATCAATTCCACCAATAGCTGACAATAAAGCTTGTTTCTGGGAGGGAAAATTTTGTAATACCTCAAGAGCAGACATAGCTGAAGGGGATTGAGCCAAATATTCAACTATATTATAATTTTGAGCAGCTCTTTCTCGAGGATTATATGTCAATTTATGAACAACTCCCTTTGGTGGCTTAATCATCAATTTAGGAATAGCAGCAGGTGGTACCGATTCTGTAGACGGATTCATGGTCGAGGTAGTAGGTTGATCAGTTGCCTGACTACCATAATATTTATTATGGGTTGAAACCAAAATATCTGTTGAAGGTTTTGTGACATATAACATAATCACTTTGGAACTAGAAGCTGGATCCGTAGCAACCAAATTTGTGTTCAGATTCGGAAATGGATTTGTTAACATAGCTGACGCATGTGAGGTCTTAATAATTCTTGAGAATTTTAGTGCGGTGAGGACAATCCCGAAAAAAGTGCTCTTCATTATAGATTATGCATGGATGAAGAGGTTTCCTATTTCCATATGATTGATCAGATGATCTTTCCTGTGGGTTAGAAGTTTTCTTTTTCTTATATTTCCCTTTTTTCTTACTTCCGGGTTACTTGTCACTTTTGCCTTTGTCAAATGACATGACATTGAATTCGGAAGAAGGTGCAGAATCATATGCAGTATTATGATGTGTGCTTGCAGTACCAATCAAACCATCTCCAACATGAGAGTCCTTTAATTGAGGAGGAACAATAAAATTAGAACGCGGTGCGTTAGGAATTTTTTCATAGAGCATGCCAAACTATGTATAGATCAAGTCTAAATATTGTGCACGAGCAATGACCTTCTCTTCAGTGATGATGCCACCCTTAGCCACATCCTCAATTATATATGGTAGCAGGGACTTAATGAACCACTCATCAAGGAGCTAATCAGGAACAAATGTCTTAACCATTCTACGACGACGACGCCATTGATGAATATGATCAAAAATGTGAGTAGCATTAGTTTGTTTAAAATTGGTCAAGAGTTTCGTTCCAGTTTCATATCATATGGGTAACTGGAAGTGAGTAAAAAATACAGTAGCTAGGGCAGTTAAATTATAAAAATAAGCTCTAGGTAACTCAATGTACCATTTTGCAGCCGGACCAGTGAGCATACGCTGGAAAAGACGTAGTGGAACAAAGTGATCATTCTGGGAGTTTAATGAACACCACAGCTGATAAGTCATAACATGAGTCGACGGGTATTCCCTAGGGTTTCCATTGAACTTATGAATATTCAAGGTTAATTTGTGAGGTATCATCGGCCACCAAGGAGTATAGTTGATTGGATCATTGGTTAGCTGATTTAAATTTGGTACTCTAAAGTTGCAACAAAAGGAAACTGTCGATTAAGGTCAGGTTGAGCATAGCCAAGGTATTATGAAATTGCTTGAGAAATAGGTCTTTGAGCACCAGCATAAGGAATATGTTGCTGGTAACCCAGATAGGGGTTTTTTTGATAAGAAAACGCTTTGTAGGTTTTAACCCTGTACAAAAATTATCTACAAATGAATCTTAAAATAGAAAATAAACAATAGCGAGAGCATAAAACATAAAACAAATAAACACAGAGATTTTCCCCTGGATCCAAAATCGAGGCGACCAGCTTGATTTTTCATTATATTCCTTTTAGTGTTACAACACATATATATACATGTCGAAGCATACATAAACCCCAATCCATTAACCCTGGATTAGAAAATAATCGTAGTTTCCCTGACCGGATCTACAAAATACCAGGGGTCGAAAACCATCATGCCCCAAAACCATGTGCAAAGCCATGCAAAAAACCATGGGCGGGTCCGCCCACCAAAAAATAAGGTCCAAAAAAAAATTTCAGAGTGCTACGCCCGGCGCATGATTAGCCGTGGAAAGAATATAACACATACCCAACACGCTTGAGGATTATGTTGACCAAAACCTGGGTACGATACTTGTTGAAATGAAGGTTGAGCCATTTGCGCCTGAAGTTGCCAAGGGGCCTGTCCACCAATGTTATAACCCAAATTAGAATAACTTGGATTCAATTGAGGATAAGTATAACCTGGTTGTGGTTGTGACATCCCATAGTATGGTAAACTAGCTTGTGAATATATGATTCCAGGTACAGATTGTTGTTGTAAATTGGCCGAAGGATTTGGATTATGTGGGCCCAATACTTGAGGGTATTGATTTGAAGGACCCACCTGAAACAGTTGTTTTACAACATTTTAACTCTGTAACAGGGATAAAGATGTATTAACAAGTGGAAGTGATGTGGGTGTAATAGGTTGAACTAGTTGAAACGAGTGTACAACCATTTGTGGTTGGATAGGCAGAGTAGGATGCCATTGACAAACATTCATTTCGAAATTATGTTGACCAAAAAATGACAGAGTATTGTCAAAGTGGGTGACCAACGGTTGCCCCCCAGCATGAGGAGGATAATAAAACAGAAAATATTTCTCTCCAAATGCAGGGAGTCTGGTTGATATGGTACTGGATGTAATAGACCCAGAAGGACCAGCTTGATATTTCCCTGATGATGTGTATAAAGAATCAAGCAGTTCAGTACTCACTATAGTTTTACTAGTTAGAATACCAAAATATGACATTGGCGAATTCCACGGGTTTGAAGATGCACCAGAAAAATTTCAAATAAAGATTTATAACCTGATGGGACCAAAGGGCCACCATGAAAATATGATTCTGGTGAAGTTGTGAACATAGATGTTGTAGCAAGAGTAGATGCTGACATAATTGGAACAGATGGTTTAACCGAAGATGTTGGTTCAGGCATGGTTACTTGACCAAATGTGTACCCTTTTGAATCGATGGGAATTTGAATAGGAACAAGATCAACAAAAGTAGAGGATGGTGATTGAGGAAAAGACTCATACAAGTAAATATCCTCCCCAAAATGGGTTGGAGTTAAAGGTGTCTCATCTTGTGGGATTTATTCAATCGAAATTAAACTAGGTGGAAGTATTTCACCGTCAGGCCCAAAGAATATTTCAGGAGGTTGATTGTGTGATATGGGAAACTCAAAGGCTACAAAAAATTGTGGGATGACCAATGCAAGAAAAACTTCCGGTCGTTCGACTTTGGGATGCAGATGTTCTGGAAAAAAAGAGACAGAACCTGGATCAACTTCTAGTTGAACAACGTCGGGTTGAGGAGGTATGGTCTCACTGATTGGATGGATCGTGACCATGGGTAGCTATGAGGACTCTGTCTCGACAACAGTAGATGAACCAGGATGTGTAGAAACAACTTGTGCTGACTTTGGTATATGGGAAGATGATGCTTCACCAGAGGTACTGATAGTACTAGTTTCGGTAGAGTGATGTTGCCTTCACCGACCAGGAGTAACTTCTGTTGGTAAAGCTAGTTTCAATGCTAATCTACGCAAACGATGGGGAAAAGGATTTTTTTCTTCCATGATGAATAATTTATTTTAACCAAAAAAAAATAAACAAAATAAAAGGGTAATGCTAAAAGGTTTACCAAGAAACTGTGAACTGCAGAATACCTCATGGCGAACCAAGAAGTGCAGGCAGGAAATCTCCCCAAATGTTGTGTTCAGTGTATCACAATTTACAAGGAAGCCAACTCGGTTCACTATGGATGGATAGCAACCTAAATTTTTCCTCCCAAATATAACCGAAGGTACGTGGAGGCTCAAGTCCGTATTAGCGTTGTCTGATGTGAAATTTCACACTAAGAGCACCCCTTTATACTTTTCATACTGTAACACTTCCTGAAATACCCAAAATTACATGGACGAGCTACGACATACTTACGTACGTGGAGTGAGGTATCACACTCAGAATGTATCACAGACAATTAACGACAGTTGTTATGTTTTACAATGCCGGAACACATCTCTAGCCTAGAGCTTCTAAATTTTATCGTTATGGTTCCAATTCTTTGTTAGGTAAATTGATGTAAATTTTAAGTTGATCTTGTTTATCAATTTGCCTTTCAAGGTTCACCGCGATGATGTGATGGAAATTCGTAAAATGTAAACTAAAATGATAAGAAAACTTTTCACTTTTAGCTTTTTCAATGAAAATCCTAGCTACTAGATGGAAAGAGAAATCAATTTGAGAGCAAACAACAAAGAGCACAAACTAATATGCAATTTTTCCTCATTGTTCCTATGCCAAACACACAATTCACTACATGCAAATGCAGGTTTTTCTTTTCATTCCCTTTAATTTGAATGCAGAAAAGGAAACTAAGTGCATAAAATCAATAAAAACAAATGCCTTTTACTTTGAGAAATGAGTAATTTGAACAACAATTTCTCTTTTTAGGAAAAATGAAGAATTTAACTACAATTTATCCTATAGGAAATGAAGACTTTAACGATAATTTCCTTTTCAAAAGAAAATGGATCTAATGTAGTAATGAAAATAATTTGAAATTAATTCGTCAATGATAAAGAAAAACACTTTAAATAAACATTGAACAAACTTTTATTTCAAAGGAGGAAGAGGTAGGTAAAGTTACTGGTCTCTATGAGGCATCAGGCACTTTGAAAACACAGCAAACAAAAACTAAAAGCCAATGAATTGACAAATTCAATAGGAATTTGGTTGGCTCTAGGGGGAAACACAGTCTCTAAGGGGAGACAGTGTGTTGCAAAGCACCCCTGAGTGGGAGACAGTGCTCTACAAAACATTGTGTCTTGTTCAACAGTGTATTGGGTGCAGCAGAGAACAAAAACTCAAGTTGTTTAACACACTTCTAATGCAAATTTTGATTTCAAAAAGCCTAATATTTTAGAGTAAACGCTAATGAGTGGATAAATAGAGGAAAACACACCAAGGATGAAGGGTAATCCCCCCAGAAGAGTAGCCAATTTGTTATGCATAATTATGAATTACGGATAAAACATTCTTCCCTAAATGTGGTGCTATTCATTTAGAACAATGGGTTAAATACTTTGAAAATACTTTTCCTAACAGTAAATAGACACACATAATAGATCAAGAAACCTACTGGGGGTCCAAGCACATCCTATTCTCCTTTTGTCACTCTTGTTGTAGCTTCACATCCAAGCTAGATCGCTAAAATATTTCTTGCAAGAATGAACACTAAACAATAAATAGATTGCAATATACAGATGCATATTCAAGTTATTCAGTTAAATCAATGAAACATGAACCATATACATCATATAAGAATTCATAATATGAAAGATAGAAGCTTATACAGATACATATATGGGAAAGTAAACAACAATATTTATTAATGGATAGAAGGGAAGGTTACAACCAGTGACTAATTTGATGTCACCATCTCCAGCATCATCCCAACCTCATCACAATGAACATCTCTCCAACAGTATATCACTCAAATAAAATCCTCAATTGAAACTCCACCAGCATTTCTCTACTCAATTTCTTCCTCCTCAAGCACTAGGATCTATGCTCAATTTATAGATGAGCTAAAGGTAGTTTCACAATAAATGACTTTCTAATAATTGGAAAGACATGTTCCCAAGCTCAGAGATGTCAAATGGACACATGGATTCAAATTTTGACACATATGAACTCTTCTAGAAGGCACTGACCAAGTGGAGATTCCAGAACAATGAGAATTTCGCTCCCAATTGACCAATGCACCCTTGAGTGTCGAGAAGTGATTTGAAGAGAACCCTTCAATGGAGGTAACTACGTATGCAATGCACTTATCTCCTTGAGAGACTGCATTGGTGAGCTCATAGGTGTTATAACATGTACTTCAAAATATTGGAAACCTTGCAATGGAAGTCATGAATGATTTATTCTTGTTCTTTGTCTTAGGGCATGTAGCAATTAAAATTATAGGGGATGATAGAACTTCTTCATAGGTTATGGGGATGATGTCCAGTTAACCAGGTCATTGGGAATGGTGACCAAATTTACCTATAATAGAAGTCTCAATCTAAATCAAATTCTCTTTGTACATGTGAAAAAGGGTCATTTATTCAAGTTGCCTAGGATTGTGGGCCCATTTATTGTGAACACTAGACAAGAAATTGATGACATGCATTTTTTTTGGGGGGGGAAATGGGCCTATGGCCATACCATATAATTTAAAATCGGATATTGAAAAATGGATATGCTCTTTTCATTCATGAGTCTGCACCAGAGGTGGATAAACTAGCAAATGGAGGACTACCTACTACACCTCTGCAAATGGAAGTGGAAACCCCACATCCCACTGAAAATAACCTCAAAATGGGAAGAGAAGAAATAATTGATTTGGAGGGTGATGTAGAGAAATAAGCCAAGAGAGAAAAGGCAATGGATGAAATTAGTTCATAAACCATGCCAAGATACTCTTTGCAGTTCGGGGAAACTTCAAGTACTCCCTCATATCTTGTTCCTAAGGACACATGCTATGATTTTTTTCCGACTATCAAGCAGGTATTTTCACAGATTGAGGAAAGAAATAAGAAGAAAAGGAGACTATAGAATCTCAGCCATAAAGCTCAAATCTCTCCTAAACAGACTAGATTGTTTCCATCAATGGATTTAGAAAAGGATCAGCTAAGGATAGATTTTTCTCATCCTTTAGCCATGACTGTAGCATCTTCTGTTGCTTTCAAAACTATTAATTTAACAGTTGATGTAAATAATATTCCCCTCTCAGATAAGATTAACCTTCATATGTAGATTGTTCATTTGATTTTTAATGATCTAAATAATACTACTTTAGCTCTTATTAGAGCTAAGAATAGGTTGAGTAAGGTGATAAAGCAGTTGAAATTGGAAAAATAAAATTCGAGGGCTTACTCTACACAGAATGAAGAATTAATAAAGATCATTATTAATATCGGAGTTGATCCTCAGGATAAATCAGCAGTTCAAATTTTTTTGCAGAGTGTTGAATCTAAAATTTGAGCCTTGAAAAATAAGCTCAAGCTTGCCACAGGTGAACACACAGTGGCTACTGAGGTGGTTTCAAGTGGAAACAGAAAAAGAACAATTTTTGCAAGCTCTATTGCAAAAATATGAAGATATTTCTAAATTGAAGGAAATGAATGATATGCAGTGAAAGAAGTTTGACTCTCATGTATGTATTATTGTTGTTTCATCAGATTTTGAAGACCCTGCTCCTAAATTAACTCAAGTCATGACAGAGTTAAGGATGGTTGAGATGGATTTAAAAAATACTCAAAGGGACTAGAAAGATGCATTCAAAGTGATTAGAGTCATAGAGAAAGAGGTGCAGATGACTAAGGAAAATGTTCAAAAGTACAATAAATATTACTAGAACACTTGTCAATAAATCAAAGAACTGAAGGAAAAAGTGAAAGGAAATATATCCCTTATTCAAGCTAGGGAAATCATATGGATTGACATTATTGATAATGTTAATAATGTGTGGTATTTACTTGTTATTATTGGTGAGGAAAATAATATTGTAAGATAATTTGAGAGAATTATTGTGGAAAATAAGAAAAATTCACAAAATGTAGCCTTATATGCCAAGAAACTCATTGATTTTATAAACTCTAAGTCTACACGGGAATTGAAAGAATTTTGAATTGAGGACATGACACAATGTGTGTTGGAACTTAAACCAGCTCACAAAATAGAAGAAAAGATAGATAAAAAACTTAGAAATCAGTCTCTTCTAGGGGGAAACCTCCTTTACATTACATAAATGAAATATTCTTGGATGGTACAAATGAAAAAACCTCTTTTCTGTATATAGGAGTCTAATGGATCACAATATAATCCTATTTGACATTACAATAACAATGTAAGGGCACAACAATAACAATAGTGGGCTTCTATGGGGCACAATAATAACAATATGGGGACTACATGGGCACAACAATAAAAATAGGGGGCTACACTAACAATAAAAATAGGGGGCTACACTAACAATAATAATAATGGGTTGTACTAGTATTATAGGGACCTAATATTCCCCTCTCCTTCAAACAAGTGTTGTCCTCAACTCTTGATTATTTATGGATGCTTCTATATAAAATTATTATCCTCCCATGTGGAATCTTCATCGGGTAAGTTCTTCAACTTGCTAAGATACTCTGAAATTGGTTGATTTCGTAGTTGTTGAGTTCTTTTTTCCATGACTACTTCAGGTTTCAATATGATTTTTCCTTCCTTGTCAAGTTCTAGAAATATCGTTAGAACTGGGATTTTTTCAACTATAACCTTCTTTAAGCATGAAACATGGAAAACTGGGTGCACTTGGGAAGATGCACACAGCTCCAATTTTTATTCCATAGCACCAATCTTTTGCAGCACCTTGTAAGGACCATAGTACTTTAGCGATAATTTATTAGACTTCTTACCTTGCTTGAGGGACATTAGTTTTTATGGTTCTATCCCTAAAAATACCCAGTCACCTACATCAAAACTTCTTTCACTGCAATGTTGATCTACTTGTTGTTTCATTCGATTTTGCACCAAATTTAGGTTATCCTTTAAGAGTTGGATAACTTGTTTTTGATGCTCGATCTGATATTACACTGCTTGACCATCCATATTAGCTTGCATGTCAACCTTCAAACCATCCACCTTAGCCTCCATGTCTACTTTTAAACCATCTATGTCATCTTTGGTTTCCCTTTGTGAGATCAAAATTTGTTGCACTTGGTACTGTAATTTTGATATATCATGTTGTACTTCTTCCTCTACATGCACCATAGTAGAGTTTTTTAATGGCTTAATGGGTGTATAATTCTTTTTTTTAGGAATTATAGAACCCAATACTGATAAAAATGCTTCAATATTCCCTTGGAATCACTTCAAACTGATTTTTTAAACAAAGGTTATGCATTTTTTTGTAAAAACAAAACAGACCTTGTTTTTTTTTTTTCTTTTGAATATCTCGATATTGAACCTGTTGCATCTCTATCATTTCAGATCTCCAAGATTTGAACATTGGTCTTGTAGTATCCCTCTGAGTCTTCAGGCTTGATTTGGATTCTTCAAGGCAAAGTTATGTCCAATCTCCCATAATGACCTAGTTATGGACTGGTTCAGTAGAGCGAAGTTGTACGACGTGCCATGTGTCCCTGTTTTGTCTTTCCACTCTGAATTTGGTACACAAGAAACTAAATTATGTGAAATTTTGGCCACTTTTTATAGAATTTGATTCTAATTCTCATAGAGAAATTTATGACGATTTTCCGAAGGAAACCATTTTGAGATGAAATTCGGGTGCCTACAAAAACCCTAACTTCCTGAGATCATTTCTCTAAAAATAAAATCGAACCAAGATCTGAAATTTTTACAAGCTCCTCATGTAGGTTTTAACCCTGTATAGAAATTATCTGCAAACTAATCTTAAAAATAGAAAATAAACAATAGCGAGAGCATAAAACATAAAACAGATAAACATAGAGATTTTCCCCTGGATCCCAAATCAGAACGACCAGCTTGATTTTTCATTATATTACTTTTAGTGTTACAACACATATATATACATGCCAAAGCATACATAAACCCCAATCCATTAACCCTGGATTAGAACATAACTGTAGTTCCCTTGACCGGATCTACAAAATACTAGGGGCCGAAAACCATCATGCCCCAAAACCATTTGCAAACCCATGCACAAAACCATGGGCAGCGCTGCCCACCAAAAAATAAGGTCCAAAATTTTTTTCCCAAGGCGCTGCCGCACCCCCTGCTGTGCCTGGCACGCATGACTAGTCGTGGAAAGAATATAACACATACCCAACACCTCATGATTTATTCTCAAATGGGTTTCTTCCTAGAATCTAAAACTTCTTAGAAAAAAAATTATAGCGAAAATTCCAAAATGACATGTTTGCAGCAGCGAAACCCTAGAATCCAAAGCTCTCATACCAAATGTTATGAAACCAGCTCACAAAATAGAAGAAAATATAGATAAACGACTTAGAAATCCACCTCTTCAAGGGGGGAAATTTCTTTATATTACATAAATGAACAGTTCTTGGATGATACAAATGACAAAGCCTCTTTTCTATATATAGGAGTCTAATGGGTCACAATATAATCCGAGTCGACATAACAATAACAATGTAAGGGAACAAAAACAAGAATAGTGGGATTCTATGGCGCATAATAATAACAATATGGGGACTACATGGGCAAAAAATAAACAATAAGGGGGATACACTAAAAATAACAATAAGGAGCTATACTAGTATTATAGGGACCTAACAAAGAATGTGTGGGATTTAATTGTTATTATTGGAAAGGAAAAGAATAGTGTAATAGACTTGGAGGGAATTATTATGGAAAATAAGAAAAAATTGACAAAATAGAGCCTTATATGCCAAGAAACTCATTTATTTTATAAACCCTAAGCCTACACAAGAATTGAAATAATTTGAAATTGAGGACAGAACCCAATGTGTGTTATAACTGAACAGGATGATTGCTAATAATTCATACAGGAAAGTTGTAGAGAAAAATTTGAATGAATTCAAAGGAGCAGTAACAAAATTTAATATTTTGTTTGATAAAAGAGCCAGGGTTTTTCTACCATCCTGTTGGGACCAACAGGGAAAATTAATTCCTTGGGAAACCTATGAGATGCTACTGGTGGAAGAAAAAAGAAAGATTGGAAACACTTACAAGAAGATTGTTATTTTAAAGGGAGCCACTTTTGTAAATTATTTACACAAATACTTTCAATTCTTGTGGACGATGAAGAATTTATTTGCAAAAAGGCCAACATATTCCAGGATTACAAATTTCAGAATGGCACATGTGAAACTTGTAAATTGTCCTAATAAAAATGTAGACTTGTGGAAAAAATGCAGAGAGTGGATGTCTCCACAAGCAAAATATACAGAAATAGGAACCTCCTATGTTCCAGAATCTCAAGTTGCTCAGTGACTAAGTGTTTATTCGATCTTTTACGTAATTTCCTAAAGAGATACTTATTGTATATTTTTAATGTAATAGTTAGAAGAAAGTAGTTTAGGAAGTTGACAGTTTTAAAACTATCCATTTTGAAACTTTGTATATAATAATTTTTCTAATGATGAAAGAGGTTCCATATTTTTGGACCTCATAGTACCACAAATTTTTTACTTGATCTTTATGATGATGAATAAATCTTTTCCGAAGAATTTCCAGATATTGTTGAGTACAATTTGTTTTTCTTGTTCCATCTTGTGCTTTGTTTCTTCTTAGAAGGAATTAATGTAGTTTTTGGTCTCTAATATTATGTATGTTATTTAGAGTTAAATTCCTTAATGAAACACTCCTTTATTTTGAATGTCATTTCTACTTAACCATGTTCTTCTAAAACTAAGATAATAGATTATGTATTAGCAACTTGTTATCATAATTTTTCCACCAGAATTTATATCTAATTCATTTACATGTGTATTCATCATTTGAAGGCATTGTGAAGTGTATTATTTTGTAATAAATATTAAAGGGTTTTATGTATTACATTCTGGGGTTTTCAAAATGAAAGGGCAACAAATATTTTATTTCAAAGTTCTGGTAAATGTCTTAAGCATTGATCTCAACGCAGCCTCAGATTTTTTCTCAAGGGAAAAAAACCACCATGGCCACCACAATATGAATTCACAAGCACATACACCATAGGTATGAGAAACACATAAGCAATCAACAAAATCATGACCAACTCACCGCCCATCTAGTCAAACCATGCTCTGATACCACTCTATGTAATGTTCCAAATCTGAAACTTTGCAATGAATAAGTTGTATAACGGTCCTTTTATGATGAATAAGCTTTAAATATATAGGATAAACACATAGACATCATTTTTAGTTACAGCAGAAACTTGTATTTCATTTCATGATCCAAAAAGTGGGGAAAAGGGGATTTTATGCCCTAAAAAGGTTATTTTCATACATGAGAGTAAACATAAGTATGGAAAACGGTTGTATATGATATCTTAGGTCAAAAGGGACCTATGCTCCAAATTTCAGCTCAAACTAATGCTTCTAGCTATATTAAACAACTCCTCCTTTCCCGACTAGGCTAGAAAACACTGATTTCCCATGACTTTACTAAACAGAAATTTATGAATATAGTGAGAGCGTAATTCCCATGATTGTTTCTACAAAAAATGAAGAAACAGGTCTGATATAAAAATTATATTAATCACACAGCAAATAAATGGAGTTTTAATCACTTATACAGTAGAAACAAGGCTCCCGGCAAGATTTCCGGCAAAATGCATGTACAAGGTAGGACTACAGAAAATAACGTAGTCTACAGAAAATATTCATAAAATATTACTGAATATAATATATCAGAGCTGAATAATACATAAATATGGCCAAAGGCCTCTCTAACAAACTTTCGGAGGGAAATAAGCACCTCCTTCTTAAAGACTAGGACAAAATCAAAGGGTGCAGTTTTGTTGCTACTGCCCCTGCATCAAGGACGCAGTTTGCAGTTTTCTAAAGATGACTGCACTGTAGCTGAATGTAGATGAATGGACTCAAGCCAAATACACAAATTAAGCTCTAATCCTTCCCTCTTGATCCCTTAAGCAAGTTGATCTAAAGAGAGGATGGAATTCCCGCACGGGAATTCTTTGCACTAAGCAATGCATTAACTTTGGCTAAACAACTGAAGCATGCAAATGGTATCTAGACCAAAATATCTGAATACATGAATAATCCCCTTTGATTTTATTCCCTCCTATTATCTTTGGTGAGCCTCCTCACCCTGGACCCCACACAAAGTTGAGGTTACTTCTTCATGAAGCTTTCTCTTTCAAAATGGTGCTACCCTAGCTAGCTTCCCTCCTTTTGTGGCTTCGTTGTTGACTTGGTCAACTAATCCACCTCCAATGCCTCTTTTCACACTATTGATCTTCAATCTAGTTTACATATGTGTCTTAGGCTGATCTTTGTTCACATTGAACCGGTTTTCTTAGGTGATCTCTTCCTCCTCAAGAATGCATGTTGACTTAGTCAAACTCGACTATGTCCTTATCTATTTTTCCCATGTTCACACTTGTAAGAGTAAATTTAAGCTCCTGAAGTGATCCCCTTCCTTCTTAAGGTGGAAATTATTCATATTTTTATTATTCATGGGCTCCCTTACCCATTTAAAGATCTCCTAGGTGAAAGTATCAAAATCTAATGTTCCAAATTTCTATGTGAAAATTTGGGAACATTACAGTCCTCCCCCCCCCCCCCCAAAATGTTGCTTGTCCTCAAGTAACTGTAAGGATAGGACTGAAGAGCACCCTCTTCTCCCCTACAGCAACCTCATAAGATGAAATCCTCCAAGGATCAAGGTGTTGTATCATCAATATATCTCCAAGTTTCCCCTCCAAAGTGTGCAAGCCATCTTTTGGGAAGCATCCCAAATAGCTAACGTTGTGTGACAATGAAACATCCATGGAAGCAACAATGGGCTGTTTGTAGGTCTTCTTGAAGCATGAGGGCTGATATAGATTGGTATTCATCATCCCCATTTGAATCTCTCCTCCCCAAGCTATGAACCAAACAAAATGCGTCACCCTCCAGTATGGCAACTCATGAAGGATCTCTTCCACCTTGAGCTCCTGCAAGAAAGGTGGGCTGCATAGCTGATTGTGTGGAGATAAAATGTGCATCTCTCTCCACTTATGATATATATGGGGCTACTACTGATATATGGATGAGATATAATGGCCTTCAAGAAAGACCCAAGCCACCCCATCAAATCCAACAGCCATGAGGTGTCTCTCCAAAGAACTAATACCTCCTAAATGAGTCCTCTCACTTGAAGGCAAGATGTAAAGCATGGAAATCTAGGTCTGCCTCTTGTTCTTTCTGAAATATACAACTTGTATAATGTGAAGAACCATATTTTCATTGGGCCTCTCCACCTCATGTGCCACTCCTCCAATGGTGCTTCCTACAATCAATTTTTTAGCAGCATAGTATGGAAGCATAAACATATGAAAACAAGGAGGTAGAACATAGTTCCAAACATGGAACCAACACAGGGCATTATTTTCCTGCCTCAATACATAGTGCAAAAAGTGTATTTTCAGCCATTTTTTTTCTGCCACATTCATTTTCCAAAATGGAAACATGAAAGCATAATTTGGTGCCAATGATGCACACCAAAAATCATGTGGCATTCCCCCCACAATCCACAAATAGAATGGCCATCATAAACGCTGCAAGTGGCCTCAAGTACATAATAATATAATATGCAAGAAGGAAAGGCCCTTCTTGGTATGATATGCTGCTCATATATGTGAGGAAGTGTAAAATACAAAATAAAATTTTACCTCCTCCATCATGTACTTCGGTCATTGAGCTGATATGGCTCAAGTGAAAATTTTCGCTTACTGCAAGTGAGTAGGGAAGTGGTTGTGCCAACCTTCTCTTCATCTTCCGGGCTGTGCATATTTCCATATGCTGATATAAATTCAATTAAATGCCCTCCCAAGTGAAATCCTCCATTGAGGGATGGTATGCATAAAAATGTATGGAAGTAAATTCCACAAATGCTGCATGTAGATCTTTCTCCTTGTGCTTGTGAACCCAAGCCAAGAAGGTCAAAACATAGTAAGGTGTGCTTCCATCCATTACTTCCTCGTGCCCATATTCCACATGTCTCCAAGGTGTATTACTTGTGAAGTGGTCTTGAGAACACTCCAGCAAGCAATCCAAGCTCCTAAGTGATGGCGCTGCTAGCCTTTGGAGTAGGGCCACTGTCAACTCAAAGCTCAATTATTTGACATAGATTGAGTCAAAGACTCTTCCCAAAATTCTTTTTTGTATGTAGAGATCCTCCCAAGATGGAGGTGCTACTCCTTGCACTATGCTAGTGCCTTCCCTTACTCCTGCAGCATCATGCCAAGTGTGAGGGAAAATCTTCCCTTGCTCTCTCACAATCCTCCAAAGCAACAAATGACTTTGCTGCCTCATCATACCTCCATCATACAACTAATGTAGTGAAAAAAAATGACCATATCATCATAATGCTTCCACACTCCTTGCTGCCCCATGATGAAAGTATCCTGCCAATCTTCCTTCCTCTCCTCACCCCATGGAAAAGGACATGTCATAGGTTGACCAAACTCTCTCAAGAGTAGCCAACGCAGCATTGCCTCTTGTTGCCCAGTGTCATAGACTTGCAAGTGGTTTACAAGCCTCTTACCTCCCATCCACATCCACTCAAATCCTTGTGGATGCTTCTCACCATTCTGCATCTTGGTATTTCTCCAATGAGATCTACCATCATTCATAAACAATTTCTTTTCTTTTCCTCTCATGAAGTGCTAAAAGGCATCTCCTTGGAGATCTCTTAGAGAAGATCTCATATCTACAATCATCTTGAATCCATAAGGATCCAAATGTGAAGAAGGCAACTATTTGCAACTTCTACTGCTTCCTTATCTACCATTGGGTGAAGTAGGAAGAATGCCTCAAGCTTTCTTTCCCAAGCTCTAGCTGTAGTTGACCCATCAAATGTAGACAACAGGAACCTATTGCCTATCATCATTATTTTACTGCATGGTCTTCTTTCTTCTCTCATTTGAATAAACTGAGGGAAATATAGGGTTTCTTTGAAAGCCCTAGGTTGGCACTTGTATTCTGCCAAATATCCACTTAATATCTCATTCTCTAAGTGGTATCCTTGCTCTTCACCTCCTCTATGAGAACAGGAAGTGCATGCATCTTTTTCTGCCTCTTGAAACCTAGAGGTTTTACTGCAGCTCTCTCCTCCTTGAAACCCTTTTGGAGTTTCAATGCATTTCTCTTTTTCTTTATTCTTGGATCTGAAAATGGATGAGAGTAAGCTCATCCTCTCCATCATGTTGATCTCTGATTTTCCTCTTTTATCCTTTGATATCTTGAGTCCCCTTTTCAGGAATATCAAAATTCTATTCCAGAGATTGACTACAAGGGAAATTACTGGACATGTCACCTTTGAAAAAAGGATGAGATCTAGAGGCTACCTGGCCATCTGCAGACTATTTCTATAGAGCTTGAATTATTCCTCCTTCATGGATTCAGCACTTTGGCTTGAAGCCCACAGGCTAAGCCAAAGATCTTGCTCCAATACCACTGTAATGTTCCAAATCTGAAACTCTGCAATGCATAAGCTATATAATGGTATTTTTATGATGAATAATCTTAAAATATATAGGATAAACACACAGACATCATTTTTATTTACAGCAGCAACTTGTATTTCATTTCATGATCCGGAAAGTGGGGAAAAGGGGATTTTATGCCCTGAAAAGGTTATTTTCAGAAATAAGCGTAAAAATAAGCAGGGGAAATGGTTGGATATGATATACTAGGTAAAGAGGGACCTATTCTCCTAATTTCAGCTCAAAATAATTCTTATAGCTATATTAAACAGCTCCTCCTTTCTCGACTAGGCTAGAAAACACTGATTTCCCAAGAATTTACTAAACATAAATTTATGAATACAGTGAGAGCGTAATTCCCATGAGGTTTTCTACAGAAAATGAAGAAATAGGTATGATATACAACTTATATTAATCACACAACAAATAAATGGAGGTTTAATCACTTATACAGTAGAAACAAGGCTCCCGACAAGATTTCTGGCAAAATGCATGTACAAGGTAGGACTGTAGAAAATAACACATTCTAAAACAAATCTGCATAAAAAATGACTGAATATAATATATAAAAGTTTAATAATACATAAATATCTCCAAAGGCCTCTCTAAAAAACTTCCGGAGGGAAATAAGCACCTCCTCCTCAAAGAATAGCACAAAATCAAAGGGTGAAGTTTTACTGTTGCTGCCCCTGCATCAAGGACACGGTTTTCTGAAGATGACTGCACTGTATTTGAACATAGATGAATGGCCTCAAGCAAAATATAGAAATGAAGCTCTAATCCTTCCCTCTTGATCCCTTAAGCAATCTGATCTAAAGAGAGGATGGAATTCTTTGCACTAAGCAGTGCAGCAACTTCAGCTAAACAGCTGAAGTATGAAAATGGTCTCTAGACCAAAATCTCTGAATACATGAATAATCCCTTTTGATGCTATTCCCTCCTTTTATCTTTGGTGAGCCTCCTCACCCCGGACCCCACACAAAGTTGAGGTGACTTCTTCATGAAGCTTTCTCTTTCAAAACTGTGTTGCCCTAGCTAGCTTCCCTCGTTTTGTGGCTGCGTTGTTGACTTGGTCAACTAATCCACCTCCAATGCCTCTTTTCACACTATGGATATTCAATCTATTTTACATATGTGTCGTAGGCTGATATTTGTTCACATTGAATCGTTTTTCTTAGGTGATCTCTTCCTCCTCAAGAATGCATGTTGACTTAGTCAAACTTGACTATGTCCTTATCTATTTTTCCCATGTTCACACTTGTAAGTGTAAAGTTCAGCTTCTGAAGTGATCCCCTTCCTTCTTAAGGTGGAAATTATTCATATTTTTATTATTCATGGGCTCCCTTACCCATTTATTCCTCTCCTAGGTGAAAGTAGCAAAATTTAATGTTCCAAATTTCTATGTGAAAATTTGGGAACATTACACTCTATAACACCCTCTTCCCACATCTGCCCAAGTAATTGGACAACCGGGATAAACATGTGATGAGATGCTACTAGTACAAGCTTCAACCTCCTACATTACCTTGATGAAGTGGAACCAACAGAAACATGACAAACAAACCTCACACAGCATCAACAACATCCCCAGGAGGTATCCAAACCCTTCAGGCCTCTTAACCCTAGGTTAGACTGACTTTTTGACCATTATTAGCCTTAGACCCAGGCATAACAAATCAAGGTAGCCACTGGAAAGCTATAGTCATAGGAACAACACAACAAGCATACGGACAGGGCCCAAATTACTCAGTTTTGTTCCTGCAACTTTGGGATTTGAGCCACCTTTTTAGGCCCAGAGCCCAGGTCATTGTCGATAACTTCATGAAAAATTATGTGATGATAAGTAATATTGGAACAATGATACGAAAGTAATCACATCAACAATAACTCATCTGGACCCCTCCTAGCCATGACAATATTTTTTTCAAACGTGTCACAAACATTGAATCTATATGGGTAAACAATATATTTAGACATAGGGGTATCTTACTTATCCGAGAATTGCTAAGAAGCATTTCTCCCCTATATCATAAGTTGTAATACAATATATTTGACCATAGACACATTCTATATTCATTTACATGTAAAAACATGGATAGATACATGCATAATGACTTATCAAATACAATCTTATAACTAGCATAATAATAGCCGAAATGCAATGGATACAACAACAATAAAATCCATACATAAACTAGTACATTTTCATACCAAATACCAAAGGAATGAGTTCTTCATTAACGAATGTAAAAATAAACCAAATATGGTACTTCCACATTCCACCTAACCATATATTGGTTGAGCCATGTCTCACTTCAACCAATCACCACTGTGTCTCATATTCCAAGCATGAAGGTGGGATCTCATCAATCACATTCAATTCATGGCTTCTAGAGACCAAACCACCTCAACCCTCAACTAGTGATTGCACCTAATGGTCGGACATCACAAACATCATAAATTGGTCTCTATCCAAGCTACTCCAGGGCTCTAGAGTGTTTTTTCCAATTAAGGCTCCAGGACTAGTAACTTAATCCGAGTTGTTTCCGGGCTCCAGAGAATTTATCCAACCAAGACTCTAGGACTAGTAACTCTACCCACCTAGGGATATAGAGTGTTTTTCTAACCAAGGCTCTAGGACTAGTAACTCAACCCAATAGTGTGTGTTAGGCTACCAAGCATTTTTCCAACCAAGGCTCCGGGAAAAAATAACTCAACCCAACTGTTAGTCATTAGTATTTTTACCTGTTATGATGACTAGATCCCTTGTCTAGGTTTTCTAGAAACCAATCTCAAAAGTCAATTTTTTCTCCAGAAAACCCCTCAAAAAAATTTTTTTGTCTTCTTACCCCTCTCTTACTTAGCAAGGTAGAAGTGGTCTTCAATTTTTAGTCCCTCTCTAAAAAGCAGCAAGCCTCCCTGTCTATAGCTGTCATAAGCTTTGTTTCTCTGCTATCAAAATCCCCCTGTTTTCATATACCTCATTGTCCAAAATTTAGACAAAGTGTCTATTCCTTTCCCACTGACCATTTTGTCATATTATGACCTACTCATGCCTAAGAAACTATCTGAAATCTATGACAAAGTCTGTAGGTCTAGGTGGTGGTGTTTAGGGAAAATTCCTTGACAGAATTGTCTTGAGCCAAAAACCTTGTTTTCATCCTCATGTCAGCCATCATTTGCTTCCCATCCTAAAAAAAAAAACCCTAGTTTATCCTTAGGTCATACACCACTAAATGGTTACTTGGTTTCATTTCAGCAAAGCTCAGAAATATTCATTCCAGGAAAAGAGCAGGATTCTAAAGTTTCATGAACGAAGGAAAGTGATCGGTTCAAGCATGATTTCATGACACACTACAAAGCTCTCTAGAAATCAAATATCATCTGTCAAATGCATCTCTGCGGGGATGTATTCAGTGATAAAAGTATGCAAAATGAGAGTAAGAGATAAAATTAAAACAATATTCTCATGTTGTGGCAGTTTTCCATCATAAAGTAGATGAAGTGCAGTAAGTGAAGGAAAGCAAACATACGGGTTTCAGATTCAAAAAGAGCCAAAAGACAAAGGTCCTCCATCAAGACAAAATAACACAAAGGATTAGGTGATGTCTATCTTCAGCGCTCCATGCTAACTCCAAAGGTATTGTTGCATAAGTTCTCAAAAGGGTAACCAAAGCCCTGCAAATCACCCTTTTTCAGGCAAGAAAAACAATCTTTGACAGAAAGAGTTCTAAAGCAATTAAGCATCATAATGAAGGTATAAAGAGGAAAAATTGCTTCTTATGTTTTACCTTGAACCTGGAATTTGAAAATCAGTCAAAGGAAAATTCAATACACCTTATGAAAGCATAGTAAGGAGTAAGGATTCATTTCAAGATTACACACAGGGAGCACTTATCATGAACAAATCACATTGCTTCTAGCAAACAGAAAAAGGACACAGTGGTGAGATGGATGAAATTTCATAGTTTGAAGGCCTCCTTCATCATAATAAGAGGGCCCAACAATGGTTTTGAGTGACCTGAGTGGTCACATTTGCAAGGACCTCCTTCATGACAAGTAGAGGGTGAAAACACAGTCAAGGGAAAGTGTTAGTTCAAATATGCCTAGCAGTAAGTGCTCACCATTTACCAATCATGTTATTTACTCCTGAAGCTTCACAGTCATTTTGTGACAAAGACATTTACCATAAGCAAAGTCACATAGGAAAGAAGACAGATGGTTTAAACGGACTTCACCTGTAATAAGTGAAAAGGCTCACGGCTTTTTCCCATTGGTCTTTTTAAAAATAGACAGACAAAGGGCACAATTTGGATAGGAGAATATTTTTTGGATTTTTATGAGACCTCTTTCATGATAAGCAGAGGGTCAAAAACACATTTTTATGGCCTCCTTCACAAATAAGCAAAGGGTCAAGTCTCCAAGTGTTAACACTGTGTTTAGGAAAAATTGTTAGTAATGGGCAGATTCGAGAGATAGTGTGTTTGAAAGAGTGCATTCACTAACAAACCAAGGCTAAAAATAGTGTTGTGGCATGTTTACCCTAAATTTATAAGCAACAAATATATAGCTCATACAGACAGCTATTTCAAAAGGCAAACCTCTAAATGTCAACAAAGGTAAAAATAAAAGGGGTCTTTACCAAAAAAGCACATCAAAGATCATTCTGAAAAATGAATTTCTCTTTTTAATTTAAAATAAAAATACTTAGGAAAAAATAGAAGATTTTTCAAATTAGTAAAGGGAGGGAAAAGGTGTTTTGAAAACCTCATAAGGCATAAGGGGGCTCGAGAAAAACATTTCATTTTTCATCGTGCAAAAAATTTCCCAGAAGTGAGAACATTTTTAACGAGCATTTACAACTTTTCATGCACGCGACGAGCCTGGAGATTCACACGGCACGCCTATAGGTTTCTTCAGAAATATTTTCTGAATGGCGCGACGAGCCTGTTGCTTCACGCAGCATGCCTGTGCAGTGCCCGGCGCCCAGGCTTGCATGCGACGTGCTGCCTCCGGCAGCCTTGCCCGACCCAATGCCTGGGTCCTTGACCCTGCACACAATGTGTTTGCTCCAAAAAAATCTGCCTCGTGCCTCTTGCCCTTGCATATTCCACCCTTGCCCTTGCATCTTCCATTTTTGCCTCACCCAAGCCACTACTGCCCTTGCCAGCCCATCTTCTACCTCTGAATGGCCCACCGCCCGGGCCAATGCTAAAAGGAGTTTGAAAATGCCTGCAAAGAGCCCTCAAAGTTGCTAAAAAACCTGTTTTTGCACAAGGAATTGTCTTCAACAGCAGCTAAGACATTGTAAGCAGTGATGGGAAGGAACATAGCAGTCCTCAAGAAAGCAGTGATAAGGAGGAATAAAATAGTCCTCAACAAATTCTTGAAAGCAAACAAAGTGGCAGTCAACATAATAGTGATGGAGGAGATACTAATGATAAAGAACATAACAGCCCTCAACATGAACAGAGTGATGATGATCATAGTGGCAGTCAGCATAATAGTCATAAAGTAAGCAGTGACGAGCATAATGAAAGCCCTCAAACAGCTAGTGAGGATGGTTCCCAAGAAAACAGAAAGCACAGTAATGATGAAAAGGACAGTTCTCAAGAGGTGGAAAACAACCATCGCTCATTTGAAGAAAAAGATAGTGGTCACATGCAGCAAGTTGAAGAGGACAAGGCACAAAACAATGAACAATCTAAGTGTGATAGCATGAAACAAAAAGAGCAAAACAACCCTAATGATAGTCAAGATAAAATCAAAGACAGTGAGCAAGGTAGCCCAAAAGAATATAGTAAAAACATAGAGCATGAAGAGAGTTCTCAAAATCATGTGCTAGCTGCCTCTCCTAGGCAAGGGGCCATGACTTTTTCTCCAAAGGTAACAAAGCCTAAAACTTCAAGGAAGAAGACTACTCAAGCTGTAACTACAAATGTTGCTAGAGCACTCCGGAGTAGAGGCAAGTTGCCCAAGCAGCCTATCATTGAAGTGCCAAAGAGGAAAAGGGCAAAGAAAGCCCATTCAAAGAAAAGGTAAGGAAAAAATGGAGTAGCAGGAGAGCAGCCATGAGCAGGAAAGAGAGTTTGACATAATCCAAGTGGATAGTGATGTCGAAGATGACCAAATCATAATTCTAAACTCTCTTCTACAAAATAGAGAATCTCAAATTGGGGATTTAGAAGCTGACTTAGAGAGGTCTAATGACCTCATTCACTTCCTACAGCTACAAAATAGACAAATGAGCGGGAAAATGGCAATCTATGAGGCCCGGGCCCTCAAGTACCGACGAGAAGCACAAAAGGCGCAAGTAAAACTTGAAGAATACATGGGCAAATTTGATGATGTGGAGGAAGAAGAAGAACCAGTGAGGAAAAGGCCTAGGACCATGGGTCTTAGGAAAGCCTTGGAGAATAAAAGGCAGAAGAATCAACCCTTGCTCAGCAATACCCTCTCACACAGGTGCTTGCCGAAGAGATAGAGAATGATAAATATTCTTGGCTCGAAAGAGAAAAAAAACACTTGGAAGACAAATTAGACAAGGCAAAAAATTATTTGGGTTTGCAAAGGAAGATGACTGAGCATTGTAAAAAGTTAAATCAATTTGCCCGAAAAAAACTAAAGATTGCCCAAGAAAAGCTCAAAACTGCCCAAAGAGGGCGCCTGGTGAAAAAGGGAGGAAAAGACACATCTAGGCTTGGAATTTTGGCTCAAGCTTCCATACATGCTTCTAGAAACCCTTAAGTGGTTTTCTCACCAAAATTGAGCTATTTTTGACATAATCTTGTTTTTTATGATTTTTGGGCCTAATTGCACAAATTCATAGGCACTGCCATTTTTTCTTGGAACATCCTCAGCTGATGAGAGTGGTATATTTAGATGCATTTAATTTGAGGGAATATACTCATAAATTTCTAGATCAAAATAATGTGTTTTGACCCCTCAAAGAGGGAAAAAACAGTCATTTTTCAACATTCTGCCTCACATATCAGCAAGTGCTACTTTCCTGGGTTTTTTCACTCAGTTCACTTTTTGACAGACTTCCCAGCATCAGTTTGAAAAAACACAAGTATTTCAACAAATTATACATCCAGGGCTTTCCAACGAGCCATCACGAACCTCGTTTCGACATCAGGAAGTCCCTCAAAAGTACTCTGCAAGAGAGACTTTTTTCTACTGCTACGCTCTTGTAGAATTTTGCTGAAATGCATTTTTCTGAAGGTGACTGGCCATATGTGCGTTAGGCAATTTTTTCTCTTGTGTCAGGCCTAAAAAGTGATTCCTTTTTGCTATTTTAGTCCAGAAAGATATTTTTAGAGGATATTTTGTGCCTTGGACCTTGTAAGGCCTCAAGGATAGTTTTAGATATTTGTTTTTGGCCAATGGCCTTCTAGTTGCCCTAGTTGGGTTTCCTCCTCTTTGGCCTATATAATCCAAGAGGATTCATTGTAATTATAGGCATAACTTGAGCTATAGAGAGAAATACATAGCACTATGAGCTTTGAAGAAATACTTGTTTTATGAAGTAGATGATCTCTTGCTTGGCTTGATGGTGGAGGAGCATTGTGTGTAGGATTCCATGGCTTGGTGAATGGTATTGTGTTTCTTATTTGTTATGTTTTCTTAGTTTCTCATACATATTTTCATGTTTCTTTCTTGTTGTAGTTCAGGAAAGAATAAGTTTGAGATATGCCCATGGAGGCACCTCAAATTTCCTAATTCATTGCAGCTTAAATGTTTTCATCTTTCTTGGTCATGTCAAAGAATTCTTAATTTCTATTTGGTTCACTAAGAACTTGTTACTTGTTTCATTAATGGTTATTATGCATGTTGTCTAGTATGATTCACAGTATGCCCTGCTTACTCATAGCTAATCAAAACTCCATTCCTGAAATCTCTTTATGAATTATTGGTTGTTTTAGTTAATTCAAAGAGGTCTTGTTTCAATCTTCCCCTTTGTCCATGCTTTGCAGTCTTATTTCAAAGTTCCCGATAGCTCAAGGTATGATGTTTAGGAGTTCCCTCTTCATATACTAAGTTGTTTGTTAATCTTATTTGTTTTCCCAAAAGTCTGAAGGTGATTTTCCCAAAGTTAGAGGGTCTTATACTTCTATGTATCACTGGATTGTTTATTTTCTGCATCTATCAGTTTGAGTTTCGTTCATAGAGATTAATGGTCAGCCCTAACTCATGAATGCTTGCTCTTTAACTATTTATGCTTAAAATCTCTTTGTCTTTCATAAACTTAATGTTCATCTCATTTCACTTTCACCCAAAGAATCCATTTACCTCGACTAAATTGGCCCTGCAGTAATACATTGTCCATCATTAATACAGTCTTGACCTTATCTGACCCCATAGCCCAATTGATTTGACGAGATACTTATCTATTTGTCCTTCATCAGTTCCCCTCTAAAAAAACCCAAAACAAACCAAAACATACTTAACAACTAACCTAAAATCAAATATATAAAAGCAAACAAGTTTACATCCTTTGCATAATAGAGAGAGCCCTCTCTGAGTCTAGGAAGGCTAGGTCCTAGGGCTCCAAAGATTGGTCTGATGTTACTCTGTCATTTGGTCTACCAATCTGCCAAATCACGGAACCCCAACATAATGGCGATCACGGTGGGACCTTTGAGTACATAGTTTCCTGAATACCTCATACAAGCTTAGTTACACTTAGAAATACCGGTGAATCTGCCTCCTCATCGCCACACTAATCATACTGGCAATTGCGGTAGAAACACTAAGTACATAAACAACCTAACAAGCCTCGGTAGACTCTTTAGTCCTTCTATATTAAAATCATACAAATATCCTATAATTTCCATTTAGAGTAGACTATTTTTGTTTCAGCACCTTAGCTAAGTAAAGAAATCAAATATAGCACACTCTTGCAAAATAGGCTATATATAAAACTCTGTAAAAAACCTCACAAAAACATCCCTAGATTGGTTTCTATCATTCATTGGCGGTGGACCATATAACTTTGTCTTTACAAAACAATAGTATTCACCTGGCGACTCCACTAGCCTCCAGTAGGCCTAATACCCCACTTGAAAAACCAAAAATTTTCATAAACATACTATCCTATTGGCTTACCTTCCCAATCACAAAGATCATGATGCAGTCTCTGAAATCAGTGACAAACTAAGTACTACTTAGGAGTTTAGAAAATTTCATCAAAACATAAAAATCAACAAAATATCCTAAAAATAGAAATATAGCTTTCTCAACATCCTAGCAAACTGTTGACTAAGTTTTAGATCACTCTTACAAATTTTTGCATAAAAAGTTTCCTAAAAATAAATTCCCTAAAAAACACCTTTGTCAGTATTGGTGGTGGACCATAGACATATATCTTCAAAGCAAACTAAAATATCCACCTGGAAACTCCACAACTCTCAATAGACCTAAAGACTCCACTGGAGGAAGAACCTGAAACATGACCAATCATCCTAGAAAGAAAAATCACTTAGGCCTTAGTTGGATTCAATAAATTATTGTTTTTATCTATAACTATGTTCTATCCTACTTTGAGCCTGATCAAAAATATACTAATGAGATCTACATTTATCATTGGAAAGATCTCAAACCTCGAAAAGCTAAGCCTCAAATTTCAGACCATAAGCAGACTTATACACCTGTTCTTACCCCAGATTCACCTATGGAAAACCTAGTGAAACATGAGCCTCATGCTACCTTTCCCACTCTGGCTGAAACCTCAAAAAATCATAAATCTCTTTTTACACTACCTATATCCACAAAGGTCCTAGAAAGATACAAGCCTCTGATTTTACCTCCCATCTTCCAAGCCCTCCCTGCAAATATTCAAAATAAATTACCCATATTTGATGGAGAAAGCTCAAAAGCCACCGCTGAAGAACACATTCAAAATCTTGAGAATTTACTTGACCTTTTTGAAATAGAAGAAGATGATGTGCGTATTATAATGTTTTCCTTATCATTACAAGGAAAAATTAAGAGTTGGTTTAAGGACCTTCCAGCTGCAAGCATTACCAATTTTCATCAGTTCACTCAAATATTCCTAGATAGGTGGATGGTCATGGGTAATATAGTTCTCATCATAGAGGAATACAATCATTTAAAAATACAACTAGGAGAGACAATACAAGACTTTTCAGCCAGGTTCAATAAAGTATACCATGCAATGCCTGCTAACATAAAGCCACCCCTCGGATGGGCTCTTTTTCACTACCCAAGTTCTTTCGACCCAGAGATGGTTTTCCGGATAAGAGAAAGAGATCCTTTGACCTTGGAATAAATTCAAAGGATAGCAGTTTATGTGGAATTCAACATACTAAATAGGGAGGCCTAGCTAAGAATAATAGAGAAAGACAAGGCAAATCAAGAGAGACTAATATCTTCAGAGGTAAAGTTAGAAATGTTGATAGATACACTCAGCAAACTGATGCATATGCTTGACAGGAAAAGAGAAAAACACAAAGTTTAGTTTAATGATGCTTATTCAAACCAACCTACATTTTTTCCTCGGGAAGAATACACTCAACCATTACAAGAAAAGAGTAACAAACAAAATGTGCCTAATGAGAAAGTTTCAAATAAAAACATAGAGGAGTGCTCTAAAGAATCAATCAGCCATCTTGAAATCAAATCTGAAATGGAAGAAAAATTAAAACCTTTAGGATCTCTACCTTTGTGCTTTGAGTCATTTCAGATTATACAAGCAAATTGGCCTCCTAAGAATCTATTAGAGGCAACTCATGAATCCCATGCTTATTGTCTCGAACATCAAGAAGAGTTGGTTGAGGATGAAATCAAATATGAAATAGAAGAAAAATCAAAACCTTTAGGATCTCTACCTTTGTGCTTTGAGTTATTTCAATTTATATAAGCAAATTGACCTCCTGAAAATATATCAGAGGCAACTCATGAATTCCATGCTAACTATCCCAAACATCACGAAGAGTTGGTTTAATATTAAAACAATCAAGAAATGAAAGAGAACCCACATGACTTATCTAAAGGCACAAGTGATGATTCATCATATCTCTTAGGTGAGGCCCAAAAAGACATTCATCCTCTAAATCAGCTTTCCCAAGAGAAAGAGGATTATTGTAGTTATACCCAAATAAAGATAAAAACGCCTCCCTTTTTAAATGAAGAGGAGATAGATCAAATCATAAACATGCAGTCAGCCTCTATTTATTTTCCTCCTAATCTTAACTATCACATAGCAGAAAATGGATTTATAGATCAATTCAAAGAGAAACAATCTAATAGTCCAATATGTATGGTTGGTGACATTAATTATATTGATGATTCTCCAAGGTTTGATCAATATGTTGATAATAATGATGATTTCCAAACAAAATCTAACTTTGCAGAGTACTCAGCACTTGATTTTTGGGAAGAATCTCAGTTTCATCAACTTGAGGAAGGTAACCAACCAATACATAGCAGCTATGACAGTGATGAGGAAAGCTTAGAAAATTTGGAAGCAAATGAAGTCTTGAAAATTGATGATCACAAGAAAGTTGCTGCTCTTATTTCTCGGGAAGATTTGTTGCTAAAGAGTATCCATACTCATCAACATGGTGACCTTCACATAGATTTCAGTCCACTTAATCAGAACACATCAGCTTGGCAAGAAGACTACACTGCAATATATGATGAGTCTAACAGTTCAAGTGATCATGAGGAAGAGCAAAGGTTTCTTTCCCAAGAGAATCCCAAGCATATCCAAATAAAAGAAGGAGTAGTCATGAATGAAGCTTATGTCTCAAATCCTCTAGATCAGGTATTATTCCAAGATCCATTTGTTTTTTTCCTTGAGAAGTATGAGGGAGGAGTGTGTTCTACCATGAACATTTTGTTGCAAAGTGTGAGAAAATTTTTAAGCACTACTGTCCGAAAACAAGTAAAGTGGAAGTGGCCTTTTGATTTCTTCAGCATCATGAAATAACTGAACCAAGATCACTTGTGCAATCATCTACTCGACTGGTTACATTGGAAAAGAGAGTTCACCAAAAAAATGTCTATCATGTATAGGTTAGATTAGAGTAGATAGGCATGCAAAATAAGCTCATCCCCTTGAGCATTTTTCTTTCAGATTGTTTAAAAAAAAAACAAAAAAAAACAAGAAAATTAGAAAAAGAGGGCAGACTCTAAAGAAATGGTACAGCCCCATACCCAAAAAATATTCGTGGTAGTGCTCGAAAGATATCTTGTTCAGTTATATAGCCTAATCATAACTGGACATGTTTTAAATTGATTGCTGATAAGTTAGTGGAAGAAGTGATAGTCAAATTGTGTAAGCTTGACTTGTCGATAAAAGTAGATTAGGAAAAGATACTGGTTCCACATGCTCAAAACAGAACCAAAAAGGAAAACGGGGATGAAAAACAAACTATGTATCCTAGCCCTGATTTTTCAAAATCTCATTTTGTGCGAAAATAATATTTGTGTGCAGCTTGTCTTTTATGCCACAAACACATGACAAATCAGATCATCTAATCCTAATTTGGTCATTTTTCAATTTCATGTTTTAGTTTAGTGAATGAAATCCTATCAAACAGCTTAATCTTGACAGTCAATCTAGTGTAGGTAGAGAATCAAAGGAGTTCATCAGTTTAATCTGAACTCCCGGAAGATAAAAGTGTAGAAGTAGAAATTTTCTCTCTTTCAAAAATATCATGTCAAGAGGTTGCCAATCCAAGTGCACCTAAGGAAGAAAAAAATTTAGGAAAGATAGCCGGGTAAGTAGAGATGAGGCTGATGTTAATCATGCTGTAAACTTTTCAAAAAGAATCATTTTCAGGAATAGCATCAAGAAAAAGAGAAATCTACGCCAATGGATGAGGCATTGGTCTTCACAAGCCTGAGATCTGTAGTTCTGGACACCTCCTGAAAAGGAGTTGCCCTCCCCAAATGAAGCCAATGTTAGTCATCAGTATTTTAGCATGTTATGATGACTAGATCCCTTGTCTAGGTTTTCTAGAAACCAATCTCAAACGTCAATTTTTTCTCCAGAAAACCCCTCAAACAAATTTTTTGTCTTCTTAACCCTCTCTTGCTTACTAAGGTAGAAGTGGTCTTCAGTTTTCAATCCCTCTCTAAAAAGCAGCAAACCTCCCTGTCTATAGTTGTCATAAGCTTTGTTTCTCTGCTATCAAAATCCCTGTGTTTTCATATACCTCATTGTCCAAAATTTAGACAAAGTGTATACTCCTTTATCACTGACCATTTTGTCATATGATGACCTACTCATGCCTAAGAAACTATCCGAAATCTATGACAAAGTCTGTAGGTCTAGGTGGTGGTGTTTAAGGAAAATTCCTTGACATAACTGTCTTGAGCCAAAAACCCTATTTTCATCATCATGTCAGCCATCATTTGCTTCCCATCCTATAAAAAAAAACCCTGGTTTATCCTTAGGTCATACACCACTAAATGTTTACTTGGTTTCATTTCAGAAAAGCTCAGAAATATTCATTCCAGGAAAAGAGCAGGATTCTAAATTTTCATGAATGAAGGAAAGTGATAATTCAAGCATGATTTCATGACACACTACAAAGCTCTCCAGAAATCAAAGATCATCTGTCAAATGCATCTCTGCAGAGGTGTATTCAGTGGTAATAGTATGCAAAATGAGAGCAAGAGAGCAAATTCAAACAATATTCTCATGTTGTGGAAATTTTCCATCATAAAGCAGATGAAGTGATGTAAGTGAAGGAAAGCAAACATATGGGTTTCAAATTAAAAAAGAGCCAAAAGACAAAGTTCCTCCATCAAGACAAAATAACACAAAGGATTAGGTGATGTCTATCTTCGGCGCTCCATGCTAACTCCAAAGGTATTGCTGCATAAGTTCTCAAAAGGGTAACCAAAGCCCTGCAAATCACTCTTTTTCAGGCAAGAAAAACAATCTTTGACAGAAAGAGGTCTAAAGCAATTCAGAATCATAATTAAGGTATAAAGAGGAACAGCTGCTTCTTATGTCTTACCTTGAACCTGGACTTTGAAAATCAGTCAAAGGCAAATTCAATACACCTTATGCAAGCACAGTAAGGAGTAAGGATTCATTTCAGGATTACACACAGGGAGCACTTATCATGAACAAATCACATTGCTTCTGGCAAAAAGACAAAGGACACAGTGGTGAGATGGATGAAATTTCATAGTTTGAAGGCCTCCTTCATCATAAGCAGAGGACCCAACAATGGTTTTGAGTGACCTGAGTGGTTACATTTGCAAGGACCTCCTTCATGACAAGTAGAGGGTGAAAACACAGTCAAGGGAAAGTGTTAGTTCAAAGATGTCTAGCAGTAAGTGCTCACCATTTACTAATCATGTTATTTACTCCTGAAGCTTCACAGTGATTTTTTGACAAAGACACTTACCATAAGCAGATTCACATAAGAAAGAATACAATTGGTTTAAAGGGACTTCACCAGTAATAAGTGAAAAGGCTCACAGCTTTTTCCCATTGGTCTTTTTAAAAATAGACAGACAGAGGGCACAATTTGGATAGGAGAAGATTTTTTGGATTTTTATGAGACCTCCTTCATGATAAGCAGAGGGTCATAAACACATTTTTATGGCCTCCTTCACAAATAAGCAGAGGGTCAAGTCTCCAAGTGTTAACAATGTGTTTAGGAAAAATTGTCAGTAATGGGCAGATTTGAGAGATAGTGTGTTTGAAAGAGTGCATTCACTGACAAACCAAGGCTAAAAACAGTGTTGTGGAATGTTTACCCTAAATTTATAAGTAACAAATATATAGCTCAAACAGACAATTGGTTCAAAAGGAAAACCTCTAAATGTCAACAAAGGTAAAAAGAAAAGGTGTCTTTACCAAAAAATCACAGTAAAGATCATTCTGAAAAAGGAATTTCTCTTTTTACTTCAAAATACAAATACTTAGGCAAAAATAGAAGATTTTTCAAATTAGTAAAGGGAGGGAAAAGGTGTTTTGAAAACCTCATAAGGCATAAGGGGGCTCGAGCAAAACATTTCATTTTTCATCATGCAAAAAATTTTCTGGAAGAGAGAACATTTTTAACGAGCATTTACAACTTTTCATGCACACGACATGCCTGGAGATTCACGTGGCGCGCCTGTAGGTTTCTACAAAAAGATTTTCTGAATGGTGTGATGTGCCTATTGCTTCACGCGGCACGCTTGTGTAGTGCCCAGCGCCCAGGCTTGCACGCGATGCGCTGCCTCCGACAACCCTACCCGGCCCAGCGCCCAAGTCCTTGACCTTGCACACGACGCGTTTTCTCCAAAAACATCTGCCTCATGCCTCTTGACCTTGCACCTTCCACCCTTGCCCTTGCACCTTCCATTGTTGCCTCACCCAAGCCACTACTGCCCTTGATAGCCCATCTGCTACCTCTAAATAGCCCACTTCCCGGGCCACCTCTAAACGACCCACCGCCCGGGCCACTTCTGAACGAAGATTTGACCACCTGGGCCAATGCTAAAAGGATTTTGCAATAGCCTACAAAGAGCCCTCAAAGTTTCTAAAAAACCAATTTTTGCACAAGGAATTGTCTTCAACAACAGCTAAGACATTGTAAGCAGTGATGGGAAGGAACATAATAGTCCTCAAGAAAGCAGTGATAAGGAGGAACAAAACAGTCCTCAACAAATTCTTGAAAGCAAACAAAGTGGCAGTCAACATAGCAGTGATGGAGGAGATACTAATGATAAAGAACATAATAGCCCTCAGCATGAATAGAGTGATGATGATCATAGTGGTAGTCAGCATAACAGTCATAAAGTAAGAATTGATGAGCATAATGAAAGCCCTCAAACAGCTAGTGAGGATGGTTCCCAAGAAAACAGCAAGCACAGTAATGATGAAAAGGATAGTTCTCAAGAGGTGGAAAACAACCATCACTCATTTGAATAAAAATACAATGGTCAAATGCAACAAGTTGAAATGGACAAGGCACAAAACAGTGAACAATATAAGTGTGATAGCATGAAACAAAAAGAGAAAAATAGCCCTAATGATATTCAAGATCAAATCAAAGACAGTGAGCAAGGCAACCCAAAAGAAGATATTAAAAGCATAGAGCATGAAGAGAGTTCTCAAAAGCATGTGCTAGTTGCCTCTTTTAGGCAAGGGGCCATGACTTTTTCTCCAAGGGTAACAAAGCCTAAAACTTCAAGGAAGAAGACTACTCAAGCTGTAACTACAAATGTTGCTAGAGCACTCCGGAGTAGAGGCAAGTTGCCCAAGCAGCCTATCATTGAAGTGCCAAAGAGGACAAGAGCAAAGAAATCCCATTCAAAGCAAAGGAAAGGAAAAAATGTAGCAACAGGAGAGCAGTCATAAGCAGGAAAGAGAGTTTGACATAATCCAAGTGGATAGTGATGTTGAAGATGACCAAATCAGAATTCTAAAATCTCTTCTACAAAATAGAGAATCTCAAATTGGGGATTTAGAAGCTTACTTAGAGAGGTCTAAAGACCTCATTCACTTCCTACAGCTACAAAATAGACAAATGAGTAGGGAAATGGCATCTATGAGGTCCGGGCCCTCAAGTATCGATGGGAAGCACAAAAGGCACAAGTAAAACTTGAAGAATACATGGGTGAATTTGATGATGTGGAGGAAGAAGAAGAACCAGTGAGTAAAAGGCCTAGGACCATGGGTCTTACGAAAGCCTTGGAGAAGCAAAGGGAAGAAGAATCAGCCCTTGCTCAGCAATACCCTCTCACACAGTTGCTTGCTGAAGAGATAGAGAATGATAAAGATTCTTGGCTCGAAAGAGTAAAAAAAAACTTGGAAGACAAATTAGACAAGGCAAACAAAGATTTTGGTTTGCAAAGGAAGATGACCGGGCATTGCAAAAATTTAAATCAATATGCCCAAAGAAAACTAAAGATTGCCTAATAAAAGCTCAAAACTTCCCAAAGAGGGCACCTGTTGAAAAAGGGAGGAAAATACACATCTAGGCTTGGAATTTTGGCTCAAGCTTCCATACATGCTCCTAGAAACCCTTAAGGGGTTTGCTCACAAAAATTGAGCTATTTTTTACATAACCTTGTTTTTTGTGATTTTTGGGACTAATTGCACAAATTCATGGGCACCGCCATTTTTTCTTGGAACATCTTCAACTGATGAGAGTGGTATATTTGGATGCATTAAATTGGATGGAATGTTGAATCTCTAATTAAACTGAGAGCAGGGGGTGAATCAGTTTAATACATTCCTGATCTTTTAAACTTTTCAATAAACTTATTTACACCTTCATTTCAAACTCTATTTAATGTGAGAGTAATCTTAGAATGTAATCTGAAAGTATTAGTTTAATAGAGCAGTAGACTTAATTTGAGAGCAGCAGTTATTAAGCAAATGATACATATCAGATCAATACATAAATATCATGCACAGAGACACCAGATATAAGTGGAAACCCATAAAGGGAGAAAACCACATCTTATTATTGTTGTGATGCAAAGGCAAGCTCTAACTCCCTCTCACCACTGTTTTTCTGCAGGCACCAACCTACAGGAGGCTCCTACCTCAATTCTGCAAGCTACAACTTGCAAGGAAGCACCAACTCCCTTCAGTTTTCTGCAGGCACCAACCTACGGGAGGCTCCAACCTCAGTCAGCTACAACTGACGACTATCAAGCTGCAACTTGATAGGGAAGCTCCAACTTCCTCAATTTATCAAACTGAAAGTTTGCTGATTTACCTCAGATATCAGCCATGTTCTGTAGCTTCTCCTTCTGTTCTGCTTTTCTTAATCTTCTCTGTCTTACTCTTCTATATTCTGCCTTCTCTCGATTTACTCTCACTTCATTTTAAAAAAAAACTCACTCTGCATATCAAGATGATATTATTTATAGATTTCCTCACATGACTGTTTGTATTCTGCTTGGAATTCGAAATGGAAAGTCATGTCTCTTTGCCTTCTGCCTTCTCACTCCTTTTATCGGCTTACTCAGAAATTATAACTGTAGGTGTCAATTTTAACATTACAGTGGGAGTTTGTTTTCTCTCGGAGACTTGCCAATGCATCACAAACAATAAAAATTTAAATAAAACATTTACATTCAAATTTAAATGAGAACTCCAACTCAACTCATTTAGTCTTTTGAATTGGTACGCATTTGTCTTTTCTTTGGCTGTCTTTGTCTTTTCTGTGACTGTGTTTTATCTTCTTTCGGATCTGTTTGCTCTTCTGTCCTCTGCTGTGGTGTAACTGCTGCATATGTGTAAATGTGCCTTTTATATCCGCTGACTGTAAATCTGGAGGAATTCCAATCTCTTTTATGCCATTAGTGTCTTGTTGATGTGGCAGGTTCCGCAGGCCGGAACATACATATATCACAAGCGTTAATAATCGCCCTCCCATAAAGCTAAGGTCCGTGGGTCTAGAGACCACGTGGCTTATCGCAACCGTGTTATATATATAACTCAATAACCATTATATATCATATGTGTTATGCCCCCGGATCATATTCAAACGTTATTCAACATATATAATATATACAATTTATTTGCAAATAACCCGACGTCCATAAGGATTGGATGCCAATATGATTAGACCTGGAACTCAAGTTGTATATGAGTCGTAGTTTATATACCAATCAGGTCCGGATTTCCAATCGCAATCGTAACTCTTATATTCTTCGATGCGATTGACCATTGCTGATGCGATTAGAACCTGGAGCTGAAATATTTGTTAATCATAATTTATAAGTCCATCGGGTCCGAACTCTTAATCGCAATCGCAAGTTCTTTAATATATGTTGCGATGGTTTGTTTCTTTCCGATGCGATTGGAACTGGACTTCAAACACTTTGTTAAACATGGTTTATAGACCCATCGGGTCCGGTCTTCCAATCACAATCACAAGTCTTTAACATATGTTCCGATTGACCAGTGCCGATGCGATTTGACCGTAACTCAAATATGTATTAACCCCTGCTTATAACAGGATCGGGTCCGCCATTTCAATCGCAGCGTTTTACAAAAGACATGCGATTGGGAACTCAGATGCGATTAGCATCTATCAACTCCTGCTTATAACACGATCGGGTCCGCCATTTCAATCGCAATCGCAACTTTCTGTTGCGATGTTCCGTTGCCCTTGCGATCTCCGATTGCGATTGGGGAGGGGTCCCACCTTATCAAACTTTGTTTTATGCACTCCATAATATAAATGCCTTGGACCTTTGTTTATGTGATGCACTGCACATATATGTTTATATATATTTTTTCCGCTGGAGTGAAGTGATTCCCGGAATAAGTTTGTGTTATATTATATGTATAACGCCGGTTGGAGTGTGCGATTCCCGGAATATGGTTCTGTATTATATGCATTGTATTGCCGCTGGAGTTAAGCGATTCTCGGAATAAGTTTGTATTTGTTATATGTGCTCCGCCGGTTGGAGAGTGTGATTCCCGGAATATGGTTCTGTATTATATGTGTAACGCCCGGCTGGAGTCTGCGATTCCCGAAATAAGATTCGTGTTGTATAACGCTGGTTGGAGTGTGCGATTCCTGGAATATGGTTCTGTATTATATGCCGCTGGAAACAATTCTTCACTGTGCTTCTATGACTGTTACATTTTGACTTTCTTCTTGCTGCCTCTATTACTTTTGTTGTGCCTCTTTTGCCTTCCTTTGCTACAGCGTTGCCTCTTTTGCCTAAGTGCTACTGCCTTTGCCATCAATGACAATATTTCCAACAGTCTCCCCCTTTGGCGTTGATGGCAATCCACTTTCTCTGTTTTCTTTCTCTTTCTCTTGTTGCTTGATCTTCCTGTTTGCTATTTGTTCTTCCTCCCCCTTTGACATCAATGGCAAAGGATGACTCCTCATCCCTCCGTATGGGTTCTGTCGTTGTATTTCCTTTCTCTGAGTTACGTTTAGGTCCTCTTCTGCCGAAATTGGACTATGTTGTGTTTCATTTGTAGTGCCTGTAATATGTGCTAGATTGCAGACAGAGATGATGCATTTTACGATTGAAAGGTTCTTGTTGCTTCTGAATGCTGATAATATTGATAATGTTGATCCCGTGGACTTGTTTTATGCTTATCTTGCTGGTTGTTCTCCCCCTGGAATGATATCTTCGTTTTGTTCTCCCCCTGAGACTGTACTTTCTCTTCATATTAGAGAATAGTATCTATAGATACTACCCCTAGTTTGTCTCTCAAGTATTCGAATGGTTCTCTGGCAAGTGGTTTGGTAAATATATCTGCTATCTGTTCTTTCGTTGATACATAGTCCAATTTAACTATCTTCTGAGCCACTTGTTCTCGGAGAAAATGATACTTGATTGGTATATGTTTAGTTTTTGAATGAAGCACAGGATTTTTAGATATACTTATAACACTTGTATTATCACATTTGATTGAGATAGGTTCATTAATGCTTACCTTCATGTCTTGAAGTGTCTGCTTCATCCACATGACTTGTGTGCAACATGTTGTTGCTGCTATATATTCTGCTTCAGCTGTAGACAGAGAGATGGATGTTTGTTTCTTGCTTAGCCATGCCACCAGACTTTCTCCTAGATAGAATGCACCTCCACTTGTACTCTTCCTGTCATCCACACAGCTTGCCCAATCTGCATCTGTGTATGCTGTCAAGGTGAAGCTTTTGCCTTTAGGATACCAAAGCCCATATTGTGCAGTTCCTTGTAGATATCTGAGTATTCTTTTTACTGCCAGAAGATGGTTTTGTTTAGGTGCTACTTGATATCTTGCCAATAGTCCTACTGATGTCTGGTCTTGAAGCTGTCAAGTACAGCAGGCTTCCTATCATGGATCCGTAGAGTTTTTGATCTACATCTGCAGACCTATCATCAGCACACAGCTTGCATCCCGTGATCATGGGGGTTGTCATTGGTTTGCAGTCCTCCATTTTGATTTTTTTCAGCATTTCTTTTACGTATTTTTCTTGAGAAATGAATGTGCCTGTGTTCTTTTGCTGAATTTGCAGTCCCAAGTAGAAACTGAGTTCTCCAATCATAGACATTTCAAACTCTGTTTTCATCTCATCAGCAAACCCTTTTGCTAGTTCATCTTTGTTGCTTCCAAACATAATGTCATCAACATATACAACAACAATTAGGAGTTCATTTTCATGCACTTTTATGTATAGATTACTGTCTACTCCACCTCTCTTAAAACCCTGTTTTTGCAAATATTTGTCTAGTCTTGAGTACCAAGCACGAGGAGCCTGTTTCAGTCCATATAGGACCTTCTTCAATCTGCACACATAGTCTTCTTTGTCTGTCAATGAGAAGCCTTCTGGTTGTTCCATGTACACTTCTTCTTCTAGATCTCCATTAAGAAAAGCAGACTTTACATCCAATTGATATACCTTGAAGTCTTGATAGCATGCAAATGCCAGGAACATTCTGATAGCTTTTATTCTAGCTACAGGGGCAAATGTTTCATCATAATCAAGTCCTTCTATTTGTGAGTATCCTTTGCAGACCAGCCTTGCTTTATTCCTGATTACTTGTCCTTGCTCATTCATTTTGTTTTTGAATACCCATTTTGAACCAATGATATTTTTCTCAATAGGTCTAGGAACTAGTTCCCAGGTATTGTTCTTCTCAATTTGGTCCAATTTTTCATTCATTGCTTTTATCCAATACTTGTCCTTGCTGGCTTCTTCAAATTTATTTGGCTCTATTTGTGATAACATGGCTATGTATACTTCTTCTGTTTGTTCTGTTAGCTGCCTTCTTGTCTGGACTCCTGCTTTCTTGTCTCCTATGATCTGATCTTCAGGATGATTCTTCTGAGTGTATCTTGAGGGGGTTTTCGAGCTCAGCTCTGCATTATCTGTTGTCTTGCTTGTTTCATCATCATCCCTTTCTTCCTCTTCATGGTTGTCTGATGGACTGCAGCAGTCTGTATTTCTTGTATTGTTTGGAAGTTCTTCATCAAAACTCACATCAATACTTTCAACTATCTTCCGAAGGATCTTGTTGTAGCACCTGTACCCTTTGCTTTTGGAAGCATATCCTAGAAAAATCCCTTCATCTGCTCTTGCATCAAATTTCCCAAGGTTTTCATCATTATTCTTTATGTAACACTTGCTACCAAAGACTCTAAAATGTTTTATTGAAGCTGGCTTTCCATGCCATAGTTCATATGGAGTTTTGTCACTGCTTGGCCTTAAGTGAGCTTTATTAAGGATATGTACTGTTGTGTGTACTGCTTCTGCCCAAAAGGTTTGAGCAATATTATTCTCTTGCATCATAGCTCTGGCTATTTGTTGTACAGACCTGTTTTGTCTCTCTGCTACTCCATTCTGCTGAGGTGTCCCTGCAATAGTAAATTGTTGCTTTATTCCATGTTCATTACATAGGTCTGCAAAGTCATAATCTGTGAATTCTCCTCCTCTGTCTGATCCGATACATTTCAGCTTGCATCCAGTTTGATTTTCTGCTAATGCTCTGAATATCTTAAATTTTTCCAATGCTTCTGATTTATTTTTGAGAAAGGCAACCCATGTCATTCTGGAGAAGTCATCTATTATCAACATGAAATAGGATTCTCCACTTGGTGTTCTATTTCTAGCAGGTCCACACAGGTCCATGTGCACAAGCTGGAGTGGTCTTCTTGTTGACAACTCCTCTTTAGATTTAAAGGATGTGCGAGTCTGTTTCCCCAATTGACAAGATTTGCATATAGTACTTGAAGGCCTTTTCATTTCTAGCATGTCTTTGACAGCTTTCTTCTTGCTCAATTTGATGATATGGTCAAAGCTGAGATGTCCCAATCTCCTATGCCACAACCATGACTCCTCAAGTTTGCTAAGATGGCAGGCTTCATCTTCCTCTTTCACTATGTATACATTGTTCTCTGTTCGAACACCTTTGAGCAGAGTCTTTCCTGTTGTGCTTGACCCGACTACACAATCTTGTGCTCTAAAAAGAACTTCACAGCCTTTGTCACACATCTGACTGACACTCAGTAAATTTTCTTTCAGTCCATCCACAAATAGTACATCTTGGGCTTTTCCTCTGCCATTGTCTATGCTGACTGAGCCTTTTCCCTTGATCTTTCCTGATTTATCATTACCAAAAATAACATTGCCAGATTTCTTTTCATCAAGAGTTATAAACTTGCTTCTATCTCCAGTCATGTGTTTGGAGCAACCACTGTCCAAGTACCACTGGCTTTTCAGATCTTGAGCAGTTAGAGCCAGGTCACAGTTATTCACCTTCTTTATCCACTGGAGGCCCCCTTTTGAACATTTGATTATAGTTTTTGCAGAATTATGAGCATGAACAAAATTGCTTTGACTCATAAACCTCCTTGAGGTATTGAACATCAGTCTTTGTCTATACTTTCTACATTCAATAATTTTATGGCCAAATTCCTTACAATAAAAACAATAACCATAGAAATTATTTTCATGCCTAATGTAAGGTTGTTTTCTCCATTTGTTTGTTTGAGATAGCCTCTTCACTGTTTGCATCTTTTGCAGGTCTGAATTACTCTTCCTTGCATAACAATATGCAGCAATGTGTCCTGGCTTGTGGCAGACATAGCAGGTGGCATTCTTCATAGGAGGGAAGAATTTCCTCTGATGACTTCCAAATTTGATATAATTAGGGGCATATGATTCTTTTTCTGCCATCTTAGTATTCATTATATTCTTTGTTACTAGAGGTTTCTTCTGCTCTCTATCTCTCTTATTGCAGATTTCTTCTTTTGTAGGAATTATTTGAGCTACTTCCTCATCCTTCTTTGTTTTTACAAAAGTAATCTCTCTGTCAACCTTTTCTTTTCCTTTACTTGATTCTCCTTCGTAGCCTATTCCAGTCTTTATCATAGGGGATCTTTGAGCAACCAAAATTTCATTCAACTTAATAGAGCTTGTTGTTTGAGAAGGGTATATAGAAACTTTTTGTTGAGCATTTTCTAATTTCTTTCTCATACACAGAATTTCTTCTTCCAGCTTCTCTTGTTCTCGAGATTTATCTTTGATTTGCTGAAGTAACATATCTTCTATCTTCTTGGCTTCTTCAAGCTTTACCTTCAGCTGCATGAGGAATTCTAAATTTTGTTCTTCTTTCACACATTTTAGGAGAATCTCTTTTTGTTTTCTGCATTTTAGTTTGAGTCTGTCAATCTCTTCCAAAGCACTTCTTAGCTCCCCCTCAAGGTATACTTCCCCTTCTTCTTCTTCATCTTCTAGTAGGAGTCCCTCAAGATCTTATATGGCCATCAATAAAAATTCTGAGGTTCCTTCTTCACTTGAGGGTTCATCTGAGTCTTCAGATGCACTGCTGTCTTGCTGAGCATAGAAGGATTTTCTGTTGAATTTCTTTCCTTTCTGCCAGAACTTTGATGTGTCTTTCTCTGATTCTTGAGCTTGATTTCTTACTTTCTTGTGAGGACATTTAGCAACATAATGTCCAACTCTTCCACAGTTAAAGCATTTGAAGGGAAGTTTACCTTTGTATCTACCTGAGCCTCTATCCAATTTCTTGACAAATTTAGCTTCTTCTTCATCAGAGCAAGAGCATATTTCTTCCTTTTCTTCTTTCTTCTTTTCTGTTTTGAATGCTACTTCCCTTGTACTTGGCTTCTTCTGTGGGAGCCTCATTTCATAGGCTGTTAGATTTCCAAGTATCCGGTTCATGGTCAAAGTCTCCCAATCCGCTGTCTCTTCTATTGCAGATACCTTGGGATTAAATCTGGGTGGGAGTGATCTTAGAATCTTTTGTACAACTATACTTTCTGGTATGGTTTCTCCAAGAGCTTTCATATTGTTAACAATTTCTGCAACTTTTAAGAAGAAGCTGCCAACATCTTCATCATCATTCATTTTTAAGTTTTCAAACCGGGCTCTATATACTTGAAGTTTGGCAGTTTTTACTTTCTGGTCTCCCTCATGTATGTCTTCAAGAGTATCCCATATTTTCTTGGCAGTGTCTTTGTGCATTACTTTAATAAACTCTGCTTCACATAATCCATTTAGGATGGAATTCATGGCTTTTGCATTAGCTACAAAGCTTTCTTTAGCTTATTTCTCTGTATCAGTTGACTTCGGGGCATATCCTAATTGCACAGCAGCCCAGGCTTCTACTCCTAGTGACATTATGTATGTCTTCATTCTGATTTTCCAGAAAGCATAATTTTCACCAGTAAAGAAAGGGGCTTTATTGGTTGAGCATCCTTCTTTACTAGCCATCTTGGGAACCTAGGATCTCCTTTCAGTTGTTAGACTTGTACAAAGGAACCTGCTCTGATACCAATTGTTGAATCTCTAATTAAACTGAGAGGGGGGGGTGAATCAGTTTAATACATTCCCGATCTTTTAAACTTTTCAATAAACTTATTTACACCTTCATTTCAAACTCTATTTAATGTGAGAGTAATCTTAGAATGTAATCTGAAAGTATTAGTTTAATAGAGCAGTAGACTTAATTTGAGAGCAGCAGGTATTAAGAAAATGATACATATCAGATCAATACATAAATATCATGCACAGAGACACTAGATATAAATGGAAACCCACAAAGGGAGAAAACCACATCTTATTATTGTTGTGATGCAAAGGCAAGCTCCAACTACCTCTCACCACTGTTTTTCTGCAGGCACCAACCTACAGGAGGCTCCAACCTCAATTCTGCAAGCTACAACTTGCAAGGAAGCACCAACTCCCTTCAGTTTTCTGCAGGCACCAACCTACAGGAGGCTCCAACCTCAGTCAGCTACAACTGACGACTATCAAGCTGCAACTTGATAGGGAAGCTCCAACTTCCTCAATTTATCAAACTGAAAGTTTGCTGATTTACCTCAGATATCAGCTCTGTTTTGTAGCTTCTCCTTCTATTCTGCTTTTCTTAATCTTCTCTGTCTTACTCTTCTATATTCTGCCTTCTCTTGATTTACTCTCTCTTCATTTAAAAAAAAACTCACTCTGCATATCAAGATGATATTATTTATAGATTTCCTCACATGACTGCTTGTATTCTGCTTGGAATTCGAAATGGAAAGTCATGTCTCTTTGCCTTCTGCCTTCTCACTCCTTTTATCAGCTTACTCAGAAATTATAACTGTAGGTGTCAATTTTAACATTACAGTGGGAGTTTGTTTTCTCTCGGAGACTTGCCAATGCATCACAAACAATAAAAATTTAAAAAAAACATTTACATTCAAATTTAAATGAGAACTCCAGCTCAACTCATTTAGTCTTTTGAATTGGTACGCATTTGTCTTTTCTTTGGCTGTCTTTGTCTTTTCTGTGACTGTGTTTTATCTTCTTTCGGATCTGTTTGCTCTTCTGTCCTCTGCTGTGGTGTAACTGTTGCATATGTGTAAATGTGACTTTTATATCTGCTGACTGTAAATCTGGAGTAATTCCAATCCCTTTTATTCCATTAGTGTCTTGTTGATGTGGCAGGTTCCGTAGGCTGGAACATACATATATCACAAGCGTTAATAATCGCCCTCCCGTAAAGCTAAGGTCCGTGGGTCTAGAGACCACGCGGCTTATCACAACCGTGTTATATATATAACTTAATAACCATTATATATCATATGTGTTATGCCCCCGGATCATATTCAAACATTATTCAACATATATAATATATACAATTTATTTGCAAATAACCTGACGTCCATAAGGATTGGCTGCCAATACGATTAGACCTGGAACTCAAGTTGTATATGAGTCGTAGTTTATATACCAATCGGGTCCGGATTTCCAATCGCAATCGCAACTCTTATATTCTCCGATGCGATTGACCATTGCCGATGCGATTAGAACCTGGAGCTGAAATCTTTGTTAATCATAATTTATAAGTCCATCGGTTCCGAACTCTTAATCGCAATCGCAAGTTCTTTAATATGTGTTGCGATGGTTTGTTTCTTTCCGATGCGATTGGAACTGGACTTCAAACACTTTGTTAAACATGGTTTATAGACCCATCGGGTCCGGTCTTCCAATCGCAATCGCAAGTCTTTAACATATGTTCCGATTGACCAGTGCCGATGCGATTTGACCGTAACTCAAATATGTATTAACCCCTGCTTATAACAGGATCGGGTCCGCCATTTCAATCGCAACATTTTACAAAAGACATGCGATTGGGAACTCAGATGCGATTAGCATCTATCAACTCCTGCTTATAACACGATCAGGTCCGCCATTTCAATCGCAATCGCAACTTTCTGTTGTGATGTTCCGCTGCCCTTGCGATCTCCGATTGCGATTGGGGAGGGGTCCCACCTTATCAAACTTTGTTTTATGCGCTCCATAATATAAATGCCTTGGACCTTTGTTTATGTGATGCACTGCACATATATGTTTATATATATATTTTTGCCGCTGGAGTGAAGCAATTCCCGAAATAAGTTTGTGATATATTATATGTATAACGTTGGTTGGAGTGTGCGATTCCCGGAATATGGTTCTGTATTATATGCATTGTATTGCCGCTGGAGTTAAGCGATTCCCGGAATAAGTTCGTATTTGTTATATGTGCTCCGCCGGTTGGAGAGTGCCATTCCCGGAATATGGTTCTGTATTATATGTGTAACGCCCGGCTGGAGTCTGCGATTCCCGGAATAAGATTCGTGTTGTATAACGCCGGTTGGAGTGTGCGATTCCCGGAATATGGTTCTGTATTATATGCCACTGGAAACGGTTCTTCACTGTGCTTCTATGACTATTACATTTTGACTTTCTTCTTGCTGCCTCTATTACTTTCGCTGTGCCTCTTTTGCCTTCCTTTGCTACAGCGTTGCCTCTTTTGCCTGAGTGATGCCGCCTTTGCCATCAATGACAATATTTCCAACATGGAATATACTCATAAATTTCTAGATCAAAAGAATGTGTTTTGACCCCTCAAAGAGGGAAAAAACAGTCATTTTTCAACATTCTGCCTCACATATCAGCAAGTGCTACTTTCTTTGGTTTTTTCACTCAATTCACTTTTTGACAGACTTCCTAGCATCATTTTGAAAAAACTCAAGTAGTTCCATTAATTATACATCCAGGTCTTTCCAACAAGCCATCATGGGCCTCGTTTAGACATCGGGAAGTCCCTCAAAAGTCCTCTACAAGACAGAATTTTTTCTGCTGCTACGCTCCTATAGAATTTTGCTGAAATGCATTTTTCTAAAGGTGACTGGCCAAATGTGCATTAGGCAAGTTTTTCTCTTGTTTCAAGCCTAAAAAGTGATTCCTTTTTGCTATTTTAGTCCGAAAAGATATTTTTAGAGGATATTTTGTGCCTTGGAACTTGTAAGGCCTCAAGGATAGTTTTAGATATTTGTTTTTGGCCAATGGCCTTCTAGTTGCCCTAGTTGGGTTTCCTCCTCTTTGGCCTATATAATCCAAGAGGATTCATTGTAATCAAAGGTAGAACTTGAGTTATAGAGAGAATACATAGCACTATGAGCTTTGAAGAAATACTTGTTTTATGAAGTGGATGATCTCTTGCTTGGCTTGATGGTGGAGGAGCATTGTGTGTAGGATTCCATGGCTTGGTGAATGGTATTGTGTTTCTTATTTGTTATGTTTTCTTAGTTTCTCATACATGTTTTCATGTTTCTTTCTTGTTGTAGTTCAGTAAAGAATATGTTTTAGATATGCCAATGGAGGCACTTCAAATTTCCTGATTCATTGCAACTTAAATGTTTTCATCTTTCTTGGTCATGTCAAAGAATTCTTAGTTTCTCTTTGGTTCACTAAGAACTTGTTACTTGTTTCATCAATGTTTATTATGTATGTTGTCCAGTATGATTCATGGTATGCCCTGCTTAGTCATAGCTAATCAAAACTCCATTCCTGAAATCTCTCTATGAATTATTGGTTGTTTTAGTTAAGTCAAAGAGGTATTGTTTCAATATTTCCCTTTGTCCATGCTTTGCAGTCTTATTTCAGAGTTCCCGATAGCTCAAGATATGATGTTTAGGAGTTCCCTCTTCATAGACTGAGTTTTCTGTTAATCTTATTTGTTTTCCAAAAATTCGAAAGGTGATTTTCCCAAAGTTAGAGGGTCTTATACTTCTATGTATCACTGGATTGTTTATTTTCTGCATCTATCAGTTTGAGTTTCATTCATAGAAATTAATGGTCAGCCCTAACTCATGAATGATTTTTGTGTAACTATTTATGCTTAAAATATCTTTGTCTTTCACAAACTTAATGTTCATCTCATTTCACTTTCACCCAAAGAATCCATTTACCTCGACTAAATTGGCCCTACAGTAATACCTTGTCCATCATTAAGACAGTCTCGACCTTATCTGACCCCATAGCCCAATTGATTTGATGATCTCATTATCTATTTTTCCTTGATCAGTTCCACTCTAAAAAAGCCCAAAACAAACCAAAACATACTTGACAACTAGCCTAAAATCAAATATATAAAAGCAAACAAGTTTACATCCTTTGCATAATAGAGAGAGCCCTCTCTGAGTCTAGGAAGGCTAGGTCCTAGGGCTCCAAATATTGGTCTGATGTTACCCTGTCATTTAGTCGACCAATCTGCCAAATTACAGGACACTAACACCAACATCTAAAGGAATCATGAGAACCAACTAGAAATCAATCAATGGAAATAAACCCACAACACCATGCTTATCCCGGAAATGGAAAGGATTGGAAAATCCACATGCATACACCATGCATTCCAAAACTAGTGAGGAAAACATACACGCAACTTGGTATTTGCAATCAAATCTCGTTGTAGTGTTGATCCCGATGTTTGCTTGCGCTTTACTACTCTTATTTTTCCTTCTTGCTCCAAATCACCAAGTATCCACACTCCCCAAGAGTGCTCCAAGAAAGATTATAAGTATCCAAGAGTATGAGAAAGAGAAAGAGAATAATGAGAGAGCTCCAAAAATGCACTAAAAAAAGGTACCAACTAATCCTCAGAAGCCTTTTTATAGAATAGACCTCTATTTTCTTCATTTTCCATTATTTTCCTTCATTTTTCCTCACATGCAACCTGTGACCTTTCATCTCCCTTTTCTCATAATTTCCATTATTTTCATAAATAAATGTACCAAAAATAAATTTTTTCCACTTTAATGCCTTAGCGATAGCCTTCGCCAATTTCCTTAGCCATAATAAATCATGTGAACACCCGCACTAGGATGTTTTTCCCAACATTCAACTTGGAATACGTGTCCCATCAAACGTGGTTATTATTTTAACTTTATTACATGGAATTTTCCCCTGGGTTGTTACATCAACACGTGGCCTTCTAGGGCTCTAGAGAATTTGTCCAACCCGACTCGAGGGACTAGTAACTCAACCCACCAAGGGCTTCAAATTGTTTTTCACAACCTAGACTCAAGGACAAGTAACTCAACCAAATTTGTTCCATGGATTCCAAAGTGTTTGTTCCAACCCACATCCATAAGGAATAATTAGCAACAACTAGAAAATAGTCAAGTGTAAGTACCCACAACACCATGGCTATCCACGAAATGGCAAGGTAAGTCTAAAACCATTTCCAATCCAAGAAATCCTCCATGCCAATGATAGAACATAACTAGATAATCACATGCATATACCATGCATCCATAAATAAACAAGGAAATCACATATGCAACCTATTACCTTCAAATTAATCTAGTTGTAGTCATTGATCCACATGTTCCCTTGCACTTTCTCACTTTCCTTTTCCTTCTTTCTCCAAATCCAAGGTATGCCAAAGTGCTCCAAGATTTCTCTAAGTGTGCAAGAGTATGGGAGATAATAGAATAGAGTTCCAAGCTAAAACTATTAAAAGGTTGTGAACTAGTCCTCAGAAGATTTTTTATCATTGAGGCCTCTATTTTCTTCATTTTCCTTCAATTTTCTTCACATGCCACTTTATTCCCTTTCATCTCCCTTTTCTCCTATTATCTTTATTTTTAGAAATAAAATGACAATTAATGCCACTTTTCCTTTTCCAATTTCGATAACCATTAATTAATCATAAGTGATCCCCATCAATATGTTTTTCCTAACATTCAACTTGGAATACGTGTCCCATGACCTTGGTTTTATTTTTATTTACATAGGAAATCAACCAATGGTTGTTACAAGCCCCTCCCCTTAGGGGAACACCATCCTCGGTGATAATTGACTCTTATAAACCAGAAAAACACATGTTTCCCATGGAGATTTATAACATAGCTCGATACAAAATTTACATCATATCATACTACCAATACCATGACCATCATAACATGAACACCATATCGTTTATTGGAGCTTTATAATACAGCTCGATGTGATATTTACAACATACATATGCATATATAGACATAACCAAAACACAACATCAAAACAAATATCATAATACATCCTCTCAACTAGTGAATAGAGAATGATAAATGGCCCACATCTGATCATCCATCTCCCATGTAGCTTCATCGGGCCCAAATTGCTTCCACTGCACTTTAACTTGCTTGATTGCATGATTCTGGAGCCTCAGAATCTTTCGCTGCAAAATGCACTGAGGTCTCAGATGGAATTCTCCTTTTGGTTCCACCTATAATACAGACTAGTCAATCACATGATCATCATCTTTCACATACTTATTTAGTAGTGACACATGGAAAACATCATGGAATTTCATTTTCAAAGGCAGTGCAATTCGGTAGGCACCTGGTCCAATTCTCTCAAGGATTTCGAAAGGCTTGCAATATCGAGGTGATAGTCTGGCACATGATCTACCACCTTGTGTTGACGCATACTTATTTTTTCATTATGCTCTTTCTGATAACCTCGTACTTCGTTCCATCTTCACATTTCATCCGGTCCAATAAATACCTTGTTCACTAACTCACTCCAACTGATGGGAGTATCAAAACTATGCCCATAAAGTGCCTCAAATGGACTCATCTTAAAATATTCATGATACCCATTATTGTATGAAAACTCTACCATTGGAAGATAATATTCCCACTTCCATTTTTGATGCATAACATACATCCTCAACATGTCCTCAAGAACCATATTGACCCTCATTATTTGTCCTTCTGTCTATGGATGATAAGTTTTTAGGTCCCTATAATACTAGTGTATCTCCCTTATTGTTATTGTTGTGCCCATGTAGCTCCCTTATTTTTATTTTTGTACCCATGTAGCCCCCATATTGTTATTTTTTTGCCCCATATAAACCCACTATTGTTATTGTTGTGACCTTACATTATTATTTCTATGTATGTCCTAATTATATTGTGACCCCTTAGACTCCTATATATATAGAGGAGGCCTTGCCATTTGTATCATCCATGAATTGTTCATTTATGTAATGTAAAGGAGGTTTCCCCCTTAAAGAGGCTAATTTTTAAGTCGTTGATCTATCTTTTCTTGTTAGGTCCCTATATTCCTAGTATAGTCTCTTATTGTTGTTAGTGTAACCCCCTTATTGTTATTATTGTACCCTTGTAACCCCCATTTTATTATTATTGTGCCCTTAAATTATTATTGTTAGGTTGGCTAGGATTACATTGTGGCCCACAAGGATTACATTATGGCCCCATGGACTCTTATATATAGAAAGGAGGTTTTGTAAATTGGATCATCCAAGAATTGTTCATTCATGTAATGTATTGGAGGTTGCCCCCTCGAAGTGGCTTATTTCTAAGGCGTTTATATCTCTTTTCTTCTCTTTTTGGAGCTGGTTTCACAACATTTGGTATCAGAGCTTTGGATTCTAGGGTTTCGCTGCTCCAAACAGGTCATCGTGAAATTTTCGCTATAACTTTTTTTTTAAGAAGTTTCAGAAGCTAAAATGTTTAGAGTGCGAAGCCTAAATCCTGAGGAAGATTGTCTAAAAATTTCAAAGTTTGGTTCGCAATATTTTCGGAGATATGATCTGTGGAAGTTAGGTCTTTTTTCAGGCTCCTAAACAGGTCATCGTGGCATTTGCGCTATAAAAATTTTTATACGAAGGTTCAGAATCTGAAATTCATATGGTGCAAAGCTGAAATCATGAGGAAATTCTTCAAAAACTTTCAAAGTTTGGTTCACAATATTTTTGGAGATATGATCTGTGGAAGGTAGTGATTTTTCAGGCTCCTGAATTGCATCTCAAAGAGGTGATCGTGAGAAAAGTTCAATAACTCTCTCTCTGGGCATCGGATTGGCGTTCCGTAAAAAAAATTCGCAATTACACAGACTTTAGATTCTTTGCTATAAATTTCAGAGACAAAGGACAAAACAGTGATACGTGGCAAGTCGTACAAGTTCTCTCTACTGAACCAGTCCATAATTAGGTCATTGTGGGAGATTGGACACAACTTTGTCTTGGAGAATCCAAATCAGGTCAGACCTATTGCATTTGAAAGATAATTCAAAGGGCTACATTGGTACCAAAAATCAAATATTGAAGTGCTGCAATCACAGAGATAATCCAATTTCAATATCGAGCTCCTCAAAAGCAATAAAAAGGTGTGTATTTTTTTTCCGAATTGCATAAATCTTGTTTGAAGAATCAATTTTATTTTATTCCAAGGGAATATTGTAGAATATATATCAGTATTGGGTTCTAAAAGATGCCCTGTAAAAATAATTCAACACCCATTAAGCCTTCAGAAGGCTCTACTATGACTCATGAAGATGAAGAATTGCAACATGATCTATCAAAATTACAAGAGCAAGTGCAACAAATTTCACTCTCGCAAAGAGCAACAAAAAATGAAATGGAAGTTTTGAAGAAAGGCGTGGAAGTGAAGATGGACGGTTTGAAGAAAGGTGTGGAAGCTAAGATGGATGACATGAAAGACAACATGGAAAATATGAAGAATGATCTAAAAGCAGACATCAAAGTTTTGACAAAGTTGATACAAGAAATGTTTCCTAATGGTGAAAAGATAGTAGAAGAACCTCATGATGAGAACAAAATAAATGTTAATCGTGATTTCATAAACTCTAATGTTGGCGGGAAGAACCACCATATTCCAAAATGGATATGAGGAAGTTTGATGGAAAGGATCCTGTAACATGGATACTACAGATGGAGCAATATTTTGATCTCCATAATGTGAAAAACACACAAAAGGTACGCATTGCAACTTTACATTTAGAACAAAATACATTTGTATGGTATCGATGCCTTTGCTCCCATAAAAAAATTGTCACTTGGTCAATTTTTACGGAGGAAATGATAGCACATTATGAGGATACAAAGAGCAACACCTTCTTTAGCCAATTGATAAATTTCAAACAAAAGGGTTTAGTGGGGCAGCACATTGAGGACTTCCAAAAATTGAATATAAGGGTAACTGATATTCCAGAGGAACACAGGATTGATCTCTTCATAGGCACTTTAAAGGATAACATCCAACATGAAGTTTGTGTTTTGGAACCTAATTCATTGGAGAAGGCATTCAGGTTGGCAAGAAAAGTTGAATGTAAAATTATGGCGACAAGGAAGCCTACCACTCAATTCTATAAAGAAGGAAGTGTTGCTACGCCTAGATTTCCACAACCTACAAGGTTGACACCACAAAAATTGGAAGAAAAAGAGCAAAAGGGCTTTGCTACAGTTGTGATAGAAAATACACTAAAGGTCATAAGTGTGCTGAGAAGAAATTATTTTACATAGATTGTGAAGAGGAAGAAGAAATGAACAAGAAGAGGATATACACCAGGAACCAGCCCTAGAAGAGGAAGAAATGAATCCGACCATATCGTGTAATGCACTGGCAGGAATTACCACTCCTCAAACTCTCAAGATAGAAGGACAAATCAAGAAGAAAAAGGTAATAGTGCTGATTGATTCAGGTAGCACCCATAATTTTATTCATTGTAAGGTAGCCAAGGAATTAAATTGTTTCCTATACCCAGCACCAGAATGTCAAGTGATGGTTGAAAATAGAGGAACTATAAATTGCTCTGGAAAATGCCATAATATCAAGCTAACCATGGGGGAATATGTATTGACTAGTCCAATGCTTTCCATTCCTATGGGAGGTGCTGATGTTGTACTAGGAGCACAATGGTTACAATCTTTGGGGACGGTAGCTTTTAATTTTCAAGAACTTTTCTTGAAATTTTTTTCAGAAGGAAAGGAAGTCGAATTACGGGGTATTGAAGGGAAGCCGGGAAGGATAATAAGCTCTAATGTCATGACAAATATTCTAAAGAAATAAAAATGAGGCATAATTGCACAATTATGCTCACTAGAAGTTCTGACATCAAAATCATCTATTTCTGCAGATCTCCAACAAGTCTTGGACAATCATTCCAAGGTGTTTGAAACTCCCAAAGGACTCCCACCTATTCGTGATCATGATCATGCTATTCATTTGATTCCAGGAAGTGTTCCTCCAAACATCAGGCCTTATCGATATCCTTACTTCCAAAAGAGCGAAATTGAACGTATGATTGCAAGGAAAGATTGATGAAATAATCTACAAAAAAGGAAAGATTAATGTTGTTGCAGATGCACTCTCAAGAAAGAATGAAGAGGTGGAAGCATTGCTTTGTGCTATTTCTATTATCCAACCAGATTGGATAACCGAAGCAAGAGATGAATGGAAGAAGGACAAAGATGTATGGACACTCATTCAAAAGTTGCAGCAAGATCCTAGTACATCTGATACATTTAGTTGGAAAAATGATTCCTTATGGCACAAAGATCGCTTATATCTTTGTAAGAATTCCCAACTAAAACAAAAAATTCTTCTGGAATTGCACACTTCTCCTTTAGGAGGACACTCAGGATTTTTAAAAACTTACCACAGGGTGAAGAAAGAATTTTTTTGGGATGGCCTTAAATCTGATATTCGAATGTTTGTGGCGGAATGTTTGGTTTGCCAGCAAAATAAAGTGGAAACAATTAAGACCCCAGGACTTCTACAACCTTATCCATTCCAAGTCAACGTTGGGAGGAGATTTCAATGGATTTTATCACAGGTTTACCTAAGTCCGAAGGAAAGAGTGTCATCATGGTGGTAGTTGATAGACTTACCAAGTATGCACACTTTTGTGCATTATCTCATTCATTTAAAGCAAGTACAGTTGCTACTACATTTATGGACAGAATTCAAAAGCTACATGGAAGCCCAAGGGTTATTGTGAGCGACACAGATCCCATTTTTACTGGAAATTTTTGGACAGAGTTATTTTCTTGTTTGGGTACTCAATTAGCTCATAGCTCATCTTATCATCCTCAATCTGATGGTCAAACTGAGATAGTAAATACATGTTTGGAAGGATATCTTCGTTGTTTTGTATCTGATAAACAAACACAATGGGTCAAGTGGTTACCTCTTGCTGAATGGTGGTATAACACTTCCTTCCATACTGCAGCAAAAATGACCCCATTTATGGCACTTTATGGATATCATCCACCATCCATCACATCATCTTTAAAAGAAAATTCGAAGGTTCAAGCAGTGGAAGATCACATCGAGCATCAGCAAGAAGTTCTCCAACTCTTAAAGGATAACCTGAATTTGGCACAAAATCGAATGAAACAAAAGGCAGATCAACATCGCAGCGAGAGAAGTTTTGATGTAGGAGATTGGGTATTTTTACGGCTACAACCATATAAACAAATGTCCCTCAAGCAAGCTAAGAAGGATAATAAATTATCGCCAAAGTACTATTGTCCTTACAAGGTGTTGCAAAAGATTGGTACTATGGCATACAAATTGGAGCTTCCTGCTTCTTCGCGAGTACATCCAATTTTCCATGTTTCATGCTTAAAGAAGGTTATCGGTGAAAATATTCTAGTTCAAACAATATTACCAGAACTTGATGAGGAAGGAAAAATCATATTGGAACCTGAAGCAGTCACGAAAACAAGAACTCGACAATTACGGAATCGATCAATTTCAGAGTATCTCATCAAGTGGAAGAACTTACCCACTGAAGATTCTACATGGGAGGATGAGAATTTTATACAGAAGCACCCAGAGCTACTCAAGTGTTGAGGACAACACTTTTTTGAAGGAGAGGGGAATGTTAGGTCCCTATATTACTAATATAGTCCCTTATTGTTTTTAGTGTAACCCCCTTATTGTTATTATTGTACCCTTGTAACTCCCATTTTATTATTATTGTGCCCTTAAATTATTATTGTTAGGTCAGCTAGAATTACATTGTGGCCCACTAGGATTACATTATGGCCCCATGGACTCCTATATATAGAAATGAGGTTTTGTAAATTGGATCATCCAAGAATTGTTCATTCATGTAATGTATTGGAGGTTGCCCCCTCGAAGTGGCTTATTTCTAAGGCAATGATATCTCTTTTCTTCTCTTTTTGGAGCTAGTTTCACAACATTTCTTCTATTTTTTGAGTTGGTTGAATAACATTTAGTATCGAAGCTTTGGATTCTAGGGTTTCACTTATTCAAACGGGTCATCTTGGAATTTTTCTATAAATTTTTTCTATGAGGCTTCAAACGCTGAAATTTCTACCAAGTGGAGCCGAATCTTGGTGAAATTCATGTACAAATTTAAGATCTTGGTTTGCTACATTGGCTAAGATATTATCTGGGGAAGTTAGAGTTTTTGCAGGCTCCAGAATTACGTCTAAAACAGATGACCTAGGGAAATTCGTCATAACTTTCATTTCAGGCATCAAATTTGAATTCTGTAAAAAGTGGTTGAAATTGAATAGAAAATAGTTTTTCATGTAGAAATATTAGGGCCAAATGTTGAAACAGTGACACATGGCATCCCGTATGACTTTGCTCTACTAAACCAATCCATAATTAGGTCATCGTGGGTGATTTGGCATAGCTCTATATTGAATAACCCGGTATCGGTCTAACTTGTGGAATTTGAAAGGAAATTCAAAGGGCTACAATAAAACCGAATTTAAGACCTTGGAGACCTAAATTATAAAGTTAAAATTATTTCAAGATTGAGCTCCTAAAATCAAGAAAAAGGTGTGTATTTGTTTTTAAATTTCACAACTTTTGTTTGAAAAATCAGTTTAAAGTGATTCCAAGGAAATATTGAAGCATAGATATAAGTATTTTTTTCGAAAATTCCTCCCAAAAAAATAATTCCACACCCGTTAAGCCCTAAGAAATATGTACTATGACCAATTAAGAGGAAGACTTGCAACATGATATATCAAAATTATGGGACGAAATGCAACAAATTTTTCTCTCACAAAGAGAAACCAAAGATGAACTAAAAGGTGACAGGGATGGTATAAAAGGAAACATGGATGGTTTAAAAGGAGACATGAATGGTTTAAAAGAATACATGGAAGGACTGAAGGAATTTTTGACAAAGTTTCTAAAATAAATGCTTCCTAATGGTGAAAAAGTATTCCATGAAACTCATGATGAGAAAAAAAGGAATGTCAATCATTATTTTACAAACTCCAATGTTGGGTTTAATACCTAGCACATTCCAAAGATTGATATGGGTAATTTTAATGGCAAGAATCCGGTAACATGGATACTCCAGATGGAGCAATATTTTGATTTCTGTGATGTGCAACACACACAAAATGTACGCTTTGCAACTTTATATTTAGAACTTGTTAGGTCCATATAATAATAGTGTATCCCCTTATTGTTATTGTTAGTGTAGCCCCATTATTGTTATTGTTAGGCACATGTAGTTCCATAGTGCTATAATTGTGCCCCATAGAAGCCCACGATTGTTATTTTCTACCCTTACATTAGTATTGTTATGTAAGCTATGATTAATTGGGACCACTTAGACTCCTATATATAGAAATTTGGTTTTTGTCATTTGAATCATCCAAGAATTTTTCATTTATGTAATGTAAAGTAGGTTTCCCCCTCAAATAGGTTGATTTATAAGTCGTTGATCTATATTTTCTTCTCTTTTTTGAGCTAGTTGCATAAAATTTGGTATCAGAGCTTGGGATTATAGGGTTTCGCTTCTTCAAACAGATCATCTTGGAATTTTCGCTATAACATTTTTTCTAAGAGGCTTCAGAAGTTTATATTTTTACCACATGGAGCCAAAATCTTCATGAACTTCATGCAAAAATTCTAGACCTTGGTTCGCAACATTTTCGAAGATATGATATGTGGAATTTAGGGTTTTTGCATGCTCCATAATTTCATCTCAAACAGGTGACCAAGGGAAACTCATCATAACTTTTGTTTCCTACATCAGATTGGAATTATGTAAAAATTTCTCAAATTTTCATGGAATTTAGTTTCTTGTGTATCAATTTCAGGGCCGAAGGTCAAAACAGTGACACGTGGTACACCGTACAAGTTCTCTATACTGAACTAGTCCATAATTAGGCCATTGTGGGAGATTAGACATAACTTTTCTTTGAATAATCCAAATTATGTCCAGCCTATGGCATTGGAAAGAAGACTCGGAGTGATACTATAGGGCCGAAGTTCAAATCTTAGGGATCTTAAATCACATAGATACATCAGTTTCAATATCGAGCTCCTCAAAAGCAAAAAAAAAGGTGTGTTTTTTTTTTTAGTTTGTATAAATTTTGTTTTTAAAAAATCAATTTTAAGTGATTCCAAAAAGCATACTGAATCATTGATATCAATATTGGGTTCTATAATTCCTGCCAAAAATAATTCCATGCCCATTAAGCCCTCAAAAAACTATACTATGACGCATGAAGAGGAAGAAGTGCAACATGATATATCAAAATTAAGAGACCAAGTGCAACAAATTTCACTATCACAAAAAGAAACAAAAAATGAAATGGAAGCTAAGATGGATGGTTTGAAGAAAGCCATGGAAGCTAAGATGGATGGTTTTAAAAATGGAATGGATAGCATGGAAGCTAAGATCGATGGTATAGAAGAAAAAATGAAAAGAAACATGGAAGACATGAAGAATGGTTTTAAATAAGACATGGAAGGTTTGAAGGAAGGTTTGACAAAGTTGTTACAATAAATGATTCCTAATGGCGAAAGTCTAGTAGATGAAACTCATGGTGAGAACAAAATAAATGTTAATCATGATTTCATAGACTCTAATTTTGTATTTAAGACCCACCATATTCCAAATATCGATATGAGGATGTTTGATGGCAAGGACCCGATAACATGGATACTACAAATTGAGCAATACTTTGAGCTCCATAATGTGTAACACACAGAAAAGGTACACGGTGCAACTTTATATTTAGAACAAAATCACTTTGTATGGTATAAATGGTTTTGTTCTCGTAAACCGCTTGTCACTTGGTCAATTTTTACGGAGGAAATGATAGCACATTATGAGGATACAAAGAGAAACACCTTCTTTAGCCAATTGATAAATCTCAAACAAAAGGGTTCGATGATGGAGCACATTGAGGACTTCCAAAAATTGAATATAAGGGTAAATAATACTCCAGAAGACCATAGGATTGATGTATTCATAGGGAATTTAAAGGATAACATCCAACATGAAGTCCGCCTTTGGGAACCTGATTCATTGGAAAAGGCATTCAGGGTGGAAAGAAAATTTGAAAGAAAAATTATGGCAACAAGGAAGTCTACCAATCACAACTATAAAGATGGAAATGTTGCTACTCCTATCCATCCACAACCTACAATGTTGACACCACAACAATTGGAGGAAAAAATAGCAAAAGGGGTTTGTTATAGTTTTGATAGAAAATACACTAAAGTTCATAAGTGCGTCGAGAAGAAATCATTTTACATAGATTGTGAAGAGGATGAAGAAAAGGAACAAGAAACATCAAAAGAGGAGGATATACACTAGAAACCAAACCCTGATAAGGAATAAATGAATCCATCCATATCTTTTAATGCATTGGTAGGAATTACCACTCCTAAAACTCTCATGATAGAAGGATATATCAAGAAAAAAAAAAGGTAATAGTCTTGATTGATTCGAGAAGTACACATAATTTTAGTCATATTAAGATAGCCAAGGAATTGAATTGTTTCCTATATCCAGCACTAGAATGTCAAGTGATGGTTGCAAATGGAGGAACTATAAATTTCTCTGGAAAGTGAAATAATATCAATTTAACCATGGAGGAATATCTATTGAACAGTCCAATTCTTTCTATTCCAATGGGTGGTGGTGATGTTGTACTAGGATTCTAATGGTTACAATATTTGGGGACTATAGCTTTTAACTTTCAAGAAATTTTCTTGAACTTTTTTTGGGAAGGAAAGGAAATTTAATTACGGGGTATCGCAAGGAAACCTAGAAGGATAATCATATCTAATTTCATGAAAAAGATTTTGAAGAAAGAAAAAAGAGGCGTAATTGCACAATTATGCTCACTACAGGTTCAAACGTTGAAATCATTTCTTTCTCCAGATCTCCAAAAATCCTTGGACAATCATTCCAAGGTGTTTGAGACTCCAAAATGCCTCCCGCCTATTCATGATCATGATCATGCTATTCATATGATTCCAGGAAGTGTAACTCCGAGCATCCGGCCTTACAGATATCTCGATGCCCAAAAGAGCGAAATTGAACTTATGATTTCATAAATGCTAGAGGTTGGTATAATTAAACCTAGTTAAAGTTCTTTCTCTACTCTAGTAGTATTGGTGCACAATAAGTATGGATAATGGCGCATGTGTCCAGATTATAGGGAGCTCAACAAGCTTACTATTCAAGATAAATTTCCCATTCCTGTCATTGATGAATTATTGGATGAATTACATGGAGCAATTTACTTCACCTAGTTAGATATTCGTTCAGGTTATTATTAAATTTGAATGAATACTGAAGACATTTCGAAAACAACATTTAGAACTCATGAGGGTCATTATGAATTTTTGGTCATGCCTTTTGGCCTTATCAATGCACCTTCTACATTTCAAGGGTTGATGAATTCTATTTTCAAACCATTCCTTAGAAATTTTGTGTTATTATTTTTTGATGATATACTAATCTACAGCAAGTCTTGGAAGGATCATGTTCAACATGTTGACAAGGTTCTCAAACTATTCGAGGAGAAACACTTATATGAAAAACCTCCAAATGTTTCTTTGGAGTAGAGGAGGTGGAATATTTGGTTCGTATTGCATCTCATGAGGGTGTTAAGGTACACCCCAAAAAAATTAAATCCATTAAGGAATGGAAAATCCCCACAAACCTAAAGCATCTGTGAGGATTTCTTCGGTTAACAGGGTATTATCACAAGTTTTTAAAGAATTATGGGCGAATAGCAACACCTCTTGTTAGCCACCTATAAAATTTGTCATACCAAATGGTGGCTAAATTATTTTTGAGCCTTCAAGGAATAGATTTTATTGCAAAAAAGTGTTGGCTCTTGAAGACTCTTAAAGGCCTCATGCCTCTGTCCAAAATCTTCATTTGTTGTTTCCATTTTATACTCTGAGAATTCTGCTAAATTCCAAAGAGAAAAAACTGCTGCAAAAAACCATCATTTTCCCCTTCTCCCACTCACAACTAACCTTCATTTTCTCTCCCTTTTCCCCATAAATTTCCTCTATTTTTCATGTTTTCCTTTCATGAAAATCACCCTTCCATAGTTGAAAACTCATTTTTTAACTATTTCGAACCCCCCGATTCCTTTGAAAACCATGAAAAATTCATAAAAAGCACAAGTCTTTATTATGGACTTTAGCCCCTTTGGCTAAGCCCCCTAACCACTTCCCCCACATGCCTACACCCAAAAACCAGGTACTAAGCCCCTCCCGGCGCTTATCGCATCGCACAATTTCAAACAGGGAAAATCTTTTGCCATAGACCAAAAGTTCTGATTGCGATCATGCATTGGATTGAAAAGCCCTGATGCGATTAATCCTTTGTATTATAAAAACTCCCGATCGCATCATTTTTTATATATATATCCTGTGGGCCCGCCTTCGGCGCTTAATACCTTCTAAAATTTCTTCCCCGATCCGCTTTTCCCTTTGTAAAATGAAAAACCCACTTTTCCAAAGTTTTAACTTAAAAAACCCAAAGCACGTGTTTTAAAATAAAAATGGGTAGATTAAAAAGACCGATCGCGCAATCACAATCGGAGTTTCCACAATGGTTAGATTGAAAGACCTGCATCAAATTTCTGATGGGATTAGGTCTTACGTGTTAAAACTTCCCCCGCCCCCATTTCATATGACTTATGCCCCTGACCGAGTGTCAAAGTCCCAAGCGCTCGACCACATCGCAGTTTTCCAATGGGTAGATTAAAAAGACCGGGCCCGATGGCCGGATTGCGATTGGACCCTTTTGTTTTAAAACGCCCGGGCATATAACGTTGCATAAAGTCCAAAGGCCCCGCAGTCGGTTGCCTATCATATATGTATATCCCGATCCATTAAAAACCTTTGTTTTGGTTGAAAAATTTGGTTTCATAAGTTATAATTTTTTTTCCGCCGGTCCACTCTAGAACTAATCCCCGCCGTTGAATCGAACGTCGATCAAATGGCCATCGCTCCGTCACATCGGCGATTTCAATTGCATCGCAATGTTTAATTGCATCGCCTTATTCCTGACCTCCGATTGTGACTCCCCCAATTCATTCTCCACCATTGATCTCGTTCTTAGATCAATGGCCACCGCTTGATCGCCTCAGCCCTCCGATCGCGTAATCACATCGGAGTTTTTCCATCGCATCCCTTTTCTCCTCCCACCGATTACAATCTCCCGATTAGATCTGGACCGTCCACGTGTCCAAATCCAACGGCTACACTCCTCTCCCGCCTTTTGAAGAATTTTAACCCATTACGCAGGATTTTATAAATTTCATTTGTGTTTTGCAAATGTTTTTATGGTTTTCCATTATATAATGAAGAAAGGCCGAAGGCCGGGAAAGACGTTTCCCATGCCTGTTTTACATTAAAGAAAACCGTTCGCTAGGCTCTATTCCATTGTTTGTCAATGCGCTATGAGCATTGATACCTTTAAGGCCCAACACGGCTCTACACATTGACAAGACACTGTGGTTCAAAATCGCATTTAAAAAGAGTATCAATGTTGAAGAACAGAACGCAGCAGAGATGAAGATTGAAGACAGATTTAGGGAATTATGGCCTAAAAATAATTATCAAAAGTTTTATTTCCTGGATTCAAACACAGTCAAAATAAATCATAAGTGTTTAAACTTACAGAAAGGTTTACGCCACCTGCATTTGAGGCGAATTGATTTCTCAGCTACTACAAGAGCCAGTTGTTGCCTCAAACCATTCAAAACAGAGGCCGAAGTTATTGATTGAAGAAACATCTACCTCCAGCGCTGCCAAGAAGTTAATTCTGCCACAGGAAGCGAATGCAACAAATATCTTCAAGATTACTCCACATTATGTAGAACCTGGAAGTCAACAAAATTCTCACCGATTTTAAATATTAATTGTAAAACAGTTAATGCAAAACCACCTGTAAACTTCTTCATTGAGCCCCTCAAAAGGCCAAGAAGTCTTGAATCTGTATTAATTTCCTTGACAGATCTTTTATCATATCTCACCTCCTCATCCTTCGATAAATACTTCTGTAGAAGAGGAGAAACTGTTGGTTATTTTTTGATCACAAGTTGTAATACTGAAACTCTTTGAAGTAAATACATAGTCCGTTGAAGTTGAAGAACAAATTGAAGCCTTGGAGATCTTGATGATGTTGTTGAATGCTTGTTCTTGAGAAGGATCTATCATTGGATCCATGAGCTTGGCTGTTGGTGAAGTATTCTGAACCGTTTTATGTTTTCCCCTATTTTCATTATGTTCCATAATTTCTTACTACAATAGGTTGAAAGTTTTAGGCTAAGAAATGACTCTTGGAAGCACCTTAGACCTGTTCATCCTTCACTGTTTCATGTTTTCTTCTGCTGAAGTATATTAGAGGCTTTAATCTTTCTCTTTAGTCTTCATGCTTGTTTATTTCCTTAATAGTTTGAACAGTTGGTTTCAGCATGATTTATGGTTTTCCCTGCTTGTCTGCTGCCACTTAAAAATTGTTATTGAAGTCTCCCTTTGAATTTCTTTGCTTACAGTGAATCAAATAGGTCTGTTTTGATCTTTCCCTTTGTCCTCACTTAAAAATTTGGCTTAAAGGTCATCATAATTATGATCATAGATGTATTAGGCGTTCCCTCTTCTATGACTGCAATTATCAGTGAATTTTTTATGTTTTCTAATTCATTTGAAATAAAATCTTTGAGGAAATAGGGTGTTCCCCGAATCTTATATTTTCATTTTAAAATTTGTTTTGAAATCATTATTTGCTTAAAGGTGTGATTTGTAGAATTTATGGTTAGCCCTGTCTATCAAAGAGCTCTTTATTGTTCAAATTATGCTTTCGAATTCCCTTTGTTGAGAATTAAAACTCTCTTTCCAAATCATTAATGTTCATCTCATTCCAAAAACAAAAGGATCATGTGGCCAAGTTAGATTTTCCCTTTGATATCCCATATCCATTGATGAGTTTGTTATGACCTTTTCTTGACTCCATTGCCCAATGAACCAGATATTTCTCTGTCCTATATATCTTTCCTAGGCCTTTCATGTTTCTGCTGTATCAATCTAACCAACCAAACAAACAAATAAACACCTGCACTTAATAACTAGTCTAAAACCAATACTCAAAGCACACAAGATAAATCTTTGCAAACAAACTTTTGAGAGATCCCTCTCTGAGAATAGAAGTACTAGATCCTATAACTCTAAAGTTTGGTTCTGATGTTGCCTTGTCTTTTGATTTTCCAAACTATCAAAACATGGGACACCAACATAATGGCGACCACAGTGGGAGATTTCTGAGTCAGTGACAATCTAAGTACCCCTTAAGACTCTAGAAATCCCTTATTTTCAAAGACTATCCAGTGATTATCAGCCACCTCATCGCCACCAACATAATGGAGATCACGGTGGGACATTTCTAAGTCAGTGACAATCTAAGTACCCCTTAGGAATCCAGAAATCCCCTATTTTCAAAGACTATCAAGTGATTATCAGCCACCTCATCGCCACCAACATAATGGCGATCATAGTGGGACCTGAGTAAAATCTTCAAAAAACAAAACACTCGCTGCCTAGCATAACATAAGTAACCTTCTTCAAGCACTACCAAGCATAATGGTAATCATGACAAGATCTTTTGAATCAGTGACAGACTAAGTAACCCTTAGGATTCTCATAAAGCCTTGTCAAACCTTGAAGATTTCAGTTACCAAGCCATAAGAGTAAAAATTCTATACATTTTGACACCCTAGCTAAGTGTTAAATCAGACTTAGAACACTCTCTTAACCTACAAGACCAAAATAACTTAGAAAAACCCAAAAAAAAAAATTAGTTTGGCTTCATAATAAACTTGGTGGTGGACCATAAAACCTTTTACCTCCAAAAGAGCTAAAAATTCCCACCTGGCGACTCCACAATCCTAAAATCAGACCTTAAGACTCCACTGGGAAGACCCCAAGTCTTAATAGCATCATACAAACTCAGCTAGAAGGCTTTAGCATTAAAGGTTTCCTTCTTTTGAAAAGTTCAGTTAGTCTCCTAAAGATTGTCATATTTGGTTAAACTTTTCTTTTTTAACTGGGTTTGAAAAACATAGCATAGTGGCTCCTAGAAAGATTCATACTAGAGCCTACCCTGACTCAAAACCATAGGGAATAGTTGATAACCCTGAAAGTATCCTTAGGAAGTCTCCTAAGATAAAATTATCAACTATTTTCAGATCACCCTTGAGAGCTAATTCAGTTCCTGAAAATCTTTCAGCTCTACAACAATCTCAAATTAACTTAGTAAATCCATTTAGAACTAGGTCTCTTGGTGATTTAGATCAGTTAGATTCTGAGTCTTCACTATCATCTCCTGAAACAAGTGAACCTCTGGGTAGCAGAGAAAAAACGCCTCCTGATTTACATTTCCTTCATAACTTAGGTGTCTCTCATCCTAGATTAGCTCAGCAGTCTATTCCTGGTCCATCCACTTCTGCTCACCCTTCATCCAATGTTCAAACCACTACACCTCAGCCCATTTTTCCTGTTATTAATCCGCTTCTTGTAAATCCACCCCCACCACCTATCATGGCAGCATGGTACGCTCCCCTAGTCCTTCCTGTACCATTATTCAATCTTCCACAGGATTATCAGTCCAAAATTCCATTATATGATGCTAGTAATGCTACAACTGCATCACAACATGTGGATAAGATGAATGACTAGTTTGACAGAAATGAAATTGATGATGATTCTTTCAAGCTTAGGTTATTTTCTCAGAGCCTAGGGGGAGAAGAAAGGAAATGGTTTAAAGGTTTATCCCCCCATAGTATTAATGATCTCCAAGGCTTTCATCAAATGTTCTTAAACAAATGGGAAGTAAAGAAAAACCCTCTCCAAGTCCTTTCTGACTACAAGAACCTCCATAGAAACAATGGGGAAAGCATGCAAGCTTACTGCACTAGGTTCAATAGTGTGTATAATGCACTTTCCCCAGAACTAAAACCTCCACAGGGCTCAACTTTAAACAAATTCCCTGAAGGGTTTGACTCTGACATGACCTATCAACTCTGAGAGAGAGATTTTGCAACTCTTGAAGATATGAAAAAGGGTGCTCTTTCTGTGGAAGTCAACTTAATGGAGAAAAGAGCAAGAATGAAAACTAAGAAGAGAGTATCTTTTAGAGAGGAATCCACTCCTTCTACTTCAAGTTCTAAGATGGAGAGGATGTCGGAAGAAATGATGAAAGAGATGAGCATAATAAAGAGAGAACAAGCAAATCAAAATCAAACCACTCCTCGAAATAGAAATCAGAATTATAGAAGAGAAAACAATCAAGACAAACAAAATGAGAATGACCAACAGATTAGACCTCCCTTCCAACAAAACTATGTAGATCAATATGAGGAAGATAGGGAGTTGGAAAGGTTGGAAGAAGCTCATGTAAACTTGATTGGATCAGAAAATGGAGATGATGTTTTCCTCACTGAGGAAGAACAAGGCTTCTTCTCTTATTATCAAAATACAAACACCTATGAAGACTCTGATGACTATATATTGGGTTTTGAAAATGCAATTATGGAAGTGCATAAACAATATGATCTTAGGAGCAAAGGGAATGCAAATAAATTAAAGGACAAGAACACTGATACCACTTTCAAGAAAAACACAGAAACTCAGCCCAAAAAGATAGCGGATAAAACCAACATTTTTGCCAAAAAACTAGACTTAAACAAAGACAAAAATATTTAGCCAAATGTTGAAAAAGGTACCCCTAGCACTTCAGCTAGTGGTCCTAAAAAAACTGTCCCAATTACTAGTCCAAATAAGGTTCAGCAAATCAAATTTGTTGAAAAGAATTCAATTGAAAAATCAGATGTAAATATCAACAAGTCAATTATTCCTTTCAGCCTTGAGGGAGAGATTGCCAAGATAAAAATTACCATCCCCCTAGTTGAACTAGTAACCCAAGAGGTGTACAAAAACCAAGTTTTGAAAGCTTTGAACTTAGGAAGTGATACAGACACTTTAAACTTGACAGATGACAAACCTGAGTTGTTGTTTGGTCCAGAAGTTGAAGGAAAATATCAAGAAGGGGTTGTCCCTCCCTTCTATGTTAGCTTGAACATACATGAGAAAATTTTACACAATGCCATGTTAGATTCAGGGGCTTCACACAATCTGATGCCCAAGGTGGTAATGGAGAGCTTAGGCTTAGATATTACTAAACCATACAAAGATTTGTATTCTTTTGACTCAAGCCGAGTCAAATGTTTGGGTTTAATTAAAGATTTATGTGTTACTCTAGCTCAGATCCCTGCCAAGAGTCTAGTTATGGATATAGTTGTAGCTAACATTCCCCCTAAGTATGGCATGCTCTTATCAAGATATTGGGGAGCCAAACTTCAAGGAAGCCTTCAAATGGACATGTATTATGCCACCATCCCTATTTTTAACCAAAACAGAAGACTATACAGGGAATCTCATATGAAGTATATGGTGAGCAACCTAGACAAACCAAACAACGCTCCAATCTATTCTACTCAATAAAGTTTAGATTCATTTATCTTATGTAACGAAGATGAAATTACTCAAAAATATAAAGAGAACATAGACCCCATTGATTCACAAGAAAAATCAAATTTTCGCTCAAATAAACTTCAAAACATCGACAATCAACAGCAACAAGAAAACGAAAATAAGTCAAACATAATTTGGACAATAAACTTTGATGGATCCTGTAATAAAGCAAGCGCAGGTGTAGGCATATGGATCCAGAATACAAATCAGAGTTTCTCATATAAATTGGATTTCCCATGCACCAACAATATTGCTTAGTACGAAGCACTTCTCCTAGGTTTACAATTGCTCAAACAATTACAAGCCCAAAAGGTAACAATCTTAGGAGATTCTGAACTTATCATAAAACAAATCAAAGGAGAATACTCAGCCAGAAATCTGAGGCTTATGGAATATTGGAATTCTGCTCTCGATTTATTGAAAACCTTTGAAAAATACGAACTTGTTTTCATTCCTAGAGCGATTAATCATTTAGCGAATGAACTCGCTTTTAATGCCAGTAACTGTCAAATATCTAAGATAAATAAACAGCTTAGCGTAAAGGTAAAACATAGGCCTGTAGTGCCTGATAACGTAGATCACTAGCAAGTGTTTGATTCTAACCAACACATAGACCATTTTTTGAAGTCAGAAAACGATTTCACCATACCAACATCAGAATTTGACCATAATCAAAACTGTCCATATATTGAAGAAATCCCAGAAGCTGAAATAACACACTTTGCTGATATAAGTCATTATGAGAATACGTTTGAAGAAAATTCAATTGACAACGTGGACCAAAGAGACCTGGAAGTTTTAGAATGTAAAAATGGTTCAATTCCAAGAGGTCTCTCACCTTTGGAACACCTTTTCGACTTTAATGATGTAGCCAAAGAACCAAAAATGGAGCCTGTAGAAACAAACGTAGAAGAACACAACATAGGCTCCCTAACATAACCCAAGATGATTAAATTGTCCAACACTCTTCCAACTCACATAAAATCTCGATACATTGATCTGTTTAAGGAGTTTAAAGATGCTTTTGCCTGGGCATACACAGATCTGAAATCTTACGATACCAGCATTATTCAGCACAAGATTCCCTTGAAGGAAAATCAAAATCCCTTCAAACAAAAACTGAGGATACTAAACCCACTTTTATTACCTTTAGTCAGAGCCGAAATTGAAAAGATGCATGATGCTGGCATTATAGTACCTGTTAGATTTTCAGAATGGGTATCAAACTTAGTTTCTATTAGAAAAAAGACAGGGGAGATCAGACTCTGTATCGACTTCAGAAACTTAAACGGAGCATCCCTAAAAGACAACTACCCATTGCCCAAAATGGATCATATACTTCAGAAGGTAGTTGGGTCAAAAAGGATATCACTCTTAGATGGGTTCTCGGGTTACAACCAGGTGTTAATGCTCCCAAGTGATCAAATCAAAACTTCTTTTACCACACCTTGGGGCACCTTTATGTATGTCAAAATTCCTTTCAGGTTAATGAATGCAGGGGCCACCTTCCAAAGGGCCATGGACATAGCCTTTTCTAAATATATTGGCTATTTCATAATTATTTACCTTGATGACATAACTGTCTTTTCAAAAACTGATGAAGAACATTTGACTCACTTGAGAAAAGTTTTTGAGAAATGTAGGAGATTTGGCTTGTCATTAAATCCCAAGAAGACACTCTTCGGTCTCCAAGAAGGTAAGCTTCTTGGTCACATAATTTCGGAAGAGGGAATCAAAATAGACCCTACAAGGATAGATGGCATATTACAAATCAGTCATCCAAGAAGCCTCAGAGAGTTGCAATATTTCATCGGAAACATTAATTTTTTGAGAAGGTTTATCCCTAACCTTGTTGAGCTATTAAAAAACATTACAAACATGCTTAAGAAATATGTGGGTGTAAAATGGACTTTACCAGCTAAACAATCGTTCGAAATGGTCAAACAAGCTCTTACCCAAACACCGGTCCTGATTAGTCCGAATTTTACCAAAGATTTTTACATCTTTTCTTTTGCATCTGAGCATACAATAGCTGCAGTTTTACTTCAAAAGAATGATTCGGGGCAAGAACAACCCATATCTTTCTTTAGTAGGGCCTTAAGAGATGCTCCTCTCAAATATTTAAATACCCCTCCTTCTTTGTCTAAAACTAAAGCTAGATTCTTGAAACAAAAGGCTTTGAGTTTTTGTATCTTGGATGGAGTATTGTATTGGAAAAATGCTGTTGGATTTTTGCTTAAATGTTTACTTGAAGATGATGCAAGGAAAATCATGCATGAATTGCATGATGGAGAATGTCGAGGTCACCTCTACTGGAAGGCCACAGCCAACAAAATTCTTAGATCTGGGTACTATTGGCCTACCCTTTTCCCAGACACACAAAAGTTGGTCATGTCTTGCCATAAGTGTCAAATCTTTGACTGCAAAATAAAACTCCTTCCCTTACCTTTACATCCTATCAGAGTTGAGGCACCTTTTCAACAATGGGGGTTGGACTTCATTGGGGAAATTCATCCATCCTCCTTAGCTCAACATAAGTGGATCCTCACAGCCACTGACGTCTTTACCAAGTGGATAGAAGCAATACCCTCCAAAAATTCTAATGACTCTGTCATTATCAAGTTCCTTGAAAAAAATATCCTATCTAGATTTGGTTGTCCCAGAAAAATCATAACAGACAACGCTACTGCTTTTAAGTCTAAGAAAATGGTTGATTTCTATTACAAATACCACATAACCTTGGGCCATTCCACTGCTTACTATCCCCAAGGAAATGGATTAGCTGAATCCTCCAACATGAGTCTCCTCAATATAATCAAAAAATTGTTGGAACAAAATCAAAAATCATGGCACTGTAAGCTGGTTCGTGCCTTATGGCCTGATAGATTAACTACAAAGAAGTCAATAAATATGTCCCCCTATCAGTTGGTTTATGGCATGGATGCATTTTTTCCTATCTCATTGGGAGTTCCAGTCATGAAACTCTTTCAAGAAGTGCAGAGTGAAGAGAATGATATGCAAAGAAAGATCAACCAAACAATCCATTTACAGCAGACCAGAGAAGAAGTTTATGAGAGAACACAGTTAGTCCAAGAAAATATGAAGAAACTATTTGATAAGAGGACTAAGTAAAACAATTTCAAAATTGGAAATGTTGTTCTTAAATAGGATTCAAGAAGAGAAGAGAAGGGAAAACATGGCAAGTTTGAGAGCTTGTGGAAAGGGCCCTATATTATTCATGCTGAGAGGGGTCACAATGCATTTTTCTTGAAAGAATTGAATGGAGAAGATCTATATGGAGGTCTGGTCAATGGCAGGATGCCCAAACATTACTTCTACCAAGAATCTTAAGTTTCAAAGCATTTTTTTCATTGTAAATATCATAATTCTAACCATTGCATTTCAAAGTTAGAAAAACCAAAAATACAAAAACAAAGAAAGAAAAGAGGGAAGATGGTAAAAAAAATAAAGGTACAGCCCCATACCAAAAAAGAGAAACAAATTCTAAAAGTGTGCAAGCTTAAATGCCACTCCTGAATAACACACTTCTAGTTAGTCAAACAGCCTAATCTTGACTAATTAGCTTTAAATTTTCTGCTGATAGAATAGTGAATTCGATTTTCCAAACAGTTTAATCTTGGCTTATCAGTAGATAGTTTAGGATAGAAATTAAAGGTTCAAACAAGATCAAAATCTAAACCTAAGGTTTCAAAAAGAAAATGACTCAAATCTATTTTATTTTTTCTGAGTCAAGAAGATACAAAAATCTGGTTCTAATTAACTCAAAATCTGAACCAGAGAAAAAGAAAAACAACTCACATAAGAGTCAAAACAGAGCTGTAAAAAGATGAAGGAAGTGCTTTGAATTTTTAGATCTTAAGCCTTCATCATTTTGATTTACTTTTCTGCAAATAATAATCTATGTGCAACTTGTTTTTATGCCATAGATCAGCATCAAGTTAGACTGTTCAATCCTAACTTGTATGCTTTTTTAATTTCTGTTGTAGAATTTAGAGAATAAAATTTGTTGGACAGTTCAATCCCAGCGGATGGTAGATTAGGTAGAGAATTTTATGGACTCAACTGTTTAATCTGAGTCCATGGAGAAATAAAGAGTATAAATATATTAGATTTTCTACTTTCAAAAGAATAAAATGTTGTGAAAAGAGTTTTCCAATCCAAGTGCACTCTAAAGAACAAAAAATGCCAGATCAGTAGGATGGGGTAGGTAGAAATCTTGTAGATGCAAAATCCATTGTTTTTTAGCTGCTAATATGTTTTCAGAGCAAGATTATCCTAGCAAAGGAAGAGCAGCCCAATGGATCAGGCACTGATCAGCATCTCAGAGAATGCAGGTCTAAAATTCTTGATGCCTTCAAGAAGGCACCATCCCCAAGTGGAGCCACTGTTAGCCACCTATAAAATATGTCATATCAAATGGTGGCTAAATGATTTTGGAGCCTTTAAGGAACATATTTTATTGCAAAAAATTGTTGGCTCTTGAAGACTCTTAAAGGCCTCATGCCTCTGTCCAAAATCTTCATTTGCTGTTTCCATTTTATACTCTGAAAATTCTGCTAATTCCAAAGAGAAAAAACTGCTGCAAAAAACCATCATTTTCCCCTTCTCCCACTCACAACTAACCTTCGTTTGCTCTTCCTTTTCCCCATAAATTTCCTAAATTTTTCATGTTTTCCTTTCATGAAAATCACCCTTCCATAGTTGAAAACTCATTTTTTAACTATTTCGAACCCCCCAGTTCCTTTGAAAACCATGAAAAATTCATAAAAAACACAAGTCTCTATTATGGACTTTAGCCCTTTTGGTTAAGCCCCCTAACCACTTCCCCCACATGCCTACACCTAGAAACCAGGTGCTAAGCCCCTCCCGACGCTTATCGCATCGCACAATTTCAAACAACACTAGTCTTTTGCCATAGACCAAAAGTTCCGATTGTGATCATGCTTTGGATTGAAAAGCCCCGATGCGATTAATCCTTTGTATTATAAAAACTCTCGATCGCATCATTTTTTATATATATATCCTGTGGGCCCACCTCCGGCGCTTAATACCTTCTAAAATTTCTTCCCCCATCCACTTTTCCCTTTGTAAAATGAAAAAACCCACTTTCCAAAGTTTTAACTTAAAAAACCTAAAGCATGTGTTTTAATATAAAAATGGGTAGTTTAAAAAGATCGATCGCGCAATCGCAATCGGAGTTTCCACAATGGTTAGATTGAAAGACATGCATCAAAGTTCCGATGCAATTAGGTCTTACATGTTAAAACTTCCCCTGCCCCCGTTTCATATGACTTATGCCCAGGACTGAGTGTCGAAGTCCCAAGCGCTGGATCGCATCGCAGTTTTCCAATGGGTAGATTAAAAAGACCGGGCCCGATTGCGATTGGCCCCTTTTGTTTTAAAACGCCTCGGGCATATAACGTTGCATAAAGTCCAAAGGCCCCGCAGTCGAGCACCTATCATATATGTATATCCCGATCCATTAAAAACCTTTGTTTTGGTTGAAAACTTTGGTTTCATAAGTTATAAATTTTTTTTCGCCGGTCCACTCTAGAACTAATCCCTGCCGTTGAGTCGAACTCCGATCAAATGGCCATCTCTCCGTCGCATCTCCGATTTCAATCACATTGCAATGTTTAATCACATCGCCTTATTCCTGACCTCTGATTGCAACTCCCCCGATTCATTCTCCACCATTGATCTCGTTCTTAGATCAACGGCCACCGCTTGATCGCCTCAGCCCTCCAATCGCGCAATCGCATCGGAGTTTTTCCATCGCATCCCTTTTCTCCTCCCGCTGATTGCAATCTCTTGATTAGATCTGGACCATCCACGTGTCCAGATCCAACATCTACGCTCCTCTCCCGACTTCTGAATCAGTTTAACCCATTACACAGGATTTTATAAATTTCTTTTGTGTTTTGCAGATGTTTTTATGGTTTTCCATTATATAATGAAGAAAGGCCGAAGGCCGGGAAAGACATTTCCCGTGCCTGTTTTACATTAAAGAAAACCATCCGCCAGGCTCTATTCCATTGTTTTTCAATGCTCTATGAGCATTGATACCTTTAAGGCCCAACACGGCTCTACACATTGACAAGACACTGTGGTTCAAAATCGCATTTAAAAAGAGTATCAGTGTTGAAGAACAGAATGCAGTAGAGATGAAGATTGAAGACAGATTTAGGGAATTACGGCTTAAAAATAATTATCAAAAGTTTTATTTCCTGGATTCAAACATAGTCAAAAGAAATCATAAGTGTTTAAACTGACAGAAAGGTTTCCGCCACCTGCATTTGAGGCGAATTGATTTCTCAGCTACTACAAGAGCCAGTTGTTGCCTAAAACCATTCAAAACAAAGGCTGAAGTTATTGATTGAAGAAATATCTACCTCTAGCGCTGCCAAGTTGTTAATTCTTCCACAGGAAGCGAATGCAACAAATATCTTCAGGATTACTCCACATTATGCAGAACCTGGAAGTCAACAAAATTCCCACCGATTTTAAATATTAATTGTAAAACAGTTAATGCAGAACCACCTGTAAACTTCTTCATTAAGCCCCTCAAAAGGCCAAGAAGTCTTGAATCTGTATTAATTTCCTTGACAGATCTTTTATCAAATCTCACCTCCTCATCCTTCTATAAATACTTCTGTAGAAGACAAGAAACTGTTGGTTATTTTTTGATCACAAGTTGTAATACTGAAACTCTTTGAAGTAAATACATAGTCCATTGAAGTTGAAGAACAAATTGAAGTCTTGGATATCTTGATGATGTTGTTGCATGCTTGTTCCTGAGAAGGATCTATCATTGGATCTATGAGCTTGGCTATTGGTGAAGTATTCTGAACCGTTTTATGTTTTCCCCTATTTTCATTATGTTAGCCACCTGTAAAATTTGATTATACCAAAGGTGGCTAAATATGTTTTGAGCCTTCAAGGAACAATTTTTCCCTATTAAAAACTGTTGGCTCTTGAAGACTCTTAAAGGCCTCATGCCTCTGTCTAGTTTTCTGCACTGCTATTTTACATCCTAAAAACCTCTGAAATCCTACAAAAATCCAAAGTCAAATTACTGTTGCAGACCCCTTTTTTCCCTTCCTTTTCTTCAAAACTAACCTCCTCTTCTATCCCTCCATTTCCCATCAAAATCCCTCATTTCCACGTTTCTGCTATTTTCCCCTCATCAAAATCCATTTTATAAGGTTAAAAACCCACTTTTTAACCTTACCGAAACCTTTAATTCCTTCAAAAAACATTCAAAAACCATAGAAAACACATGTTTTCTATGTTCTAGGCTTAAGCCCCCTCAGGCTAAGCCTCTAACCCTTTTCATCCATACGTCCTGGTGCCAGAATCGGCCGCTGCGCAATCGGGCGCTAAACCAATGAATAAACCATCCCCACTCTATTTTTCCTTTGTAAAGTTTAAAAACCCATGTTTCTAAATTTTTAACGTGAAAAATCAAGTCACGTGTTTCTATTTTTAAATGGGTGGACCCACCGATCAAACGCATCATAGCCGTTCATCCCACTCACAGATCCGACAATGCGGAGTGCGCCTTTGTCCGTGGTCCCCACCGTTCGAAGGTCAGTTGCCCAAAACCGGTGGTATCCATCGCACCGCCTTCGGGCCAAAAGCTGTTTTCTCCATTGGCTAGCGATTCCATACGCTATGTGACGCATGTCCCTTGTACGATTTGAAAACCGTCGTGCAACCATCGTCCATCGCGTGTTATACTTCGTACCAGGACACCCAGCGAAATAAATCTCCGTTGTCCGATCTGGGCCCCCTCATCCAACGACCATCGCTCTTCGAAAGTATCTGATGGTTAACCAAAGTGCCCGCGCGATAAACAAGCCCTCGTACATCTGTAGATCAATCTCCACCGTTGATCTGATTTGTAGATCGATGGCCCATATCGCATTGCCCGATTCCGTTGCCCAATCAACGTTTCCCCGCCGCTGACTTTCCATTGCCCGCTCCCGACCGTCGATCACGCGTGATCAACGGCTCAGATCTAATCCTCCTTCCCCATGCTTTTTCGACCATTCTGAGATTAAACCCCGACCATTGGATGATGCCATCCAACGGCCCTGCTTCCTTCACACATCCTCTGATGCAGATTGACCAATAAAAGCAGGATTTTATAACATTTTTTTTGTATTTTGCAGGTTTTCGAAGGTTTTCACTATGAACGAAGAAAATTTGAAAGAAGAGGGTGATGACTCTCTTGCTCTCGATTTACCAAAGGAAATCGACTACCGGGTTTAAAATTTCACATTCATCAATGTTTCATGAACCATTGATGCATTACAGACCCTGCGTAGCCTGGCACAACAGCAAGGAAAACCATGAAACAGGCACACTTGAAGATTATCAGTGTCGAAGACCAGGATGAACCAGAGCAGAGAATTGATGGACAAATTAGTGGGGATTACGGCTAAGACGGTTATCAAAAGCCTAATCCCCAATCTAAAACACAGTTCAAAGGAAAACCTAAAAGTGTTTTATCAGGAAAACCCTCCACCGCCACAGATGGAGGCGAATTGATTCCTCCCAGCGACCAAAGTTCCACCTATGCCTCAAAGTATTCAATCAGGAACAGAACTTATTGATCGAGATCAGATATTTTGCCTCGACACAGCCGAAGAGTTACTTCTGCCAGGGATTTAATGAAAGAATGTTTGCAGAGTAGCCCTAGCACCACACAGAGCCTCAAAGGTCAACAAAAGCTCCCTCCGAGCTTAATTCATAAGTGTAAATCAATTAATACAGTGAAACACCTATACAATTTCTTCATTGAGCCTCCCAAGGGCCAAGAAAACATTAACTCTGTATTAATTTTATTTGAGATCTTTAATCAGATCTCACCTCCCCATCCTTCTATAAATACTTCAGTAGAAGATGAGTGAGGGGTTGGTTGTTGATGTAATTGCTGAAGCATTGTAATGTAATTGAGCTAAAGATCCCTGATTGTAAATAGTGATTCACTGGCTCTTGGAGCTCTGCTTGTAACAGATAAGTTAGGTTATGAAAGAAAGATGAATTAAAACACTGGACTTGAAGATTGTAACTAGTTTGGAGCATCAATACAAGCTTATTTATGGGATCCTGGTCTATGTTGACGGTGATGTTATTTTCATTGTAACTTGTTATTTTATTCATGTTTTCATTTTGTTTCATTTTCTTCTGTATAGAACAGTTTAAATAGGGTTAGGACCTACTATATTCCAGTAACCTTCTCTGGCTGAGAAATATTTATTTAAATGTTTTCTTTCAACTGTGTTATTTGAAAATGTTTTAATTCAGTTTAAGCATAGGAATGATGGCATTCCCTCGTCTTATTTTCTTAGCTGAATATTATTTTTGAATGTTACTTTCAGTATATGTTGCGTGAAGATGAACTGAGGAAGATATGGTGAGCCCTGGTCCCAGTCTTGTTTGCATAACTGTTTGATTGTTTCTCTTATAATGTGTTAAAAGCTGGATAGTTTCAAATTACTTACCAGATCTTAGGCTATTCTGTGTTATCTCTATGATTGTCTTGGAAGTAGCCAAGTAAAGAAGAGCTAGGAGAGTATTTGTGGTGAGCCCGGCCCGCTAGTCTCTACTCCAAAGGTTGCCTCAAAGTTTCCCTTAGTTTTTTGTATGTTTTCTCTTGGAAGTGTATCAAAGGCTGGATAGTTTCAAAGTATTTACCAGATCCTATTTTGCTTTCATGTCTTTCTTAAGTGCTTGGTCAAAGGCTGGCTAGTTTTAAAGTACTTACCAGATCCTGGGTTGCTCTTTGTTCTACATCTGTTTATTTCCCCTTCTTGATGTATCATTCCATTCCATAAATCAAACCTTAAAGAGATCCTTAGGCATAGATGACTTGCCCCATAGACCACTCTTGCCTCTTGTTGTTCCAATTAAATCCTTTTATGACTCCATAGCCCAATGGATTGAAAACCTGCCTTCATCTCTCCTCTTGATCAAAACTTATTCTTTTGCTTGCAACTTCTCACCTTTGAACCTCTTTACCTTTAGGACTTTTCACCTCTAACAGCAATCATGTTCAACCATCCAAAAACAAACAAAACCCTTGGACCTCATAACTAGCCTAATATCATTATTCTAAATTTCAAAGACAAATCCATCTTTGCACATATTGGAGAGATCCCTCTCCGGATTCAGGAGGGCTAGATCCTAGAATCCCAAAGTTGGTTGAAATGATGTTTTTTCTGTAATTGGACTCTGCCAATCTTGCTAATAAATTACAGATTCCCAACATTTTTGGCGACTCCACTGGGGAAAAAACCCAAATCATTTTCATTTAAAGCTAACGATACGATATTAGAGATTTGGCTCATACAACATTTGCTTTATTAACCAGCTGGAGCCACCAGCAACATTTCTGGCGACTCCGCTGGGGAAGACCATAGGACATCAGAGATTTGGTTTCCCCTTAAAAAATCTTTATAACATTGTGAGTAAAAAGTAGCCTTTCCAAGCACTACCAAGGAATGGTAATCATGATGAGACTTGTTTGAGTCAGTGACAAACTAGGCAAACCATAGGATCCTCGTAAGTCTTTATCTAACCTTGGAAAAACAACTAACTTAGCCATAAGAGTAGACTGTCTTTGTCTCACAACCGTAGCTAAGTTTTGAAGCAAATTTAGGACATTCTTAGAAACCACACAAATAAAATAACTCAAAAAATGCCAAAAACATTTCAGATTGGTAGTAAAACACTTGCTCTTACTTTTCACTTACCTTTGTTGTGTTTTACCTCATACTCTTAGACAGAGTCTGGGAAGGGCCAGGTAGCCTCCGGATCTCATCCTCTTTAGAGGTGACACATCTGGTAAATGCCCCCCCAGTCAATCTCTGGTTAGATTTTGTTGTGTTTCGGGATATCCTTGAAAAAGGATGTTTCACAAGCACTGCGGGGGACAGTGTACCTTGTTGAAAACACTCTAAAATTTCCCCCTGACGACTTCACAATCCTGAACAGACCTTAAGACTCCACTGAGAAGAACCCTTATCATTATAATATCTTTAAAACTCAGTTAGAGGACTGTAGGATTAAAATTGTGAAAACAGATTAGTTGACCTCTCAAAGATTGTCATATTTGGTTGAAATTTTCTTATTTTTTGGGTCTAAAAACACAGCATAGTGGCTCCTAGAAAAATTCACACTAGAGCCCATCCTGACCCTGATCCACCTGAGATAGTTGATAACCCAGAAAGAATCCTTAGGAGGTCCCCTAAGGTAGAATCTTCAACTTTTTTCAAATTACCCCTAAGAGCTAATTCAGTCCCTAAAAATATTTCAGCTCTGCAACAATCACAAGCTGACCTATTAAATCCATTTAGAACTAGGTCCCTTGATGATTTAGATCAGTTAGATTCTGATTCTTCACATTCATCTCCTGAAACAAGTGAACATCTTGGGAGTAGAGAAACAACACCTCCTGATTTACATTTTCTTTATAATCTAGGTGTCTCTCATCCAAGATCAGCTCAGCAATCTACTGCAGTCCCATCCACTTCTTTTCATCCTTCATCCACCGCTCAAACCACTTCACTTAAGCCCACACCCCCTCTTTTCAATCCACCTCCACCACATATCATGGCAGCATGGTATGCTCCCTTAGTCCTTCCTGTACCATTAATCAATATTCCACAGGACTATCAGTCCAAAATTCCATTATATGATGCTAGCAACGCTACAACAGCATCACAACATGTGGATAAGTTGAATGACTACTTTGACAGAAATGAAATTGATGATGATTCTGTCAAACTCAGATTGTTTTCTCAGAGTTTAGGGGGAGAAGTAAGAAAATGGTTTAAAGCCCTAGCCCCCCATAGTATCAACAATCTCCAAGGCTTCCATCAAACATTCTTAAACAAATGGGAAGTGAGGAAGAATTCTCTCCAAGTTCTTGTTGACTATAACAATATTTATAGGAACCCCAGGGAAAGTGTACAAGCCTATTGTACTAGATTTAATAGTGTGTATAATGCACTTTCCCTAGAATTAAAACCTCCACAAGGCTCAGCCTTAAACAAGTTTCCTGAAGGGTTTGACGCTGACATGACCTATTCGCTCAGAGAGAGATATTTTTCAACCCTTGAAGATATGCAAAGGGGTGCTCTTTCTGTGGAAGTCAACCTAATGGAGAAGAGGGCAAGAATGAAAGCTGAAAAGAGAGTATCTTTTAGAGAGGAATCCCCACCTACTACCTCAAACTCAAAGATGGAAAGAATGATGGAGGAAATGATGAAGAAAATGAGCATTCTTGAGAGAGCACAAGCAAGTCAAAACCAAACTGCTCCTCAAAACAGAAACCAAAACCAGAATCAGAATGTAAGAAGAAACCAGCCCCCAAACAGACCTAGGGAAGATGATCAGTAGATCACTCCTCCCTTTCATCAAAACTATGTGAGTGAGGTTGAGGAAACAGATGAAATGACAGAGGGAGATTATATGAACCTATTTGGGGTAGATGATGATGACTTCGAGGTTCATTATGATAGAAAAAAGGGTCTTTACACACCTTATGATGACAAACAAGATGATGATGAAAATTGTTGTCAAGACATGGAAAATGCCATCACAAAACCTTCAAAAGAATATGGACTCAGATGTAAATCTAGTCAACAAACCCCCAGCACCAAAACCTCTGACAAATCTTCTCTAAACACCACTACAACCAAGCCTAAAACAGTCAAACAAAAGGATAAAACAGTGGATGTTAATTCTGGTAAAAGTAAAGAGAAAGACACTCCAAATTTTGAAAAACAGAGTGCAAACATCAGTAGTACTAACACTTCAGCTAGTACTCCTTTTTCAACTGTTGTGTCAACTGTAGATAAAACAAATCAGCAAGTTGTTGTTGCTGATAGAGTGGCAGTAAATAGGGCTGAAACCAGCGCCTTAAAGAATCAAATTTCTTTCAGCCTGGAACAGGAAATCTCAAAGATCAAAATTTCTGTCCCTTTGACTGAGTTAGCTGCCCAACGTGTATATAGGTCCAAAATTTTGAAGGCTTTGAACATAGAAGAAAATGAGGATACGCTCAATCTTAATGACGAACAACCAGAGCTTATTTTTGGCCCAAATATTGAAGGTAAGTTTCAAGAGGGACCTGTCCCTCCCTTTTATGTAAGTTTGAACGTTCATGACAAAATTCTACACAACGCTATGCATGACTCAGGCGCTTCTCATAATTTAATGCCAAAATCTGTAATGGAGAGCCTGGGTCTTGAAATCACCAGACATTATAAATATCTTTACTCTTTTGACTCAAGCAGAGTCAAGTGTTTAGGATTGATCAAATACCTTTGTGTTAACTTAGCCCAGATTCCAGCCAAATGCTTAGTAATGGATGTTGTTGTGGCTGATGTCCCCCCAAAGTATGGAATTATTTTATCAAGATCTTGGGGGGCTAAGTTACAAGGGACTATGCAAATGGACATGACCTATGCGACTATCCCTATTTTCAATCAGACTAGAAGACTTTACAAGGAGTCTCACATTCAATACACAGTTACAAGTCAAGATAGGCCTCAAAACTCCCCTCTGTATTCTATAAGTACAAGCCTTGATTATTTTATCATGTTTAATGATGAAACCCTCACTGAAAAAATCACTTTAACAGAATTAATGGTTGATACGGAGGAAGAGGAGCGCAGCACCGAAGTCTCAAAACAGTTTGCTGCATCTGAAAACATTGGCAAACAAAACACCGGTCTTGATTTACAAGTCATAAATCCATTATTGTTAAACCTTGACAACAAAGAAAACATTCCTCAACATATTGAAAAACTTGAGGAATCAAAACGTACATAGGACATTCACCAAACTGATAAAACTAAAAATGATCCTCTGTGGAGCATGTATTTTGATGGGTCATGCACTAGAACTAGCGTTGGTGCAAGTGTCTGGATCTGCAACACTGAAAGCAAGCACACCGAATACATTTCTTGCAAATTAAACTTTCAGTGTTCTAACAACATAGCGGAGTATGAATCCCTGCTCTTGGGCTTACATTTGTTGAAAAAGTTAGGAGCCAAGAAAATAACTGTGTATGGGGATTCTGAGTTAATAATTAGGCAAGTCAATGCGGAGTATAATGCAAATCATCCCAGACTTAGGGCCTATCGGAATGATGTCATGGATCTATTGAAAACATTTGAGGAGTCCAAACTGATTTTTGTCTCGAGAAAAAGAAATCTTATAGCCCACAATTTAGCCTTTGCAGCTAGGACATGTCTAACGTCGTATGAGACCGAAGATTGTTCACCTCAGATAAAATTTAGACCAGCTGTGCCTGATAATAAAAAATATTGGCAGGTGTTCGACGGAGATAAACAAATAGAAGACTTCATGCAATTCATAAATGAATTTGAACAGCATAGTTCAGATTCAGATTATGATACAGACTGTAATGAAGAAAATTTTCTTGGTGAAGAAGAACCTTCTCCTGAGCTGGTCACTATTATCCTTCAGACTTGCAAACTTAGAAACGAAACATAATTGAGTGCAGAATCAGAAACAGAAGAATTAGAAACTCTGCACTCTAAAGATGAAAGTTTGCCAAGTGGCCTAACACCTTTAGAAGAGTTTTTTGATTTTAATGATGTGGCCAAAAAACCTAAACTGGAACCTGTAGAAACTGAAGTGGAAGAGTGTAATATTGGCAGTGAAGAAAAACCGAAGATGATCAAACTATCCAAAACTTTGCCAGCTCACATTAAACTCAAATACATAGAGCTGTTCAAAGAATTTTCTGATGTTTTTGCATGGAGTTACGAAGATCTGAAGTCCTATGACACTGAAATAATACAGCACAAAATCCCTCTCAAATAAAACCAAAAACCATTCAAACAGAAAATGCGCAGAATAAACCCTGTACAACTACCTTTGGTTAAGAAGGAACTCATGAAGATGTATGATGATGGTATTATTGTCCCTATTAGATATTCAGAATGGGTATCTAATCTAGTGTCTATTAGGAAGAATACTAGAGAAATCAGGCTTTGTATAGATTTTAGAGATTTAAACAAAGCTTCATTGAAAGACAACTACCCTTTACCAAAAATGGATCATATTTTACAAAGGGTGGTAGGGTCTAAAAGAATTTCTTTGCTTGATGGCTATTCAGGGTATAATCAGATCTTAGTTCACCCTGCTGATAAATTAAATATAGCCTTTACTACACCATGGGGCACTTTCATGTATGTGAAAATGCCCTTTGGTCTAATGAATGCTGGAGCAACCTTTCAGAGAGATATGGACATAGCATTCTCGGAAGAATTGGGCTTCTTCATCATTATCTATCTTGATGATGTCACTGTGTTTTCAAAAACAAATGAAGAGCATTTAGAACATTTAAGAAAATTTTTCGAGAAATGCAGAAAGTTTGGAATATCCTTAAACCCTAAGAAAACACTGTTTGGTCTCCAAGAGGGTAAGCTTCTTGGGCACATTATTTCAGAGGAGGGTATAAAGATATATCCAAAGAGGATTAAGGCCATATTGCAAATCTCTCATCCTCAAAACATCAAAGAGTTGCAATCTTTCATTGGAAAGATTAACTTTTTGAGAAGGTTCATCCCAAACTTAGCTGAGCTCCTTAGGAATATCACAAATATGTTGAAAAAGGAGCAAGGGGTAAAATGGACCTTGGAAGAAAAGACATCCTTTGAACTGGTGAAACAAGCATTAACCAAAACACCAGTTCTCATAAGTCCTGATTTTTCAAAAGATTTTTATATCTTCTCGTTTGCATCAGAACATACCATAGTTGTTGTCCTTTTACAGAAAAATCCACAAGGAAAAGAGCAGCCTATTGCGTTCTTTAGTAAGGCATTGAGGGATGCCCCATTGAATTACAACATTATGGAAAAGAAAGCTTTTGCTTTGGTTAAAGCTTTAAAAGATTTCAGGGTGTACATCCTTCACTCACACATCGTTGCCTTTGTCCCAAAATCAGTTGTTAAAGACATTCTAACACAGGACCCAGATGGTAAGAGAGGTAAGTGGAATGCTGTTATTCTTGAATATGATTTAGAGATAAAACCCACTAAACTCATCAAAGGCCAAGGTCTAGCTAGATTAATGGCTGAATCAAATTGTGAAGTTCTTGATATTCATATGATTAATGCTTTAGATGATCAAGAGGAAATCTCGACACCCATTGTTGAAAACCATTTCACGAATTCCTCTTGGTATGCTGATATTTTTTATGTTCTGCTTAATTTAAATACACCTCCTGGTTTATCAAAAACAAAGGCAAGGTTCTTGAAGCTGAAAGCAGTAAGATATTGCATTATAGATAAATGTCTTTATTGGAAAAATGCAAGTGGTATATTGCTTAAATGTTTGCCTGAGTTTGATGCAGAGAAGGTTAAGCAGGAATTCCATGAAGGAGAGTGTGGGGGTCATTTGTACTGGAAGTCAACAGCCAACAAAATTTTGAGGGCTGGTTTCTATTGGCCTACTCTTTTTCCTGATATACACAAGATTACCACTACTTGCCATAAATGCCAACTGTTTGAAGGCAAGAGAAAATTGCTACCCCTTCCACTGCATCCAATCACTGTTGAAGCTCCTTTTCAACAGTGGGGACTTGACTTCATAGGAGAAATCCATCCACCATCTTCTTCCCAGCATAGGTGGATTCTTACTACCACAGACTATTTCACTAAGTGGATAGAAGCCATTCCTTGTAGACAGGCCACTGATTCAGTTATCATCAAATTCATGGAGACTAACATTCTCTCCATATTTGGCTGTCCTACCAAGATCATCACCGATAATGCAGCAGCATTTGGATCAAAGAAGATGGTTGAGTTCTGTCATAGATATCAAATCTCATTGGGGCATTCCACAGCCTATTACCTTCAAGGTAATGGACTTGCAGAATCCTAAAACAAAAGCTTAGTGAACATAATCAAGAAACTGTTGGAGGATAACAAAAAATCTTGGCACATAAAGCTGGCCCATGTACTTTGGGCTGATAGATTAACTTTGAAGAAATCTATTGGTATGTCACCTTTCCAGCTTGTGTATGGTACAGATGCAATTTTTCCAAATAGCCTTGGTGTACCAGTTATGAAGTTGATTCAAGAGTTGCAGACTGAAGAAAATGACATGATCAGAAGAATAAATCAAACCATTCATCTTCAGCAGACCAGAGAGGAAGTGTATAACAAAACATTACAGAAACAAGACAGCATCAAAAATCTTTTTGACAGAAGAACAAAGGCCAGAAATTTCAAGATTGGGGACAAAGTTTTAAAGTGGGACTCAAGGAGGGAAGAAAATGGCAAGCATGGAAATTTTGATAACCTATGGCTTGGCCCTTACTCTATTCATTCAGTTGCCAGTAATAATGCATTTTTCTTACAGGAACTGCATGGAACAGAATTGTTTGGGGGTCTTGTCAATGGCAGGATGCTTAAGCATTACTTCTCTTGATCCATTTTTTGTTTTAAAGCCTTTTAATCTTTTTCCATTATGAATATTCCATCCACCATTGCATTCAAAGTTATAAAAAATCAAAAAATACAAAAAACAAAGAAAAGAAGAAAAGAGGGCAAAAATGAAAACAAGAAAGGCAAAGCCCCATGCCAAAAAAGAGAGACAAAATCTGAAAGTGTGCAAGATCAAATGCCACTCCTAAAAACACACTTCTAGTTAGTCAAACTGTTTAAACTTGACTAATTAGCTTTAAATTTTCTGTTGATAGGATAGTGAATTTGATTTTCCAACCTATTCAATATTGGCTTATCAGTAGATAGATTAGGATAGAAATTGAAGGTTCAAACAAACTCAAAATCTGAACCAAAGTTTCCCAAGAGAGATGACTCAAAACTGTTTTACCTTCTGAGTCAAAAAAGAGAAAAACTGGTTCTAATTTGCTCAAAATCTAAACCAGGGAACAAGGAGGAGGCAGCTCAAACAAAAGCAAAAACAGAGTTGTGAAGAAAGGAGAAGGCCATGATGAGAAACTTCCAGATCTCAAGCCTTCCATTTTGATTTTTGATTTTCAGAAAATAATAATCTATGTGCAGCTTGTCTTTATGTCATAGATCATAGCAAGTCAAACAGCTTAATCTTGACTTGGTTGTTTTTAAATTTCTGTTGTAGAATTTAGAGAATGAAAATCTGTTGGACAGTTTAATCCCAACAGATAGTAGATTAGGTAGAGAATAATCTAAGCTCAACTGTTTAATCTGAGTTCAGGGAGAAATGAGTATAATTAGATTAGTTTTTATGCTTTCAAAAGAATAAAATGTTGTGAAAAGAGTTTGCCAATCCAAATGCACTCTGATGAAGAAAAAATGTTAGATCAGTAGGATTGGGTAGGTAGAAAGTTGTATTGATGAAGTCCATCATTTTTTCATAACTGATTTTATTTTTCAGAAGCAAAGCAAGATCATCCAACAAAAGAATATCAATCCAAAGGATTTGGCACAAGTCAGCCTCCCAGAGAAATCAAGTCTGAATTCTTGATACCTTCAAGAAGGCACCATCCCCAAGTGGAGCCACTGTTAGCCACCTGTAAAATTTGATTATACCAAAGGTGGCTAAATATTTTTTGAGCCTTCAAGGAACAATTTTTCCCTATTAAAAATTGTTGGCTCTTGAAGACTCTTAAAGGCCTCATGCCTCTGTCCAGTTTTCCGCACTGCTATTTTACATCCTAAAAACCTCTGAAATCCTACAAAAATCCAAAGTCAAATTACTGCTGCAGACCCCTTTTTTCCCTTCCTTTTATTCAAAACTAACCTCCTCTTCTATCCCTCCATTTCCCATGAAAATCCCTCATTTCCACATTTCTGCTATTTGCCCCTCATCAAAATCCATTTTATAAGGTTAAAAACCCACTTTTAAACCTTACCGAAACCTTTAATTCCTTCAAAAAACATTCAAAAACCATAGAAAACGCATGTTTTCTATGTTCTGGGCTTAAGCCCCCTCGGGCTAAGCCTCTAACCTTTTTCATCCATACGTCCTGGCGCCAGAACCGGCCGCTGTGCAATCGGGCACTAAACCAATGAATAAACCATCCCTGCTCTATTTTTCCTTTGTAAAGTTTAAAAACCCATGTTTCCAAAGTTTTAACGTGAAAAATCAAGTCACGTGTTTCTATTTTTAAATGGGTGGACCCACCGCTCAAACGCATCATAGTCATTCATCCCACTCGCAGATCCGACGGTGTCGGAGTGCGCCTTTGTCCGTGGTCCCCACTGTTCGAAGGTCGGTTGCCCAAAACCGGCGGTATCCATTGCACCGCCTTCGGGCCAAAAGCTGTTTTCGTCCATTGGCCAGCGATTCCATATGCTGTGTGACACGTGTCCCTTGTACGATTTGAAAACCACCATGCAACGGTCGTCCATCGCGCGTTATACTTCGTACTAGGACACCCAGCGAAATAAATCTTCGTCGTCCGATCTGGGCCCCCTCATCCAACGACCATCGCTCTTCGAAAGTATCCGATGGTTAACCAAAGTGCCCGCGTGATAAACAGGCCCTCGTACATCCGCAGATCAATATCTGTCATCAATTTGATCTGTAGATCGACGGCCCATATCGCGTCACCCGATTTCGTTGCCTAGTCAACGTTTCCCCGCCGCTGACTTTCCATTGCCCGCTCCCGACTGTCAATCACGCGCGATCAATGGCTTACATCTAATCCTCCTTCCCCCATGCTTTTTCGACCATTCTGAGATTAAACCCCGACCGTTGGATGATGCCATCCAATGGCCCTGCTTCCTCCGCACATCCTCTGATGTAGATTGACCAATAAAAGCAAGATTTTATAACATTTTGTTTGTATTTTGCAGGTTTTCAAAGGTTTTCACTATGAACGAAGAAAATTCGAAAGAAGAGGGTGACGACTCTCTTGTCTCGATTTACCAAAGGAAATCGACTACCGAGTTTAAAATTTCACATTCATCAATGTTTCATGAACCATTGATGCATTACAGACCCTGTGCAGCCCGATACAACAGCAAGGAAAACCATGAAACGGGCACATTCGAAGATTATCAATGTCGAAGACTAGGATGAACCAAAGCAGAGAATTGATGGACAAATTAGTGGGGATTACGGCTAAGACGGTTATCAAAAGCCTAATCCCCAATCTAAAACACAGTTTAAAGGAAAACCTAAAAGTGTTTTATCAGGAAAACCCTCCACTGCCACAGATGGAGGCGAATTGATTCCTCCCAGCGACCAAAGTGCCACCTGTGCCTCAAAGTATTCAATCAGGAACAGAAATTATTGATCGAGATCAGATATTTTGCCTCGACACAGCTGAAGAGTTACTTCTACCAGGGATTTAATGAAAGAATGTTTGCAGAGTAGCCCTAGCACCACACAGAGCCTCAAAGGTCAACAAAAGCTCCCTAGAAACACTAATTCCTGCAAGTGTCAATCAGTAATCACAGTGAAAACCCTTGTCGTTGTATTTGGACCTCCCAAGGATGAAAAAACATCACTCTGTATTAATTGTGGGGCTTATCCCAGTCTCCACTTCTCCCCCAACCCTTCTATAAATACTTCAGTAAGAATAGTGGGGGGTGGTGCCTGGTTACATTGATGGTAATCATTTTAGTGAGCATTGTAATTGTAACTGAGCTGAAGACTCCTGATTGTAAATAGTGATTCACTAGCTCTTGGAGCTCTGCTTGTAACAGATAAGTTAGGTTATGAAAGAAAGATGAATTAAAACACTGGACTTGAAGATTGTAACTGGTTTGGAGCATCAATACAAGCTGATTTATGGGATCCTGGTCTATGTTGACGGTGATGTTATTCTCATTGTAACTTGTTGTTTTATTCCTGTTTTCATTTTGTTTCATTTTCTTCTGTAAAGAACAGTTTAAATAGGGTTAGGACCTACTGTATTCCAGTAACCTTCTCTAGCTGAGAAATCTTTATTTAAATGTTTTCTTTCAAATGTGTTATTTGGAAATGTTTTAATTCAGTTTAAGCATAGGAATGCTGGCATTCCCTCGTCTTATTATCTTAGCTGAATATTATTTTCGAATGTTACTTTCAGTATATGTTGTGTGAAGATGAATTGAGGAAGATATGGTGAGCCCTGGTCCTAGTCTTGTTTGCATAACTGTTTGATTGTTTCCCTTAGAATGTGTTAAAAGCTAGATAGTTTCAAAGTACTTACCAGATCTTAGGCCATTCTGTGTTATCTCTGTGATTTTCTTGGAAGTAGCCAAGTAAAGAAGAGCTAGGAGAGGATTTGTGGTGAGCCCGGCCCGCTAGTCTCTACTCCAAAGGTTTCCTCCAAGTTTCCCTTAGTTTTTTGTATGTTTTCTATTGGAAGTGTATCAAAGGCTGGATAGTTTCAAAGTACTTACCAGATCCTAGTTTGCTTTCATGTCTTTCTTAAGTGCCTGGTCAAAGGCTGGCTAGTTTCAAAGTACTTACCAGATCCTGGGTTGCTCTTTGTTCTGCATCTGTTTATTTCCCCTTCTTGATGTATCATTCCATTCCATAAATCAAACCTTAAAGAGATCCTTAGGCATATATGACTTGCCCCATAGACCACTCTTGCCTCTTGTTGTTCCAATTAAATCCTCTTATGACTCCATAGCCCAATGGACTGAAAACCTGCCTTCATCTCTCCTCTTGATCAAAATTTATTCTTTTGCTTGCAACTTCTCACCTTTGAACCTATTTACCTTTGGGACTTTTCACCTCTACCAGCAATCATGTTCAACCATCCAAAAACAAACAAAACCCTTGGACCTCATAACTAGCCTAATATCATTATTCCAAATTTCAAAGACAAATCCATCTTTGCACATATTGGAGAGATCCCTCTCCGGATTCAGGAGGGCTAGATCCTAGAATCCCAAAGTTGGTTGAAACGATATTGTTTCTGTAATTGGACTCTGCCAATCTTGCTAATAAACTATAGATTCCCAATACATTATGTTCCATAATTTCTTACTACAGTAGGTTGAAAGTTTTAGGCTAATAAATGACTCTTGGAAGCACCTCAGACCTGTTCATCCTTCATTGTTTCATGTTTTCTTCTGCTGAAGTATTTTAGAGGCTTTAATATTTATCTTTAGTCTTCATGCTTGTTTATTTCCTTAATAGTTTGAACAGTTGGTTTCAGCATGATTTATGGTTTTCCCTGCTTGTCTGCTGCCACTTAAAAACTGTTATTGAAGTCTCCCTTTGAAGTTCTTTGCTTATAGTGAATCAAAGAGGTCTGTTTTGATCTTTCCCTTTGTCCTAACTTAAACAGTTGGCTTAAAGTTCGTCATAATTATGATCATAGATGTATTAGGCATTCCCTCTTCTATGACTGCAATTATCAGTGATTTTTTTATGTTTTCTAATTCATTTGAAATAAAATATTTTAGGAAATAGGGTGTTCCCCGAATCTTAGATTTTCATTTTAAAAGTTGTTTTGAAATCATTATTTTCTTAAAGGTGTGAATTGTAGAATTTATGGTTATCCCTGTCTATCAAAGAGCTCTTTATTGTTAAAATTATGCTTTCGAATTCCCTTTGTTGAGAATTAAAACTCTCTTTCCAAATCATTAATTTTCATCTCATTCCAAAAACAAAAGGATCCTGTGGCCAAGTTAGATTTGCCCTCTGATATCCCATATCCATTGATGAGTTTGTTATGACCTTTTCTTGACTCCATTTCCCAATGAACCAGATATTTCTCTGTCCTATATATCTTTCCTAGGCCTTTCATGTTTCTGTTGTATCAATCTAACCAACCAAACAAACAAATAAACACCTGCACTTAATAACTAGTCTAAAACCAATACTCAAAGCACACAAGATAAATCTTTGCAAACAAACTTTCGAGATATCCCTCTCTGAGAACAGGAGGACTAGATCCTGTAACTCTAAAGATTGGTTCTGATGTTGCCTTGTCTTTTGATTTTCCAAACTATCAAAACACGGGACACCAACACCTCTAACAATATTATTAAACAAAGATGCATTTTCTTAGACTTCAGAAGCAACTAAGGCCTTTGAACATCTTAAAGAGGCAATGTGCCAAGCACCAGTCTTAGTTATGCCAGACTTCACAAAAACGTTTAGTGTGGAATGTGATGCCTCGGGAAATGGAATTGGTGTGTTTTAATAAAATAAGGAATACCCATTGCTTTTGAAAGTCGTCCAATCAAAGGAATGTATTTACAGAAAGCTAATTATGAGAAGGAAATTTTGGCAATAGTATATGCACTAAAAAAATGGTGACCTTACCTAATGGGAAGACACTTTAAGGTAAAAAAAAATCATGATAATCTTAAATAATTTTTGGAACAAATACTATCTTCATAAGAGAAACAAAAATGGGTCACAAAGATGTTGGGTTATGACTTTGAAATCATCTACAAAAAATGGAAGCTAAATGTTGTTACACATGCACTCTCAATAAAGGATCAGAACGTGGAAGTATTTCTTTGTGCAATTTATATTATTCAACCAAATTGGATAACCGAAGCAAGGGATGAGTGGAAGAATTATGAAGAAGTGTGGACACTCATTCAAAAGTTGCAGCAAGATCCCAATACATCTGATACATTTAGCTGGAAAAATGATTCATTATGGTAAAAATATCGCTTATATATTTGTAATAATTCCCAATTAAAACAAAAGTTTCTTTGGAATTTCACACCTCTCCCTTATGAGGACACTTGAGATTTTTAAAAACTTACCATAGGGTCAAGAAAGAAATTTTTGGGATGGTCTTAAATCTAGTATTCAAAAGTTTTTGGTGGATTGTTTGGTCTTCCAACAAAATACAGTTAAGACAATTAAGACCCTAGGTCTGCTACAACCTTTATCCATTCCAATTTAATTTTGGGAGGAGGTTTCAACAGATTTTATCATAGGTTTATCCAAGTCCGAAGGAAAGAGTGTCATCATGGTGGTAGTTGATAGACTTACCAAGTATGCACACTTTTGTGCATTATCTCATCCATTTAATGTCAGTACATTTGTTACTACATTTATGGAAACAATTCAAAAGCTACATGGAAATCCAAAGATTATTGTAAGCGACAGAGATCCCATTTTTACTGTAAATTTTTGGACGGAATTATTTTATTGTCTAGGTACTCAACTAGCTCATAGCTCATAGCTCATCTTATCATCCTCAATATGATGGGAAACCCGAGATAGTGACTAAATGTTTGGGAGGATATATTAATTTCTTTGTATATGATAAATAAACACAATAGGTCAAGTGGTTACCTCTGTCTAAATGATCGTATAACACTTCCTTCCACACTGCAACAAAAATGACCCCTGTTATGGCACTCTATGGATATCATCCATCATCCAACACATCATATTTAAGAGAAAATTCTAAGGTTAAAGTAGTGTAATATCACATCGAGCATCAAAAATAAGTTATCCTACTCCTAAATGATAACCTAACTTTGGCACAAATCAAATGAAAGAACAGGCAGATCAACATCGCAGTGAAATAAGTTTTGATGTAGGTGACTGGGTATTTTTACGACTACAACCATATAAACAAATGTCCCTCAAGCAAGCTAAGAAGGATAATAAATATCGCCAAATTAATATGGTCCTTACAAGGTGTTTCAAAATATTGGTACTATTGCATAAAAATTGAAGCTTTCGACATCTTCTCGAGTGCACCCACTTTTCCATGTTTCATGCTTAAAGAAGGTTATAGGTGAAAAACTCCCAGTTCAAAAAATATTTCTAGAACTTGAAAAGGAAGGAAAAATAAAATTGGAACCTGAAGAAGACACAGAAACAAGAACTTGAAAGCTGCAAAATAGATCAATTTCAGAGTATCTCATCAAGTGGAAGAACTTACCCGCTGAAGATTCCACATGCGAGGATGATAATTTTATACAAAATAATCTTGAAAAACTCAAGCATTGAGGACAACACTTTTTTGAAGGAGAGGAGAATGTTAGGTCCCTATAATACTAATGTATCCCCTTATTGTTATTGTTAGTGTAGCCCTCTTATTTTTATTGTTGTGCCCATGTAGTCCCCATAGTGTTATCATTGTGCCTCATAAAAGCCCACTATTGTTATTATTGTGCCCTTCATTATTATTGTTATGTACGCTCTAATTATATTGGGACCCCTTAGACTCCTATATATTGAAATTAGGTTTTTATCATTTGAATCATCCAATAATTGTTCATTTATTTCATGTAAAGGAGGTTTCCCCCTCGAAGAGGCTGATTTCTAAGTCGTTGATCTATCTTTTCTTCTATTTTGTGAGTTGGTTGCATAACATAGCCCAATAAATTTTTATGGTGTCAATGGATTTATTCTCATAAACCAATTTTCGCTTGGCCATTTTTTACGAAGCAAATGATATCACATTATTAGGATACAAATAGAAACACCTTCTTTATCCAATTTATAAATCTTAAAAAAAAGGGTTCAAAGGCAAGGCACATTGAGGACTTCCAAAAATTGAATATCAGGGTAACTGATATTCTAGAGGACCATAGGAATGATGTCTTCATAGGGACTTTAAGATCTGACATCCAACATGATTTTTCCTTTGGGAACCTGATTCATTGGACAAGGAATTCAGGCTGGCAAGAAAAGTTGAAAGCAAAATTATGTCAACAAGGAATTCTACCACTCATGACTATAAATATGGAAGTGTTAGCTATGCCAGACTTCACAAAAACCTTTATTTTGGAATGTGATGCCTTGGGAAATGGAATTGGTGTGCTTTTAATTCAAAAAGGAAGACCAATTGTTTTTGAAAGTCATCCAATCAAAGGAAAGTATTACACAAACCTATTTATGATAAGGAAATGTTGGCAATACTGCATGCACTAAAGAAATGGTGACCTTACCTAATGGGAAGACACTTCAAGGTAAAAACAGATCATGATAGTCTTAAATAATTTTTGGAACAAATATTATCTTCAGAAGAGCAGCAAAAATCTGTCACAAAGATTTTGGATTATGACTTTGAAATCATCAACATAAAAGGGAAGCAAAATGCTGTTGCAGATGCAATCTAAGGAAAGGATGAGGATGTGGAAGCATTGCTTTGTGCCATTTATATTATCCAACCTGAGTGGATAACTGAAGAAAGGGATGACTCGAAGAATGATGAAGAGGTGTTGACACTCATTCAATAGTTTCAGCAAGATCCTAGTACATTTGATACATTTAGCTGGAAAAATGATTCATTATGGTACAAAGATCACTTATATCTTTGTAAGAATTCCCAACTCAAACAAAATATTATTTTGGAATTGCACACCTCTCCCTTAAGAGGGAAAATAGGATTTTCAACAACTTACCACATGGTCAAGAAGGAATTTTTTTGGGATGGCCTTAAATATGATATTCAAAAGTTTGTGGTAGGATTGTTTGGTTTCCCAACAAAATGTAGTTGAGCTAATTAAGACCCCATGTCTGTTACAACCTTCAGCCATTCCAAGTCAATTTTGGGAGGAGGTCTCCATGGATTTTATCACACTTTTACCCAAATCTCAAGGAAATAGTGTCATCATGGTGGGAGTTGATATCCTTACCAAGTATGAAAAATTTTGTGCATTATCTCATAAATTTAAAGTGAGTACAGTCACTTCTACATTTATGGAAAAAAATTAAAAAGATTCAGGGAAAAACAAAGATTATAGTAAGTCACAGTGATCCCATTTTCACTGGAATTTTTCTATGGAATTATTTTCTTGTCTTGGTACTCAATTAGCTCATAGCTCATCTTATCATCCTCAATCTGATGTGAAAACTGAGATAGTGAATAAATGTTTGGAAGGATATCTTCGTTGCTTTGTATCTGATAAACAAACACAATGGGTAAAGTGTTTACCTCTATATGAATGGTGATATAACACTTCCTTCCATAGTACATCAAAAATGACCCCATTTATGGTACTTTATGGATATCATCCACCATCCATCACATTGTCTTCAAGAGAAAATTTTAAGGTTCAAGTTGTGGAATATCACATCGAGAATCAACGACAAGTTCTCCAATTCTTAAAGGATAACCTCACGCTGGCACAGAATCGAATGAAACAATAGGAAGATCAGCATCGTAGTGAAATAAGTTTTGATGTAGGTGGATGGGTCTTTTTACAGCTAAAACCATACAAACAAATGTCCCTCAACCAAGCTAAGAAGGATAATAAATTATCGCCCAAGTATTACGGTCCTTAAAAGGTGTTGCAAAATATTGGTACTCTGGCATACAAATTGGATCTACTTGCATCTTCTTGAGTACACCCATTTTTCCATGCTTCATGCTTAAAAAATTTAATCGGTGACAAGATTCCAGCTAAAACAATGTTTCTAGAACTTGAAAAAGAAGGAAAAATCATATTTTAACCTGACGCAGTCACAAAAATAAGAACACAATGGCTAAGGAATCAATCAATTTCAGAGTATCTCATTGATTGGAAGAAATTACCTACTGAATATTCCACATGGGAGGATGAGAATTTTATAGAGAAGCATCCAGAACTACTCAATCATTGAGGACAACACTTTTTTGAAGGAGAGGGGCATGTTAGGTCCCTATAATACTAGTGCAACTCCCTTATTGTTTTTTTTGTGCCCATGTAGCTCCCTTATTGCTATTGTTGTCCCCATGTATCCCCCATATTGTTATTTTTATGCCCCATATAAAGCCATTATTTTTATTTTTGTGCCCTTACATTATTATTATTATGTATCCTCTGATTATATTGTGACCCCTTAGACTCATATATATACAAAGGAGGTATTTTCATTTGTATCATCCAAGAATTGTTCATTTATGTAATGTAAAGGAGGTTCCCCCTTGAAGAGGCTAATTTTTAAGTCATTGATCTATCTTTTCTTCAATTTTGTGAGTTGGTTGCATAACATAAGTTGTACTGAAGGCCAACTTTGTCCCCATGCATGCAAACAATTCCTTCCAAAACCAGGAAGTGAACTTGGAATCTCTATCTTAAACAATATTCCTATGAATACCATCTAACCTCGCTATCTCCCTGATGAATACGTAAGCTACCTCACTAAATAAATTCATAGACTTCACTGGAATGAAGTGAGCTACCTTATTCAACTTGTCAACCACAAAAATAATAGAATCATGTTGTCTATATGTCCTCAGAAAACCTGTAATGAAGTCCATGTAAATTACCTCCCATTTCCACTCTATAATTGGAATCGGTTGCAATAAACCACCTAGGTATTTAGACTCTACTTTTACCTGTTGAAAATCCAAATATCTCGCAACAAAATCTACCACCTCTTTCTTCAAGTTCGGTCAGTGATAGAACTTCTTAACGATTGTCAATGTCTTTTGATATCCCAAGTGACTTGAATACAGATTAACGTGAAATTCCATCAAGATAAGCTTCTTGAGTTCGTTGTTGTCTGACACATAGATTATGTCCCTAAATCTGACTAATGAGCTCCATCATTAAGTATAATTGGAGGGGTTAATTTTCACCTTTTTAGCCTTATTAGTCTCTTTTTCTCACATTTGATTATATTATGGTCATATGTTACTAGTGTAGATGGTGATTAAGGCTTTTCATACTTCGAATGCCTAATATGGTTTAAATGCAAGATAATCATGAAGATATTCCACTTTTGTTGAAGATTTTGCAATTAAAGCTCGAATTAGATAGAAAGGAGAGATTCTGGGAGGGCTTTCCACCTCCTTAACTCCCAAAGGAAGCAAGGGGATCCTTGAGATTCCCTCCAACAGCTTGAAATAAAAGGCATCCAAGCAAGTGGGAGATCAAGTGCACCAAAGCTCCACTTCTCTTGCAATCAAAGGGGAAATGTCACCTAATTTTTAGGGAGTTTTTGGTAGTTACCATTTAAGTTAAATAGGGCATAGCAAGAGCTCATTAAGATTCGAATTTTGGAGGAAGCTAGTAGACTCTTAGCTCTTGTAATAGGTTTTTAAGACTTTCATGACTATGTAATGAGACTATTTTCTACAATAAGATGAGTATTCATATTTTCCTTCAATAATTTAGTTTCAGAGGGCTAGTCTTGTGGGTTAGGGCCCAATCCATTGGCTTTAGTCTCTCTTGTGTATCCATTCTTATTTGTATGCCATTGTAACTAATTTGCTTTATGAGTTTTAGCTAGTTTGTTTACATTTCAAATTATTGTTTTTAGTTTGCTTCCATTTTATATTTGTTTTAGTTAGGCTTGCATAGATGTTGGTAGAGTAACATATAAACTCAGAAATATGTGTGTCAAAGCCTCCCTCTCTCATCTCTTTCATTGGAGCTTGAGGAAGGCAAATCTTTACCACAGGCCCAGATTTTCTCTTTAGTTTATGATTTCTTGGAAATAATAGATAGGTTGTTGTAGTATCATGAACATGTTGAGAATATTGAGTTACATTTTTGTTTGAATGCTTAAGTAGGTTTGATTTTCAAATTCAACTTATCTTTTCCATCTTCTTCATCATATATTTTCCAATGTTTGTTGCATGAACAGGTAGTTTTCTTGTAGGTTCAAGTAGCATAGTAGAGGATAACTTCACCAGCACCCATAGCTTCATTTTTTGCCCTTCATCAACCCTCTTTCAACCAAATGACCTTCAGCCCTGTTTTTGATATTTTCACCTTCACACCATGAGCAACCCTAGAAGTGAAAGACAGGATTTTCAATAGGTTTTGAGCTTGGCCAAGGGGTTGGACACCTTCCATACATAAAATTTCACCTTCATTTCACCTCCCCTACACTTTTTCCCACCATTTTTAGCCTCAGGCTGCCCTCAACCTATTTCCTGTAGCAATTTAGGACTTTCCCGTAGCACTACAGGAAACCTATAGGAGACCTTGTAGTAGCACCATTTGGCCTCTCCTTCAACACATATACCATCCTCCACATCATCTAGACCTACCATAACCATCAAGACACCTTCAGCCCTGCATCCATGAGTCCAAGACCTTCTCAAGACACCTTAGTGCCTTCTCCTTTGGCTGCAAAATAGAGTATTACAAGCATAGTTAGGTCATGAATAGATGCATGATTAAAATCATGATAGTTAAGGCATGAAGTATTTAGAGTGTGTTTATCCATTTGGCCCAGCAATGTGTAAATATATTAGTCTTCTTTTTGCAATTTCAATTCAGCACTTTACTTCATGAATGTTGCCTATTTTTCTTATATTTCTTACCATAGCCTACATTCTAGATTTCTTTCTTTTGAAAAATAGCTAGATGTCTCTTCTTGCTTTAGAATTGTCCTTTGATTGTTGATATAGTAATGGTTTTGAGTCTCTTGTAGTTCAAGGTCTAATTCCTAAGTGTGACATACTTCACTCAAAGACCCTAGAAATATCACCCTTTCGTAAAACTCAAAAGAGGATGATGTGAGTAGAATTAATTTGTTGTGTATATAGAATTTTCACCTCAACGTTTATATGAACCCCGGGTTGATAAAGTAAAGTAGTGTAGCCTCTGGGAGTTGCAGCACTCTTGGTGTAATACCAAGGCTCGCCAATTTTTGGCATCATTGTTAGGGAGGTGTCTAAGTAGATGCTTTGATTCTATTTTAGCATTATTTTCTACTTTTCTCTTACATGATTTCAAAATTATTGAAAAAGAAAAAAATAAAAATAAAAATCATGCCTCGTAGGAGCAGGGATATTCAAGGAAATTTTTTACCAAAAACCCCCACATCCCCAACAGTCACCCTTCATTCTTATTCAGTGACTGTGAGGTTGAACACACCAGAGGTGAGCCTTTTTAAAACTTTGAAGAACCTATTTCACTAGAGTAACTTATTTCACCAATCTAAGACATGGTTGAGACTAGAACCCATGGAGTCTTTCCCATTAGAGAGACAGATGGGGAAACTAAGATGAAGAACATCAGCCCCTTAGCCCTTCCACATTTCCATGGACTTACCTCTGAGGACCCTAACACTTTCATGTTTGATTTTTTTTTTTTCTGTAGGACCTATGACTATGCCTCAGATGATCCAAAGATGAAGTTATTCCCATCTACTCTCAAGGACACAGCCTTGCACTAGTTCATGGGTCTGCCTGGGAACAACATCACTACCTAGGCACAGATGCAAGAGGCCTTTAACAACAATTACAAGGAATATTTTAGGTCCAAGGAAAATAAAGAGAAACATTTAGGATGACTCTAGGGCCTGATGAATCCCTAGAATACTATGAGGAAAGATTCCAATTAAATTACAAAAGAGCCAACTGAACCCTTGATCCGAGATCAATTAAACTATTACTTCTCTGAGGGATTAGGGAGGAGGTGATAGAAACCCTCAATATGATATCAAGGGGATATATCTACCTATTTCATTATGAGGACATCAAAACTATCTTCAGGAACCATTCTAGGAAGCTAGGAAGAAAGGCAGAGCTAGCCAGAGTCTGACCAATACCCCTTCCTCTTCCACCCCCATCAAGCATGAGATTAGAAATATGTTGGAGGAATTCAAGAGTGAGATGTTTCAGACCTTTTCTTTGCAAGTGGACACAATGCAGATCAAGAGGAAGCAACAAGAAATAGAAAGAGCCTTAGCTATCTAGTAGTATTCCCAAATAGGGATGCAACAATACTTGAACACAAAACTGGAATAGAAATGTGAAATAACTCATAAAATGTGTATAAAACACATAGAAATCAATTAAATTTATATCAGAAATAAATTTGATCTATTATACCAGCCAAAAGTGGGGAAAAGCAGCAATATAAGCCCTAAAAAAGTTATTCCCAGAGGATTGCGTTATAATAGGGAAAAATAGCATTGGGATCCCTTATATCATGTAATATGGGACTCACACCCAGAAACGATTGAGAAATAAATCTCTTTTACTTGTTTAAATAGATCTCCTGGTCCCGATATGGCTAAAAAAGGCCCAAATTCCATGATTTGACTAAACAGAAATCTTCTGAAGCATGCACAGCATGATTTTAAGAGGATTTATGCTACAATATAATAGAAATAATAGATCTAGAGTTTATTATATCAAAGCATGGATAAAAATGGAGATATAGCTCCTTTTACACATCATAAAGATAACCCGACAAGGGTTTCATGAGAGCACAAGTACAAAATGGCAGATCTGCAGATCTAGATCTGAAATAACACAATATACTGCAGTTTTGTATATGGATAGCTGAAATTTACAAGAAATAGAAGAAGATGCTTTATACAATCCTTTCGGGAGAAGGGTTGGCCCTTTCCCCAAGGAACAAGCTCAAGATCAAGGGTCTGGACCCTGCTACTACAACACTAAGAGAAATGATGTAGTTCCTGCAAGCGACTGCATTGTAGGAGATGAAAATTACATTGGCGTGATTCCAAGATCTGAATTGAGCTCATAAATCTCCCTCGCTAATGTCCTAAAGAGAGGAATGCCTCCTCCTCTGAAAAACAAGCCATAGAAGTGGTGTTGTGAACCTTGGCCTCAAGCTTGAATGTGGAAAACTAAAGTACAATGCTCCTCCAAGAGATCACTTAAGGAAGGAGAAGGAATCCCTAAACATGAATGCCTTGTGCTAAACATCACTGCAATCTCAACTAAACAGTTGGAGAAGGCACAATAGTCATGTAGAACAAAACATCAATAATCATCAAGCTAACCTCAAATGGCTGCCATTCTCTTCCTTGTAAGCTATGTGAGCCTCTTCACTTTGGGTCCCACCCATTAGGGTTTCCACATGCACATGACCAATCTCCCTCCAAAACTGCATTGTATCTCCATCAAGGCAACTCTCCCATAACAGCGTTGTTTGATTTGGTCAAAGTTGACCTCTTCAACCTGCTTCATCCCTTTTCACACCCAAGTGTCTTCAATCCAGCTCTCATATGTTTGTCTAAGTTGATCCTTGTTCACATTGAGCTATTTACATTGATGCTCCACTCCTCTTCATGCACGTTGTTGACTTGGTCAAACTTGACTTTTTCCACATGCAAAAGTCCATGTTCACATATGAGGGTGTGAAATCCAGCTACTAGAATGATCCCCTTTCATACCAAAATGGTTTTTATGCTGATCTAAGTTAAGTATGGGTCTCCTCCCCCATTTATTCATCTACTAGGTGCAAAACCAAAAATCAATATTCCAATTAGTTGCATGCTAATTTAAGAATATTACAGTCCTCCCCTCCCAAATGTTTCTTGTCCTCAAGCAACTGCAAGGATAGAACTAGAAAATATCCTTTCCTCCTCTTGTAGCATCCTTATATTATGAACTCCTCCAAAGGATATGATTTTGTCTCATCAACGAAACTCCCTAGTGCCCCTCCCAAGCATGTAAGTTAGCATTTGGTGAGCATCCCAAATAGCCATCATCATGAAAAGGTGAAATACTCAAGGAGGCAACCATGTGCTGTCTAGAGGTCCACTCAAGGTATGGAGTCTGAAATGTATTGGGAACAATCATTCCCATGTGAAATCTCCATCCCCAAGCTATCATCCATACAAAAAGAGTCACCCTCCATAATGTTAACTCATGAAGAACCTCTTCCACCTTTGGCTCCTGAAATGTAGGTGGGTTGAATAACTAAGCATGACAGTAAAAATGGCCTACCCCACGCTGTCTTTCTCTGCACCCATGACAAGTGTAGATTACATGTTGATCTTGGTCTAAAATAAGGTTTCCCTCAAGTGGCAAGAAAAATATTGGATCTTCAAAGATCCTCTCTCCAATGTCATGAATCATGCTAACCCAAACCATTCCATACAAGATAAATGGCACATCATCACCATATGGCATCCAAATCAGAAAAATGTTGAAGGTTATGTGCAATTTTAGATGATACCAATGGTTTCTCAAGTGGATATAGTGCAGTCTTCCCAACTGTAGTTTGAGAACATCATGTGGCAAGTTTTCCTCCAACAAGTTACTAGATGTGCATGATTGCTCATCTACTATGTGGTAGTAAGCAGCAATATATATCAGTTTTACATAATCAAAATAACAAGACACTTGGCCAAGGTCATGTATAGATGGGTTATTATCATTACAAAGGTTGGCCCTGAAGTGACCATGAAACCCAAAAATAATCTTGCCCTCTTGTGGAGCAATGCACTGTTCATATATGGTGAGAAGATACAAATACTCAATGGAGTAATCAATAAGTACAGTAATGTATTTCTTACCATGCATAGTGAGTAAACTGAAGGTGAGGTCCATGAATGAGTCCTCGCATGAGAATATTCTCATAAAAGTCTACAAAATGAGAGGATGCATACTCCCCTTGGAACACTCCATCAATAGAAACATACTCCCAAGTGACAGCACTGTAGGCCTTAGTGATAAGGCTCTTGTCACTCCATGACTCCTCTCTTTGAAATTCCTCATGCCAAAGCCATCCACCATCATGCTACTATATGAGAGGATCTTCTTCCTATGTGGAAGCCTCTCCTTTTCCTCCAATGTTGAAGGGTAGCCTCTTTGCGCTTTGAATGTGCCATCCCCCTCTCTGGAAATATCATGATAAGTATGGGAAATATTCTGCCCATACTCTCCCAAGAGAAACCAAATAAATAATAACTCTTGTTGCTCCCTTATCTCTCCCTCATACAAGCCATAGAGTAATATCATGATAGTTGTCTTGTATGATCTCCCATACAAACAAATCTTCTGCTGCCATATCATATGGGTGCCATGAAATGCATCAATCCTCAACATACCTTTTGAAAAAGGGTATGTCACATGATGTCCAAACTCTCTCAAGAGTATCCAATGCATCCTTGCCTCTTGCTGCCCTGTGTCATAGATTTTCAAGTGGCTCACCAACCTCTTGCTCTCCATCCATTCCCATTCATCCATATGTGGATGCCTCCCATCATGCTCTACCTTGGTACCCTCCCAAAGAAGACTACCATTATCCCAAAGAAGATTCCTCTCCTTGCATCTCATGGGATGTTGAGATGCAACTCCTTGGAGATCTCCTAGAAAATATCTCACACCAATGATTATCTTGAATCCGTAAGGATCCAAGTGTACTGAAGGTAAAACATCATCATAAAGTGGTAAAATTTTCATCGTGTCCTTCAAAATCTTACACCCCAACCCCAAATGTTGCATGCAACTCAATAAGGGTGCATTGGGATGATTTTTTACCCCTTCTTTGATCAAACCAAAGTTGTACAGTGTAGTGCAAGCTTGTTGCTCCAAATCAGAAATGTGTTTTGATCCTTGACCATGTAAAGACATATTTCCAAGGTTTCCCATAAGATTTTCTGAAATGATAGGAAATGGAAACTCATGCATACCTTGGTGGAACTTAGGAACATCTTGGAAGGCTGCAATAGTTTCTCCCTCCATTGTGATGGTGCCTTCAACTGCTGTAATATATGGCTGCTCCTCCATGATTGTGAGAGCGCTGGTACAAGACTCCTCAAGTGGAGGTGAGGGATCCTCCTTCTCTGATATTTCTCTATCAAATATTTTGATCACCCTTTGAGTGAAATCTATAAAAGTAGACACTCTTGCATGACTCACATGGTTGAAAGACCAAGTGTTTGCCTTACCCTCCAGGTAGTGTGCTGAGATATCAACAGCCTCTCTTTCTACTACTAGATGTAGTAGGAAGAATGCTTCTAGCTTCATCACCCAAGATTTTGTTGTGCATGTGGGTGATCCATAAAAAGTATACAATAGAAATCTATTTCCCCTTATCATCATATTTCTGTAGGGCCTCCTCTCTTCTTCCAACTGGATAAACTGAGGAAGAACTACAGTATTTTTGAAAGCTCTAGGCTGATATTTGTATTCTACCAAATACCCACTTAGAACCTCATGTTCCAAGTGCTCTTCATGCTTCTTATTTTCTCTATGAGAATATGAAGTGCATGGGTATTCCTCCTCTTGAAACCTTCTAGAGGTTTCACTGCAGCTTTCCTCTTCTTGTAACCCTTTAGGAGTTTCATTGCATCTTTCCTCTTTCATCTGCTCGACCTCCTTAGAGAGGTTCTTTCCAGATCTGAAAAGTGATGAGAGTAATCTCATTCTCTCCATCATTCTGATCTCTGCTCCTTCTCTTTGTCTTCTTATTATTCTGATATCATAATGGCTGAAACTCACAGGCTGAGCCAAGATTATGCTTTGATACCACTGTACTATTCCCAAATAGGGATGCAGCAATACTTGAACACAAAACTGGAATGGAAATGTGAAATAACTCATAAAATGTGTATAAAACACATAGCCATCAATTACATGTACAGGAGCAAGGAATATGATCTATTATACCAGCCAAAAGTGGGGAAAAGCAGCAATATAAGCCCTAAAAAGGTTATTCCTAGAGGATTGCGTTATAATAGGGAAAAATAACATTGGGATCCCTTAGATAATTTAATATGGGACTCACACCTAGAAAATATTCAGAAATAAATCTCTTTTTCTTGTTTAAACAGATCTCTTGGTCCCGATATGGCTCAAAAAGGCCCAAATACCATGACATGATTAAACAGAAATCTCTTGAAGCATGAACAGCATAATTTTAAGAGGGTTTCTGCAGCAATATAATAGAAATAACAGATCTATATTTTATTATATCAAAGCATGGAGAGAAATGGAGATCTAGCTCCTTTTACACTTTATAAATATAACCCGACAAGGGTTTCATGAGATCACAAGTACAAAATGGCAGATCTGCGGATCTAGATCTGAAATAACATAATATACTGTAGTTTTGTATATGGATAGCTGAAATTTACAAGAAATATAAGAATATGATTTATGTAATCCTTCTGGGATAAGGGTTGGCCCTTTCCCCAAGGAACAAGATCAAGATCAAGGGTCTTGACCCTGCTTATACAACACTGAGAGAAATGACATAGTTCCTGCAAGGGACTGCGTTGTAGGAGATGAAAAGTACATTGTCCTGATGCCAAGATCTGAAATGAGCTCAAAAATCTCCCTCACTAATCTCCTAAAGAGAGGAATGCCTCCTCCTCTAAAAAACAAGCCAAGGAAGTGGTGTTGTGAACCTTCCACTGCAACACCCTGCAACACAACGTTATATTGCTACAGAAATAACGTTGTATTTGAAGGAGGATGCTTGGCCTCAAGCCTGAATGTGGAAAACTAAATTATAATGCTCCTCCAAGAGATCACTCAAGGAAGGAGAAGGAATCCCTAAACAAGAATGCCTTGTGCTAAACATCACTGCAATCTCAACTAAACAGTTGGAGAAGGCACAATATTCATGCAGACCAAAACATCAATAATCATCAAGATAACCTCAAATGGCTTCCATTCTCTTCAATATAAGCTATGTGAGCCTCCTCACTTTGGGTCCCACCCATTAGGGTTTCCACATGCACATGATCAATCTCCCTTTAAAATTGTGTTGTATCTCCATCAAGGCCACTCTCCCATAACAGTGTTGTTTGATTTGGTCAAAGTTGACCTCTTCAACCTGCTTCATCCATTTTCACACCCAAGTGTCTTCAATCCAACTCTCATATGTTTTTCTAAGGTGATCCTTGTTCACATTGAGCTATTTACATTGATGATCCACTCCTCTTCATGCATGATGTTGACTTGGTCAAACTTGACTTTGTCCACATGAAAAAGTCCATGTTCACACATGAGGGTGTGAAATCTAGCTACTAGAATGATCCCCTTTCATCCCAAGAGGGTTTTTATGCTTGTTTGGGCCCTTGTTTTGAATTTTGAATAAGGAACAGATTTTGGGTTGCGAATCGACACATGACAGTTGCAACAACGGTAGGTAGCGAAGCTGCCGAGGTTGCGGAAGAACAGGAGATAGCTGATGAGGCTGACGCAGATAAGTTCAAATGAAGAGAAGATACAGCAGAGAATGGATATCAGAACTCATGAGCAACAGAAAGAAGCCGAAATCAGCTGAAGAAGAACACACGAGAAACTAGCAGTTGCGCTGGCGGGTGAATAAATAGGCCGTCACCTAGCCAAAAGGAGATCATGCACGGATGCAGAGGGATTAAAGAGGATAGAGTAGACACTGCAGAAGAGCTCTGTCCTAGGCACGACATCCTTGTAGTTCCTAGGCTTCTATTGATCTATAACAGTTGTAGTATCTATCTCTCTCTATCCTGTGGGATGTCTGTAATAGAAATGTAAAGCTCTCTTGTTGAGCGATGTAACTGTGGGTCCAGCTTAAGTTTATTAATAGACATGAAGGTTGTTGTCTTGTTATATGAGTTACATGCATGCATGATGTCTGTGGTACCTTAAGATTTTATTTTCTTAGTATCTGCATAATGTTCTGAGAAGATCTTCTATGTATGATGTTATGTATGAAAATGAGTCTATGTTAACTTCAAGTTGCGGATCCATCCGCCACTATCGATCTGTTCCCCTTCTGCATGTGGTCGCGGCACGCCTCAGGTGAGACTCTCTGCTCTCCAGAGTAGGGTGAACATGCTGGCGCGGTTCTAGACTACAACGGACTCCTTTGTTGGCCCCAATCCCCGAACCTGGGTCTTGCCTGTGAGACTTGTTTCCTCGCCAACAAATGGTTCTGTTGCTGGGACCCTAAACTTCATTAGGGGAACTAGATCATGGTATCAAGGATCTTCGAAGGAGAAATACATAGATGGTTGGATAACCACCTAGACCAGTTTATAGCTCAGCAAGCGGAGCTAATGAATCAAAAGGAGAAGGTGCTCAAGGATCTAGTCCTTTTCTTGGACTCCACCAGTGATACCTACGAGATCCTCTGGGGAAAATTCCCTAGCGACCTCTATAATTGGTTGTAGAGGTTGCAGACTAAGGTGACTAAGGACAAATTGTGGAAGATCAACCATAAGTGGGTGCACGGAGATCTGGTGGCCCTGCATCAGCTGGATACTGAGTTGACCCATGCAGTGGATTTCTGGGTAGAGTCTGCTTTGGGCAGGTATATTGTGGATTTTTCCGCAGAGTGCTACCAGTCCTTCTCCAGAGCAGAGGCTATCTTCTGATCTGGACTACGAGGGAAGTTGCTTAAGGAAATTCCATTGTGGATTAAGGCCCTGATGGTGGACGAAGGGCTGATGGAATTCCAGAAATCGGGCATGGAAGCGTAAACCTCCAATGCTGGGGGAAGGGCCTGAGGGAAAAATGCTATGGGAAATGTGAAGCAGGGGAGTCGGGGAATGGATGCTGAGACTGCAAGGAGGTTGAGGGAGTGACATGCACATTGGAGGGCGCAGATCGTTGACAGGTGGCAAGAAAGGGTAATGCGGGAGTTAAAATGGTGAGGGAGTAGTCGGAAGGATCAAGAGGAAGCGCCTCAGAGGATAGTGGATATGGAAGGCCAGGTGGGTCCCCAGGAGATGGAAGGGACTGTTGTGGGAGTGCTGCGGGTGCATGAGAGCCCAGCCAGGAGGAAGAGGGAGATGATGTCTGATGAAGAAGATGCAGATGTGCGGCCCAAAGAAGGTTTTGATGGTGAGTGGTACGTCGCAATGCAGCGGTTATTCCAAAAAATTATGGCATTCATATCTCCAGGTATTCCTACTTCCCAAAGTTTGAATGGCAAGGATCCCTACCTTCCCCTAGTACTCTATAAACCTTTAAGTGATATTTTCGTTAAGTTAAAAGAGTTGAGTCGATTGCATAGCAGTCCATTGTCAGCAGCGACACATGCTAGTAGCAGCATTACTGGTAGTATAGCAATTACTAGTGGTATAATTATGCATCCAGGACCCGGAGGGTTCATTCTAGTCACACCTCCGCAAGTGAATATGGCAGGGTCATTCACCCGGTACCCATAATTTTCTGGGTGGGGTAACGATGATGTGGAACAACACTGGTACCTCCGTGAAGCCATATGGAGGGCTCGACAGACTCCAGATGCAGGAAAGCTAATATAATTCCAAACCACGCTGAGAGAAAAGGCATTGCGCTGGTTCATAAAGTGGTCAGAGGCCCACCTGAATCCAATAATTGCAGACGTCAAGTGAGATTTTGTCCGAGAATTTAAGCTTCCCCAAACAGACCAGCAAGGTCTGTCCGAACTATGGGAGATCAAGTAAAGAGAAGGAGATACTGCGTGGGAGCTGATACGTAGGTTCAAAGATGCAATCGGGAAACTCAGCTACCCGATCAACCCAAACCATTAGAGGGACTAGTTCATCAAGTCTCTGATTCCCTTAACACGAACCCCCCTCACTCAGCAAAATATCGACAACTTGCAGGATGCTTTGGAATAGGCTATGAAGATAGAGGTAATGGCGGGCTACCCTCAGGAATATCGGGGAGGGCCGGCCCTGCAAGACCCATCCCTACTGGTATTGCAACATCAGATTGCCAATCTGACAGAAAAACTTAAGGAGATGCAGCCTATAAGACTAGGAATTCCGAATGTTTGGTGCACACACTGCCTCGTAGAAGGGCACGTGGCAACTGAGTGTCCTCGATTGCGTAGCCCGGGAGTGGGGCCCTCAGTCACAGCAATACAGGGGACTCCACCCATCAGGGGTGGTGCGCCGATAAACCCGCAGGGTTCCCACATCAACCAAGCCAGGCCGCAACAGAGTATTGCGAAATTTTCCGGACGGTGGGTCATCAACCTCGGACGTGTCTGATTTTGCAGAAGTACTCCAATGTTTCGAACAACATATACTATGAGTTTTTTTCTTCCACTACTCACAACACCGAATAGTGCAGAGCTCTAGACGCACTGGCGAACCGATTGGACCGGCCCTCCTACAGGGTGAATGAGGCTCCCAGAGGCAGAGGAGGCGGTATGCGCAGAGGGCGCACAAGGGGACGGGGTCCACTGAAATGCTACAACTGTGATCAGGAGGGTCACATGGCCTATGAATGCCCCCTACAAAAAAGACTGTGGTGTTCCCAGTGCCACATGAACACCCACACGACAAAGGACTGCCGTGAACTTATCAAGAAGTGGGAGGAGCGAGCAAGGTAGAGGGGCACGAATTTGGTAAACGCAGAACCTCAAGGGACATCAACTCCGGCCATGCAAAACGTAGCCATAGTGATGCGAGGAGGAAAGAAAATGGGAGAGGATGCTCGTGAAAAGGAGCCAATACGGGTGATCAAGCCCGCATCCCCGAAACACCTAATCAGGCCGGAAACGCAAAGGAAATATTTCTAGGAGGCAGTAGATACTTTTTCCCAGCTAGGGGGAGACAAAGGTGTTGAGGTACTCGTGAATCATGACACTAGAGAACAGAGCGCTACTGGGGCTCTGATTGAGGAATGGCCCCACCTATTCCACAAAATTGTTGACAATGCTTCAATGCGGGAACAGCTCAAGCATACCCTAGAGGACGTATTGCAGGGGAACACTGGAACGAGGGAATCCTCAAACACAACACCCCAGTATGTATAGCGGGTCAAGTGGAACAAAAGAAGAACAAGAAAATAGTTCCAGCTAAACACGCAGGTTGCGAGATTTCATATCAGCGACACCATGCTCGACTTAGGATCAGATGTCAATATTCTTCCTCAGAAGATGTGGGAGGCTCTTGGGTGGCCATGCCTGACTTACTCGCCAATCCAGCTTAGGATGGTGAGCCAGTACTACATTGTGTCGATCAGCAGACTCGAGGATGTCGAGGTCGACATCGCAGGGGTAAAGACTTACATAGATTTTGAGGTCATCGATATTATGGGAGACAAATATCCCTACCCTGCATTGCTAGGAATCGACTGGGATTTTGAAAATTATGCCATCATTGACCTAAAAAAGGAGCTAATGATTTTTGAATACGGAGAGGTCCAAGTCACTCAGCCTCTTGACCCGTATCAAAGTCCGAGATATATAAAAACTATGGATAATAGGGAGGATGCTCAGATATTGGACAACCTCTATCAGATGACAGCAGGGAAGTGGGAGGATTATATTAACCTGACAGAAACCGGCTCTGTAAGTTGGCGCAGTGTCTAGAGCTCGGATCTAGGGTCGGAACTAGCTTGGGAAGACTGGCAGCAAGGGGGGTATGAGACTAGCATGAGGAGATGTGCCAATATTTCCAGAGTCCATTGGATTGGAGCTGAGATAAGGGAGTACCCCACCTTGTCCAACATGCAAGCAGTACATACCTTCATTGCACAAGTTGAAGACAAGTTAGTAGAGGAAAACAGGATACCACTCTTGGGCGTAGCACTCTATTCCACATCAGCCAGGTGGTGGAAAAATCACCGCAACTCCCTGTCGTGGTGGAGTTGTGTGGCAGAGGCTTTGAGGGCGCAGTTCAAGGAAGATGAAGGACCTTGAAGCAAGCAAAGGTACCAAGGAACTTCTGATCCGAGAGACCACCTGAAAACCTGTCAGAAGTAGTGGCAAAATGTAGGGTACCCAGAGGAGTTGTGGGTACATCGGTTTGTCCACTCCTTGGATACCATCCCACATGCCTAGTACTTAGAAGAAGAAAGAAAGAGAGGGACCAATTCTTGGCAGGAGGTTGTGAACAAATTTTTTCAATGCTTTTCATTCGAGGGGAAGACAGAGCTGGTGTCCCAAGCATTACAGGCCATAAAAGGGGTACTATTTTTCCATGATCTGAGCACTGACGGGAGGCCATTAGTACTGAATCCTGATGGCAGACGAAATTTGGCTTGCCAATGGATCGATAGCGAGCCAGACGATGACAGTTTGGAGGACCTGAGGCACCTATACTTTGAAGAGACAGAAGGAGAGCGGAACATTAATGAAGAGCCTTACACTGAAGGAGTCCATCTACTTCTGCTGAAGACAAAGAAACTAAACATCGGCATGGAGGAAAAACCCAAACTGGCTACAGTTGGGGACTACTAGGATGAGGAGACGACAAAGGAAATTTTCAATCTCCTCCAGGAATACAAAGACCTATTCCCTTCATCAGTTGCGGATTTGAAAGGCATCAAAGGGGACCTCGGAGAAATGTGAATTGTGCTGAAACCGGACACCAAGCCAGTGAAGCATCGACCTTACCGGCTAAACCCGCGGATCAAGGAAAAATTCAAGCTGGAGATCGATAAAATGCTGAAGGCAGGTCTAATCTTCCCTATGGAAGAAGCAGAGTGGGTGAGTCCCATCTTCATTCAAAATAAGAAGGACAAGTCAGAAATCCGCGTCTGTGTGGATTACCAAAGCTTGAACAACACCTGCATCCATGACCCATTTCCTACCCCATTTAGCAACGAAGTATTGGACAATGTTGTGGGAAATGAGGCTTAATCCTTCACTGATGGGTTCTTAGGCTACCATCAGGTGTGCATTGCGGAAGAGGACAAGATGAAAATGACGTTCACCACCGAGTGGGGGTCTTTTGCATATCACGTGATGTCGTTCGGGTTGAAGAACGTCCCTGCTGTGTTTTCCAGGATTGTCATAGCTGCTTTCCAGGAATACATTCATAAGCTCCAGTAAGTCTACATGGACGATTGGACCGTCTATAGTTTGTTGAAAGACCACGCCACCCTACTACACATAATGTTTGATCGGTGTCGACAATTGAAAATTTCCTTGAACCTAAAGAAATGCATCTTTGCAGTTCCATTCGGAACGCTCCTAGGCCATGTGGTGTGCAGGAAAGGGGTCTGCATCAACCCTACCAAGGTAGCAGTTATCTTTCACATGGAAGCCCTGGAAATGATGAAGCAGTTGAGGTTACTGCTGGGGCACATGGGGTATTCTAGACGGTTCATCAGGAACTATGCGAAGATAATTTCTCCTTTGGAAAAGTTACTACGGAAGTCATAGGTGTTCCAGTGGATGGATGACTGCAAATTGGCCCTTGACACTCTCAAGGAGAAGATGGAAATGGCACCCATTCTAGTCCATCCAGATTGGGATAAGTAGTTCCATGTGCATATCGATGCTTGTGGTATTGCACTTGGGGTTGTCTTGGTGCAACCAAGGGAGACGACAGTTGACCACCCAGTCTACTTTTCCAGCCGCAAACTATCTAATGTGGAGTGGAATTACACCACCACGGAGAGGTAGGCCCTCGCAATGGTGTACTTTCTCCAGAGAAATTCTGCCACTATCTCCTAGGAGGTAAGTTTAAGTTCTTTACTGATCACTCCGCATTGAAGTACCTAGTCAATAAGCCCGTTTTGAAAGGACGGATATTTCGATGGCTCCTACTCTTTCAATAATTCACCTTCAAAGTGATTTTCAAACCCGGGAGGTTAAATGTCGGGCCCGATCACTTATCCAGGTTAGAGACAGGTGAGAATGAGGGCTCTCTCGATGATCAGCTGCCTGATGCTAATCTTTTTCGAGTAGAAGCCATACCAGATTATTTGGCCGACATCGCAACTTACCTAACCACGGGGAAGTGTCCTCAGCACTATACCCCAATCCAGAAACGGCACCTGGTCGTCCGCGCCGTTGATTACCAACTAATTGCGGAACAGTTGTATAAATTGGGCCTTGATGAGATTCTGCGAAGGTGTGTCCTCGACCATGAACGCGAAGCCGTGCTGTGGGAGTGCCATAGCAGTATTGCGGGAGGACACGTGGGGGCGAAACCCACCGCCAGGAAAGTGCTACAAGATGGACTATGGTGTCCCTCTCACAGAACAGGGAGGCCCTCTCACAGAGACGAGCTACCACTCCACCTGGTGAATGTGTTGCACCCATTTGAGAAGTGGGCTATTGACTTCATTGGCCCCATAGCCCCGATAGCCAGGCATTCCAAGGCCCGGTACATCATCACCGCCACAGACTACCTCACCAGATGGGCCGAGGCAGTGGCAGTATGGGACTGTATGGCAGATACGGCAGCCAATTTCATCTTTGAATACATCATCAGCAGGTTTGGCTGCCCACGCAGCTTAACCAGTGATCAAGGTACACACTTCATTAATGAAATGATCAAATCGTTGTTGGACACCTTCATGATCCAACATCACAAAAGTAGCCCGTACCACCCGCAGGCCAATGGCACTATTGAAGTGTTCAACAAAATCCTCGAAAATGGTTTGACGAAGATCTGCAATGCCATGCAAGATGATTGGGACGAATGGTTGCCAGCTGCACTATGGGCCTACAGAACAATAGTGAAGTGTTTGACTAATCAAACACATTTCCAGCTAGTGTATGGCTGTGAAGCTGTGATTCCTGCCGAGTTCACTATACCGAGTCTTTTGATCGTCACCTCCCTAAAGTTCTCGGAGGATGAATCACTACAGGAACGCCTACACGAATTACAAGAACTTGACGAGGCTAGGTTCCTTGCCGAATTTCATCAAAAGGTTCAGAAAGACAGGAAAAAGGCGTGGCATGATTGCCACATCAAGAGAAAAATGTTCCAGTTTCGAGGTAATGTCTCCTATACGATAGTAGGTTTCATAAGTTTCCAGGAAAACTGTAGATGCACTGGTTGGGACCTTACTTCGTCGTCAAGATTAAGGATTCCGGAGCCGTTCGGTTGGCTCAACTGGATGGTACTGTTTTACCTGGGTGAGTGAATGGCGCACGCCTGAAGCCCTACTAGGACTAAGTTTCTTTAGCTTTATGTTAATAACTCTCGCACCCGAGAGAAGTCCGTAGAGTAGAGTAGTTGAATAACTCTCCCGCAACCGGGATGAGCGTAGGTAGTGTTCGTTGTCCATGCATAAGTCGTCAATAGCCGCTAGGTTGCGGGGACCGCACCTCAACTGATTATGGTTGGGGAGGGGCGCGTCCAACGTGTCATCCCCGTAGGATAAGCAAACATGTCAAGTGTCAGTCCCTATCATTTCATTTAGTACTTATGTCAGTCCGTAGGATCGCCAAGATTTGAAACATAAATTGCCATAATTAGAAGTAACCTTGCAGTAATCATTTTGCCGTAATTCGAAGTAACCTCAACCATCGCGTCCGCCCATTTCCCCATACTATTGTCAGTAGATGTTAGAACACACCTCAGCAGGCGACTGATCACACGATTATCGCCGTGGAGGAGGCCAGCAGGAATTAATTCGTTATGGGGTCTCATCAACCTCACTCGTGCCAGTTAATTACATAGCCTGCATGAAGAAAAGCGCAATAATGCCATAGATATCTGAGTTAGAGTTAGAAATTTCTGAAGACGCAAAGGAAATTGGAGCAGAACTAGAGTAGCAGAGGTGTCCTGAAGAAAAGAGCCAAGAGAAGGAGCTGAGAACTACTCTGAAAGTGTATCAACGCCACGCAAAGATGACAAGAGCCAATCCAGCAGTAGTATGATAGTAGCTCGACAATCGGATTCATAAAATGGAGTCCCTCATCAGGAAATATGACAGTGCTACCCTCATCGATGCAGACCTCACAGACTCTTTCGAGTTCCCAACGCTTAAATGCCAGGTGTACATGGAAAGCTATACCACAGAAGCAAAGCCAGCAGCAACAAGGATTTTGCTTGAGTTTTGAGGCATCCAATAGTCCTCCATACTGCATTTGAGGAATCTGCTAGTATTCAGGACGACAGGAGCAGCCATGCAATGTACCAAGTTCTTGCTCAGTCGAATTTAAAACAGGTCCTTGTGGTTGGGCAGAGAAATTCCAATCCATGCCAAGGATATTCACCGGCTCACAGGGCTCTCACAGGAAGGCCTGGATGTATCCTCTGCATGCCAGACCACCTCCAAAAGAGCAAAGAAGTTGGGGGACGTGAATTTTTATGCAAAATACAACACCCAGAGGGGAGGAAAGGGAGCGAAAATGGAACTCATCAACAAGCCCGAAGTCAGGTTTGCGTGTTACCTCATTTCCAGTAAGACAATGAGGCACTACACCAAGGGGGAATGTACCCTGGATACCATTTCCATTGCAGAGCACTGCATCCAGGGGGCCAAGCTGAACTGGTGCTCCTTCCTACTGAAGGAGCTATTCGACGCATGCGTGGATAATTACAAGAGGGCCACGAGCTTTATCTATGGATACTTGATAGTCGTGCTGGCCATGTGGAAGTGGCATGCTCCCCTCGTCAAGCTGCCAGTAGAAATAGTGGAGGGTCAGCCTCTGGCAATGAAATTCATCCCATGGAAGGTGTCGGGGGATCCCAACACCAAAGAGGTCAATGCAGAGGCCTTTCAAAGTTGGTATGGTTTAATGACTGATGTGGTGACAAGCCAGTAGAGGATTCCTAGGAATCTGCTGGACGGATACAGCGAGCAAGTCTAGTTCAGGGTCAGCCACAAGCACACCTTTCTCCGACCTACTTGCATGCCGGAAGAGACATTTCAGATGTGGCCACTGAAATTCCAACTCGACGACGCAGCCTTCAACAATGAAGTTTGTTCGTGGCCGGGGGTCGCGATGGAAGTCCGAAGCAGGGTATACACATAAAATTTTGATAAAATTCTACCACAGCAACTACCTGGCAAATCGGAAGTGGAGGCGGCAAAAAGGGTCTCCAACTTACAGCTCTTCCCACTCATTCGCCAACTAAACACACAGGTACGAAGCCTCAACGAAGTGGTCCAAGCAGTCTCAAGTGGTGCCACTCCTTTCCCTGTTTTTTCTGAATTTCAGCTTTCTCAGTCCAAACCGCTTCTCCGCACGACTCTCATCACCTCCCCCATTCCTAATGTTTTGTTTACTTCACCAAGTCCATTGACCACCCCGCTGGGGGAAAAGACCCAAGGCCAAGAGGGCCAAAACCATAGAGTCAAGTTCGGTGGTTGACCTCACTGAGGAGGATCCACCCCGGCCACTGAGCCCAGGGGTACCCATATAGGAAGAACCACTCATCGAGATAGGGGAAATAGGTGGGGCTTCCACCTCAACCTCCCATTGACCCCTCCGACTTCATAAACATCCGTATTTCACCACCCCGTATCGGCCCACTCCCACCTACCACTTCATCCTCACCATCCAACTCATCTGCCACCATATCAGACCCAGTAATCCGGGATCTAATCAATGGGGACCACGGGACCAAGGCCGACTCAAGTACAGCAGTGATACCACCGATCAACCCCGCTGGGGACCCCCGGACCACTTTTTTTTATTTAATCACACAGATGGCACAAATAGTTGTAGACATAGCCTGGGCCTACTCCACTTCAGCAGACCGTAAAAACAGATCAGGAGGAGCAGCCGGACCTGAACATGGCAGACTCTGCACCCCATCCAACTCTGCCACCGTCCCATCAAGAACACTCCACCAGATCAGTTGCTAGTGGGCAACCACTGTAGGAGCAGCAGCCGGATCAAGGTACTTCAGGGGCTGACAACATGGAGACGTGTGGCATGGCTCAGTTGTACCACTTCATTTAGAGAGTGGCCCAACAGGTAGAAAGGCTCCACTCAAAGCTGCAACAGAGGTGTGATCAATAGCAGCAGTAGATAATCGTGCTTACTGAACAGCACGAGTAGCTCACAATGGCACACGGGAAGCTCTAGGACCTGATGAACGAAGTGGTCAGGGTGTTCGCAGGACTATGGCCTGCAGTAATGGCTCACTACACTCAGATGCCCGCGGATGTGTCAGAAACGGATATATTACAGTGATAAATCCACCTAAGGGTGGTGTTCATCGACCTCCACTAGGAAAATGTAGAGCTCCAAGCAGCGTTAGCAGTTTGGCCAGCGCTGCCCAACCCAGCAGCAGTCTACATAGCACTGATTACGGAGAAACAGGGCCAGGTCACCAAGATGCAAGAAGCTCTTATTACTACAGTGCGAGATGCCTATGACCTCCTAAAAGGTCTATAGGAATGCTCAACGGCCCTTACAGTAAAGACTCGGCCCATTTCAGCTCAGCTACAACAAATCTCGAAATAAATTCAGAATGCCATGGACCCCTCGCAGTTGGACCAGTTGTATGCCCAAGCGGATGCTCTGGAGATCCAGATCCAGCAGACAGAGGCTAGTTCAGCACTGGCCAAGAAGGAAATTTGAGAGCTTCGCCAGCCCCTCCAAATCAGCGCCCAGACAATGTAGCAGTTAGCCGTCGAAGCTGGAACCCAAATCAGCACGGCATTCGACGATGTACCAGTGAACATCGGGGAAGAAGCTGTCACCAAGATCGCCACGGGGACGGATGCTTTATTACAGGGGTGGCAGCAGGTTGTGACAACCTTCAACGAGCTTAAGGCTTCAGCGTTGATAAAGGTCCCGGAGTTGGGGTCCTTGGTTGGACAGCAAAGTGAAGGTGCACAGCAAGAACAGGGCACGGGGTCTAGCAGAGCTATGGAGGTGGAAACAGTGATTTTCGATTGACTCGGGACGAGTCAAGAAACTATGGTCGGGGCCTGTTAGGGCCCTTTTTTTGAATTTTTAATAAGGAACAGATTTTGAGTTGCGGATCGACACATGGCAGCCACAACAATGGTAGGTAGCGGAGATGCCTAGGTTGTGGAAGAACATGAGATAAATGATGAGGTTGACGCAGATAAGTGCAGACGAAGAGAATATACGGTAGAGAACAGATAGCGGAACTCATGAGCAACAGAAAGAAGCCAAAAGCAGCTGAAGAAGAACACAAGAGAAACTAGCAGCTGCGCTGGCGGGTGAATAAATAGGCCATCACCCAGCCGAAAAGGAGATCATGCATGGATGTAGAGGGATTGAAGAGGATCGAGCAGACGCTGCAGAAGAGATATTTCCTGGGCACGACATCCTTGTATTTCCTAGGCTTCTATTGATCTATAACGGTTGTAGTATCTATCTCTCTCTGTCCTGTGGGACGTCTGTAATATAAATGTAAAGCTCTCCTATTGAGCGATGTAACTGTGGTTCCAGCTGAAGGTTGTTAATATACATGAAGGTTGTTGTATTTTTATATGAGTTACATGCATGCATGATGTTTGTGGTACCTTAAAATTTTATTTGCTTAGTATCTGCATAATGTTCTAAGAATATCTTCTATGTATGATGTTATGTATGAAAATGATTCTATGCTAACTTTGAGTTGCGGATCCATCCGCCACTACCGATCTGTTCCCCTTCTGCATGTGGTCGCGGCATGCCTCGGGTGAGACTCTCTACTCTCCGTAGTAGGGTGAAAATGCCAGCGTGGTTCTAGACTACTGCGGACTCCTTTGTTAGCCCCAATCCCCAAACCTGGGTCTTGTCTGCGAGACCTGTTTCCTCGCCAACAATGCTAATCTAAGTTAAGTATGGGTCTCCTCCCCCATTTATTCATCTACTAGGTGCAAAAACCAAAAATCAATATTCCAATTAGCTGCATGCTAATTTAGGAATATTACATATCTTCTTCCCTAGATGTACTAAAATACACCCTTGGAATGAATTTCCATTAAATTTCATAGGGGTTTTCTTAGTATGTGAATAAAATCATGCCACAGACAAGTTTCCCTTCTTACCTATGCTCAAATTTGTCTATCAAGGTGGGGAAGTAGGACTGAAGTAACTCTATTTCATTCATCAGAGAAGGCCTCAATACCCTCAGTCATATTAGCATGGTATGCAAGGTGCACCTTATTCCTATTGTCACAAAAATCAGAATATGCCAATGCAGTCTTGGTACACCTCCACTCCTTCATCATGGCCTACGTTGCCTACTTGGCATTACAAACCTCCGTATCATCCTCGTCTAGTAAACCAACCATTTTGGCAATATGGTCCTCAGCCACCTCAGTGGAGAAACCCATCACAAGGGTGGAGGCCTCAACATAATCAACCACCTGCTCTACTACCTCCACCCTAACCTCAACCTCAACTCACTCATTATGATCCACCCAAGCTGCCTTAGATGCGTGCATAGCCCAATCCACCCGAACAACAAGCAGGCACAATAGGTTTATAGTGGAGAGACATCCTATCCAGCTTATGATGTGGATCTACATGAGATTAATCTCAGGTCAAGAAGAGTAATCCCAGAAAACCATCCTCGATTCCCACCTGCAGAGGTTGAGGAGGAATAACACTCAAATCTAAAAACCTCATTTTCCTGAGTGCTTGATCCACTCTAGTCAACACACCCCAGAGGAAACTGAACCTCTGGAGACCTAAAAAATTTGTGTGTGAAAATACCCCTTCTCTGGGCCATTAAGGATGTCCATATTTACAATAGGCTCATCAAGGAAAATTTCTTTAAAAACCTGGGAGAAAGAAGAAATATACCCCCACCATCAATGTAGTAGGATAGTTGTATGAATTAATTTTGGGAAGGGTGATCTTCCCGAAGTACCTAGACCCTGGTAGTCCATTTGTAGATGTGCACATATATGGTGTCATAGTCCCCAATACTCTGATATATATCGTCGTTGACATAAATATAATGAACAAAGAAACTATGCTTAAACTCAACCTCCAAGGGACTTTGAGGAAAACCACAACAGTTCTGCAACTTGCAGATTGGTCCATAGTAGCTCCGGAAGGAATTTTTGAGGGTGTTATGGTTTCAATTGACTCTTGGGAGTACCCTACATATTTCCTGGTTCTCCATCCAGAAACCAAGTTCAATGGATATCATCTCATTATAGGGAGACCTTGGTTATCCACTGTCGACACTTATATCAGCTATTGGGCTGAAAACATGAGTATCAGGAATGGGCCCTTGTCTAAAAATCTAGTGTTATATCCTCCAACCCAACCTTCCACTAACCATGATCTACCTTTATGGTTGGAGGACGAATAAGAATAATATGAAGTATGCAACACTACACCCTACCCCATTTGTACCATAGATATTGTTCTTAGATGGGGGCAGCTTGATGAAGATGAATTAATTGACAAAATCATTCAGAACTAGCCCCCCACTGACGATCCACTTGAAAATCTAGTCAAAGAGTCTGAAATACACCCTTGGATGGAATTGCACACAGTTGATTCAACCTATGAAACCACCAAGGCTATGGAATTTGGCTTGTCAAAATCTATGAAAATTAACTCATCCCTCCCAGATAGAGAAGAAGAGTAGGTATGCCATCTTTTGAAATAAAACCTAGATACATTTTCTTGGGACTAGTACAAGGACATGAAAGGGGTGCATCCCTCGGTGTGCACATATCATATTTACATTAAGGGTGCAAGCCTATGCGCCAACCCCAAAGAAGGATGAACCCAGCTCTAAAGGACATAGTGAAGGAAGAATTGCAGAAATTATTGGATGCGGGTTTCATCTATTCTATATCAGATAGTGAGTGGGTATCTCCTCTTGTCTTACTCCCGAAGAATAATGGAAAATGGTGAATTTTTGATGAGTATTAGGAACTCAACAAAGCCACCAAGAAGGACCATTTCCCTTTGCTCTTTATAGATCAAGTTTTGTATGGCCTTGTAGGGAAAAAGTTCTTTTCTTTCCTATATGGGTTCAGTGGGTATAACCAGATCCAAATGAGCCCTGAAGACCAAGAAAACACCACTTTCACATTTCCTTGGGGTACCTTCACTTACAGAGTCCTACCCATGGGTTTTGTAATTCCACAGCTACTTTCCAAAGAGTTGTCTTGAGCATTTTCTCTGAGCTAGTCCATGACTCTGTTGAAATATACATGGACGATTTCACACCTTATGGGGATGACTTCCAAGAAGCTCTCTCCAATTTGGGAAAAGTGTTGAGAAGGTGCATTGAGATGCATCTCTCCCTGAACTCGGAAAAGTGTGAACTATTAAAAATAGCAGGAGTAGTATTGGGCCACTCGATATCACAAGCAGGAATACGGGTGGACCCGAACAAAATCAGCATCATCAAAATAGTGCATGCTCCTCAAAATCATAGATATGTCAGAATTTTCTTAGGTTTAGTTGGCTACCACAAAATGTTCATAAAATACTTCAGAAAATTAGCTTCACCATTATTTGGTTTGTTGGCCAAATATTCTGAGTTTACCTGGTCCATTCTCTGTCAAGAAGATTTTGAGCTCATTAAGGATAATTTGACTACCGCCCCCATTATCCGAGGTCCAAATTGAGCTCTGCCTTTCCACATCCACACAGATGCATCAGGAAAAGTTGTGGGAGCATCCTTGGTGCAGTTAGAACACAAATTACCTTATGTAATCTATTTCATTAGTAAGAACTTTTCCATGGTTGAACTCAATTATATTGTCATAGAAAAGGAAATGTTAGACATTTTCCATACTTTAAACAAATTTAGACATTATATCACTAGTTATCATACCTTTATGCACACTAACCATGGAGCCAAAAAATATTTAATGAATGAACTCGAGGTTAATGCTAGAATAATAAGATGGTTGTTGTTATTAAAGTGGTTTGACCTAACCATTGTTGATAAACCTGGGAATGAGAATGTTGATGCGTATTTTTTATCCAAGTTAGTTCTACCTGTAGATGAGGAAGGAATGGTGGATGGCCAGCTTCTAGATGAACACCTGTTTTCTATCTCAGCACTGTCTTTGTGGTTTTCTGACATATTTAACTACTTGGTTGCTGATAAGTTCCCTCAAAACCTCTCATCTAGGGAGAAGAGAAAGATCATCAGAAAAAGCGCCCCTTTCACCTGGATCAGTGGAAATCTCTTCAAGTTGGGCCCTGACCAAATTCTCAAGAGATGTGTGAGGGAGGAATAATTTTTTAACATCCTCTCTGTTAGCCCCCTATGAATTTTTTAGCAAGCAAACAGGGGGCTAAATTGTTTTTTGAGCCTTCAAGGAATGCATTTCTCCTTAAAACACATCGTCCTTGAAGCCTCCTTGTGCCTTTGTCCTTTGATAAATCCTCACTGCTATTCCTAGTTTAAAAGCCTCTCTGTTGAGAAGAAAAATGCTCAAAAAGGCCTTTTCCCTTTTATTTCATCCCCATTTAACCTCTATTTTTCATCACCTAGTTCCCTTCTGCAAAGTCTTCCAAATTCCCTTTTGAACCTTTTAAATATTCCTATCATCCCATTAAACCTTGCAAACACCCCTTGTTTGGCTTGGAGTCCCTTTATTCCTTCTACGATTCCCTCTTTAGCCTCGAAAACCCTCTTTTTTGGCTAAAAAGCCCACTTCCCTTCATATATTAGGCTAGCCCCTTTCAGCCCAGCCCTAACCACTTCCCCACCACGTAACCGAGCACCGGAACCAAGAGTTTAAGCTCTGGGCGCTTATCACAATCGGAAGAGCGGGTGAGCGCATTTCTTGTGTCACTCCGAAGATCTAAAATGCGATTGACTTTCCTCTTCTGTGTTCCCGCCGCGATACCAGTCGTTGATCTAGGAAAGATCCAACAACCTGGCGCTAGCATCGCGCCCATCGCTTCTCCCCATTCCTCCCTCCGATTGCCTGTCGACCGTTGATCTCTTAAGATCCGATGGCCAACGCTTATCCCGCGGCACGCCCATCCCCTCTTCTATCACCCCTCCGGTTAAATGTGAGCCATTGATCTTTCACCAGATCCAACGTCTGTCGCGTAATCGCGACATCGCCAATCGTAAGTTTTAAAACATGCCCCCCTTCGCACTCCCGATTGACGATCGCCGATTGACGTCCCCGATCCAATCTGAATCGTTCATCCCTCTAAGATCCAACGGTTCAGATTTATCCCACTTTGCTCTGTTGTCCCTGCCCGTCTCCCCACCGATTTAATCTCCACCGTTGATCTCCCCATGCAATCCAACAGTTGGCACTGGATCACTGATTGCCAATTGGAAGTTCCTTAAAGTGTCACCCTCTGTCTCCCCCGATTGAGATTTTCCGATTCCATCATGACCGTCCGTTTGGTCCGAGATCAACGGCCCACATTGCATCACGTCCTCCACTACATTTCTTCGTGGGAGCCTCTATTAACATAATCTTTCGATCTCCGCCGTCGATCTCCTCCTGAGATCCAACGGCCCAAAACTAATCACCCTCCGCCTTGGCCAGGTCTCACCATTCAAGTCCATTTTGTAACGTTTTCCATTCATTTCTTTGTATCTCACCGAAGTCCAAACCTTCCCGATTTAAATTAAAAGATTATACATTATGCCCAACCTTAGAACTTTAATGTTTGTATTAAATTCTATTTCATTTCTCCACCAAACTTCCATTTGTAGCATTTTTTGACCATTTCCGCCATTCTTTCACAGTTCCTACTGTTTCGCCGCCGTTCCTCCAGGCCTCCACAGAAAATCTTCTGCGACCATCCCTGGATTTTATAATTGATTTAATTTAATGTGAAGGGGTCACAAAGAGGTCGTTACAGCAGCGGAAAAGTGAAACAGAAAAAGCGGTTTTAAGGGATTTGGGCCTGTTAATTAAATATTTAGCACCTAATCCCGAATTCAAAGAATAAAGTGCAGTTCAAAGACCAGAGCACATGAAACAAAGTCATATCTGTGTTTAATGTCAGCAAAGTACCGTTTCTCCAAAAGGACACCTTCCTACAGAAGTCTCCATGCCTCCTCGAGCCCTTAAACAGATGAATATACTGACAAAAGCTTCTTAAAAACTGTCAGGACAGCAGTAATGGAAGCATGGAGACCAACAAACCTTTCAATCCAAGTCATTTATTCCAGAAGGCAGTACAGAGGTCCAAATAGCCTGAAAGGACTTCAAGAACACATCCGAGGTCAATCTCGACCTGACAAAGACTCCCGAACTAGGCTACAGAGTACATACAGCATTTCAGAGCCATCATGCAGTATGGGAGTGAACGCTTCCGCCATTCTGTCTTAATGAAACAAATTGAATATACATCTACTCCTTGCTATTATTCATTCTCCTATAAGAGTCCCCAAGAACACATTGTAAAGGGTTGGCATTTGTGATTTCTAAAGTAATACATATTGTTGCTTTGAAGAAGCTTTGGCGTTCTGAAAGAATGTGAAGATCTGTGTTTTTCTGTTTATGAAGGAGGTCGGACCATCGGATCCCTGAGCCTAGTTTGGTGAAGTTCTTATTATAGTAAATTTTATTTCCCGTGTTTCCACTCTGTTCCATCATGCTTTTCCTACAGTAGGATAAAAAGTTTAGGCAGAGAAATGTATCTTAGAAGCACCTCTGACCTATTTATCCTTCACCGTTTATATGTTTTCTGCTATTGAATGTGACAGGGTAGTCTAATAGCTCTTTTTATATTCAGTTTCTTTTACTTCAGAAATTGTTAATTCAGTTGTGTTAAAGACTGTTTAGGCGTTCCCTCTTTCTTTACCACTGATTATCGTATATGGAGCCTACCTTTGATTATTAATGTTGGTAGTTTGATAGTGAGTTTTTGTCTCAATCATACCCTCTATTCCTTATTGTCATCATTGTGTTGAAGGCCCCTATAATTGTAGTCCTAGATGTCTAAGGCGTTCCCTCTTCTTGGACTACAATTGTATGTCTTTGTTGGTTAAGATCTCAGAGGTGAATTTGTAGGAGGAAATAGGGAATTCCCCGAATCCTATTATTCATTTAGAAGGTATAATCTGCATTTCTCCTTTCTTTGAGTGTTCATGTTGATTAAGTCCAAAGCAATGAGCTTACTAGAGGAAATAGGGTGTTCCCTGAATCCGTTAAGTCATTGTGAAAGGGTTTAGTTTGTTGTTCACTCTTAGTCCTTAATGTCCATCCCATTTCACCTATATTATTCAACAGATCCTCGACCAAGTTAGATTTTCCATTTAGTTTCCCTCCCTTCTCAGTCAGAACTATTTGGACTTCACATGACTCCATTGCCCAATGGCTTGTAGATTCCCATGCTTTATCTAATACCACATGAAACATATATGTCCAACCAAACAAAAACAAACAACCTTGAACCTCATAACTAGCCTAAAATCAATTTCTAAACCTTTCAAGACACATCTTTATAAACATATTGAGAGATCCCTCTCTAAGACTAGGAGGGCTAGACCCTAGAGCTCTAAAGTTTGGTTTATATGTTGCCTTGTCTTTTTGTAAGCCAATATATCAAAACACAGGACCCCAACATAATGGCAACTCCATTGGGGAATGAGTGCATTCTATCTTAGACACCTATAGGCACTCGAAGAACCAGAATCTTTGGTTAGATTGGTATCTCATTGCTGGTGGTGGACAGCAGCCTGCTTCAAACAGTTAATTCATCCACCTGGTGACTCCACACTCCATAACTCCTAGAATACCAAATGACTCCACTGGTACAAAACTCTGAACTGGTTAAGAAGATACAGTGACCTCTTTCTGATTTAAAAACATGCTTCCACGCATACAAAGAATATATGCACCAATGAGTAGGGATCATATCCCTGGATTCCCACACAAAATGCCCGAAGTAGACTGGATAAAAAACCTACCTACCTTTCAAGGTGAAAATGTTGATGACCCCTTGCTACATCTCATCAAGTTTCATATACATGTGTGGAAATTTGAATTTGAATGGCATGAAGACTGCCTAATGAAAATGTTCATGGCAAGATTAGAAGGAAAATCTAGAGTCTGGTATGAATGGTTAGAACCTCGGAGTTTGTTTTCTTTAAGGGACATGCACCAAGTATTTTACAAAAATTATAAAGGAAACTATCCATCCTTATCATGGGATTGTTGTGATCAATCTCAGAATAGCATACAGTACTTGTTAGATATTGATGACGATTTGGTTAATATGCATCCTGAAGATCTATTAATAGTCATTCAAGAATTTCATATGCATCCTAGCTATCACAAGAACATGGATGAAACAGCTGAGGAATAAAACAGTCAAGAGACCAAAGATATTCCTCAAGATATTCCTGAAAGCTCAGATGTTGATTCATCATCCCTTGTAGTTGAGGCTCAAGATGACATTCTGCCTCATATCCAGTCTTCAAAAGAAACAGAGAGCTGCTGCACTTCTGCGCAAAGGAACACAAGACCATATTCCCCTTTGACAGAAGAAGAAATAGATCAGATCATCAATAGACATACAGCCTCCAAAATTTTTTGCATAACAGACATTCTTGCCCATTCATCCGATGAGCTTTGTTGTACAGAGTTGGAAAGCTCACATGTAAATCAGAGTGAAGAAAACTCTGTTGATAATCCAGTATGTCTGGTTGGCAGCATTACTTATATTCATGATTTTCCTGTTTTTGATCTATCTGATGATGATGTTCTCCAATCAGAAGATAATCTTGCAGGGTCATCATCAGTAGTTCTGTGGAAGGAAGATCAGTTCCATGAACTCCAAGAGAGTAATGAGCCAAGTCAGCCTATTTATGATACTAATGAAGAAATCTTTAAAAGTGCAGAAGAGGGTGAAGGGTCTCTGGACCTTTGCTTCACTTCGTTACAAGACATCAGTAGAAATTGGCATATGATTGGAGATCAGCAGCCTTTCATTTCAGAAGATGAAAGGGAGAAAGAAGAAGAAATTTTTGAGCAAGTTGAAAGCAAGGAGTGTTCTATTAAAGAAGAGGAAGAAAAGGAACATACCCCTGCTCAAGAATACATGGATATCTTCACAGAGCTCGGTCCAGCAGAGCAGAACATATCAGAGCTCTAAGAGGACTCAGCTGCAGTATACGACGAGTCCTCCAGTTCAAAAGATAAAGGAGACACTCTACTCCAAGAGAGTCTTTTTCTCAATCCAGTGGAAGAAGAAGAGACCCTGGTTGAAGCTTGCCTGCCAAACCAGGTATATTTTCATGATCCTTATGTTCATTTCCTGCACACATTTGAAGAGGGATCAAAGGTCTTTTTGAGCAGCATGTTGCAAACAGAAAGAAAAATTTTTAAAGCTGCTATTGTGGAACAAAAAGAGTGGGAGCAGCCCTGCCTATCCAGCATGCTCAAGGAGTTGAGAAAGAAATACTAGTCATGGGATCACTTGATGGACTGGTTGCATTGGAAGAGAATGTTTGTAAGCTATACTTGTAAATGTGTCAAGTTAGAGTAGGGTAGGTAGGAAAAGCTCAATAAAGCTCAGTCTATGAGAATTCAGTCAGTAGTTTTTAATTTTTGCAAAGTTTTCAATCCATGAACAGTTCTGTCTTTATTCCATGGCCCACAGCAAGTCAGCCAGTCTAATCCTGGCTTGACCGTTTTTCAATTTCTGTCTTAGAATGTAGACAAGAAATCTACTAGATAGTTTAATCCTAGCAGATAGTAGTTTAGGTAGAGAAACTATGAGGCCAACAGTATAATCTGGTCTCATGGAGTAATAAGGGTAGAATTAGAATAGGTTTATTTTCCTATTTGTAAAAAATTGATGATGTAAAGGGTCTGCAAGTCCAAATGCACCCAGAAGAAAAAATGTTAGGACTATAGTGTGGGTAGGTAGTTGTTTGGGAGAATTTTACTGTTGATATGATGCCTTCATGATTGTGGCAGCTGATCCAAGAAAGATAAAGGATGTGTCAAGAACCAAGCATCTGGCCTACTCCAAAGATCATTCTCTAAATTCTTGACTCCTTCAAGAAGAAGCCATCCCCATGTGGAGCCACTGTTAGCCCCCTATGAATTTTTTGGCAAGCAAACAGGGGGCTAAATTGTTTTTTGAGCCTTCAAGGAATGCATTTCCCCTTAGAACACATCATCCTTGAAGCCTCCTTGTGCCTTTGTCCTTTGATAAATCCTCACTTCTATTCCTAGTTTAAAAGCCTCTCTGTTGAGAAGAAAAATGCTCAAAAAGGCCTTTTCCCTTTTATTTCATCCCCATTTAACCTCTATTTTTCATCACCTAGTTCCCTTCTACAAAGTCTTCCAAATTCCCTTTTAAACCTTTTAAATCTTCCTATCATCCCATTAAACCTTGCAAACACCCCTTTTTTGGCTTGGAGTCCCTTTATTCCTTCTATCGATTCCCTCTTTAGCCTCGAAAACCATCTTTTTTGGCTAAAAAGCCCACTTCCCTTCATATATCAGGCTAGCCCATTTCGGCCCAGCCCTAACCATTTCCCCACCATGTAACCGAGCACCGGAACCAAGCATTTAAGCTTCGGGCGCTTATCGTAATCGGAAGAGCGGGTGAGCGCATTTCCTATGTCACTCTGAAGATCTCTGATGCGATTGACTTTCCTCTTTTGTGTTCCCGCCACGATACCAGTCGTTGATCTAGGAAAGATCCGACGGCCCGAAGCTAATCGCATCGGGCCCATCGCTTCTCCCCTTTCCTCCCTCTGATTGCCTGCTGACCGTCGATCTCTTAAGATCTGATGGCCAGTGATTATCCCGCGGCGCGCCCATGCCCTCTTCTATCACCCCTCCGGTTAAATGTGAACCATCGATCTGTTTCCAGATCTAACGGCTGTCGCGTAATTGCAACATCGCCAATCACAAGTTTTAAAATGTGCCCCCCTTCGCACTCCCGATTGGCAATCGCCGATTGACGTCCCTGATCCGATCTGAGCCGTTCATCCCTCTAAGATCCAACGGTTCAGATTTATCCTGCTCTGCTCTGTTGTCCCCACCCATCTCCCCGCCGATTGAATATCCACCGTTGATCTCCTCACGCGATCCAACAGTTGGCGCTTGATCGCTGATTTCCAATCGTAAGTTCCTTCAAGTGTCACCCTCCGTCTCCCCCGATTGAGATTTTCTGATTCCATCGTGACCGTCTGTTTGGTCCGAGATCAACGGCCCATGTTGCATCGTGTCTTCCACTGCATTTCTTCGTGGGAGCCTCTATTAACTCCATATTTTGATCTCCGCCGTCGATCTCCTCCTAAGATCCAACAGCCCAAAACTAATCACCCTCTGCCTTGGCCAGGTCTCACCATTCAAGTCCATTTCGTAACATTTTCCATTTCATTTCCATTCATTTCTTTGTATCTCGCCGAAGTCCAAACCTTCTCGATTTACATTAAAAGATTATTCATTTTTCTCGACCTTAGAACTTTAATGTTTATATTAAATTCTATTTCATTTCTCCACCAAACTTCCATTTGTAGCATTTTTTGACCATTTCTGCCATTCTTTCATAGTTCCTATTGTTCCGCCACCATTCCTCCAGGCCTCCACAGCAAATATTCCACCACCGTCCCTGGATTTTATAATTGATTTAATTTATTGTGCAGGGGTCACAGAGAGGTTGTTACAGCAGTGGCAAAGTGAAACAACAGAAGCAGTTTTAAGGGATTTGGGCCTGTTAATTAAATATTTAGCGCCTGATCCTAAATTCAGAGGATAAAGTGCAGTTCGAAGACCAGAGCACATGAAAAAAATTCATATATGTGTTTAATGTCAGCAGAGCACCCTTTCTCCAAAAGGACACCTTCCTACAGAAGTCTCAATGCCTCCTCGAGCCCTTAAACAGATGAATACACTGACAGAAGCTTCTTAAAGACTGTCAGGACAGCAGTAATGGAAGCATGGAGACCGGTAGACCTTTCAATCCAGGTGATTTATTCCAGAAGGCAGTACAGAGGTCCAAACAACCTGAAAGGACTTCAAGAACACATCTGAGGTCAATCTCGACCTGACAAAGACTCCCAAACCAGGCTACGGAGTACATACAGCATTTCAGAGCCATTAAGCAGTATGGGCGTGAACACTTCCACCATTCTGTCTTAATGAAACAAATTAAATATACATCTACTCCTTGCTATTATTCATTCTCCTATAAGAGTCCCCAAGAACACATTGTAAAGGGTTGGAATTTGTGATTTCTAAAGTAATACATATTGCTGCTTTGAAGAAGCTTTGGCTTTCTGAAAGAGTGTGAAGATCTGTGTTTTTTTGTTGATGAAGGAGGCCAGACCATCGAATCCCTGAGCCTGGTTTGGTGAAGTTCTTCTTATATTCAATGTTATTTCCCGTGTTTCCACTCTGTTCCATCATGCTTTGCCTACAGTAGGATAAAATTTTAGGCAGAGAAATGTATCTTAGAAGCACCTCTGACCTGTTTATCCTTCACTGTTTATATGTTTTCTGCTACTGAATGTGACAGGGTAGTCTAATAGCTCTATTTATACTCAGTTTGTTTTACTTCAGAAATGGTTAATTCAGTTGTGTTAAATATTGTTTAGGCGTTCCCTCTTTCTTTACCACTGATTATCGTATCTAGAGCATACCTTTGATAATTAATGCTGGCAGTTTGACAGTGAGGTTTTGTCTCAATCATACCCTCTGTTCCTTATTGTCATCATTGTGTTGAAGGCCCCTATAATTGTAGTCCTAGATGTCTAAGGCATTCCCTCTTCTTGGACTGCAATTGTATTTCTTTGTTGTTTAATATCTCAGAGATTAATTTGTAGGAGGAAATAGGGTGTTCCCCGAATCCTATTATTCATTTAGAAGGTCTAATCTGCATTTCTCCTTTCTTTGAGTGTTCATATTGATTAAGTCCAAAGTAGTGAGCTTACTGGAGGAAATAGGGCGTTCCCCGAATCTTTTAAGTCATTGTGAAAGGGTTTAGTTTCTTTTTCACTCTTAGTCCTTAATGTCCATCCCATTTCACCTATATTATTCAACAGATCCTCGACCAAGTTATATTTTCCCTTTGGTTTCCCTTCCTTCTCAGTCAGAAATATTTGGACTTCACATGACTCCATTACCCAATGGCTTGTAGATTCCCATGCTTTATCTAATACCACATGAAACATATATGTCCAACCAAACAAAAACAAACAACCTTGAACCTCATAACTAGCCTAAAATAAATTTCTAAACCTTTCAAGACACATCTTTATAAACATATTGAGAGATCCTTCTCTGAGACTAGGAGGGCTAGATCCTAGAGCTCTAAAGTTTGGTTTGTATGTTGCCTTGTATTTTGGTAAGCCAATCTATCAAAACACAGGACCCCAACACTCTCTACATGTCTTGATATTCCTTATGGGAGCCACTTTTCTAAAAAAATAATAGCCTTAAACTATTTGCAGGAAGGTTACTATTGGCCTACCCTTCACCAAGATGCTAGGAGATACACTAGTAGGTGTGACTAGTGCCAAAGGATGGGGAAACCTACACAGAGGGATGAGATTCCTTTGCACCCTTAGGTCACTCTAGAGACATTTTACAAGTGGGGCATGGACTTCATTAGTCCCATTGATCCACCATCTAGGCAGAAAAATTATATCATAGTTTGCACTGACTACCTAACAAAGTGGGTTCAAACAAGGGCTATAAAGGTAGAAACTGAGGAGAAGGTAGCATAATTTTTTAGAGAGAATGTGTTCTAAAAGTTTGGATACCCTGGAGAGGTATTCACTGATCATGGGGCTCAATTCACATCTCATCTCATTAAAAATATTCTTAGAAGGCACAAGATAAAGCATAAGACTTCCACCACCTACCATCCTCAAGAAAATGGCCAAGTGGAAGTGACCAACATAGCCTTGCAGAATATACTCACCAAGGTTGTGATCGGTAACAGAAAATATTGTGCAGACATAGTGGTAGAAGCCACTTGGGTCTACAATAACACTTGGAAGACAACAACAGGGTTCACTCCATATGACTTGGTCTATGGGAAGAAAGCTCTGCTTTCAATTGAGTTTGAGTTCAACACCTTGAGGATGGCAGTTGATTTCAACCTGGATATCAAAATGGCCCAAAAAAAAAGGTTTTTCCAATTAAATGGTTTGGATGAGTTCAGGATGTAGGCCCTCATTCACACAAAAGTGATTCAGCTGCAAAGGAAGGTCTGGCAAGACAAACACATTAAGGAGAAGACATTTCAAGAGGGAGTTTTAGCATTGTTGTATGACTCAAGGTTAAAGGATTTCAAAGTAAAATTAATGAGAAGATGGTTGGGACCTTACAAAGTGGAAAAAATTATATGATAATGGTGTAGTTCAGATGAGGACCATAGATGAGGAGGGGATTCCCCTGCTTGTCAATGGTTACAGGCTCAAGGTTTACAAAAATCCCCTATCTAGGGTTGAGTTTATAAATTCCATAAACATGGAGGTGTATGTCATTGGAAACTTCATAGTCTCCAGCTCCTCCCCCTCCTAGAAAAACATAAAAAATTAAAATAAAATAAAAATAAAGAGGTGTGGGTGAAAACCTTTCTGAGGCGCCCAAGGCCAAATTCAGGGTTGAAAACCTCCATGAGGCAATCCTGGAGAAAAAAAAACAAAACAAAAAAACAGAGAACAAAATATCCTAGGGTGAAAACCTTCTTGAGGCACCCAAGTCAGGCTTGTGGATTGAAAACCTCTGTGGAGACAGCCCACGTGCCTTCAAAAAGAAAACAGAAAGAAAAAGAGAAAAAGAATAATTTATACGTATGCACTCACTTGTTTTCTGTTTTTCAAGTTATTGATCAATGGTGGTTTTAGACTCAGAGGAGAATTTTTCTTCCTCTCTTATCTCTCTCCTCTGCTTACCCATTCCATGGAAAACTCCAGCATGCACCCATTCACTCATTTTTCCTTTCAAGTAGGCATAAAACTCATTTTTTGCTCCTAACTGTATTTGTTCCAAGAAAGTCTATAGCTGCTACAGGGTTCTTGTAGTGCTACAAGAAACGTAATTGCTACAAGAAACTTATTTGCGAGAAAATTACCTCTCTCAAGGGCTTATAAACTTCAAAAAGAGCATGATAATTGGTTTTTTTCCTATACTTACCACTTCTAACCCTCACTTCACTGCAGGTACAAGGATTCATTCTATAAACCCTATGTTGCGCCACTAGAATCTAAATCACCTATAACTTGGAATGGGATCTCTACCATCACCTCTCCATCACTCCACTCATTCCAAAACTCCATCCCTAACCTCCATACGCCATTTCCCATCATCTCTAAGCAATCTACATCCCCAAGAAGTAGAGAATAGGCAGCTACAGGAAGTTGAAAATTTTCTTGTATAAAGCATGTACATGGCATAACAAGATCAAAATATGAGAAATAGTTGATGGAAATGGCTTCAAGGGACCACCAGAAGAATCCAGGAGAATGAACACACTAGCCAAGGCACCTAATGACCTCCATGTAGCACCTACAAGAAGAAAATAACAAATAAAAAGGTTAAGCATCTCACTCAAAAACAAGTTTCTCACTCAGAAAATAAAAAATAAAATAAAAACATAGTAAGAGAAAGATATCCATGGCTATCACCAAACTCCAGCTCCCTACACCAAATAATGTTTGCAACACACCAGCAACAGATAGGCTTAGGCATGGCCCTTCACCTCTCGTTGTGCACTCATATTGATCAAAATGATTTAATGTCGATAATTAGATAATAAAAAGGAAAAAAGGTGTCCAGTTAACTTGGCCACCCTCATAGAGTAAAATTGGATGAGAAGTAGAGTGTACATGCCACCTTGGCAAGTCAAATTATTGAAGGATGATTTAATAAGGATGAGGAGGTGATTCTGATGCAAGTGTAATGATTAACTGGAGTCGGACCAACGGTCCAAAAGGGGAAAATTTGTGCCGAGTCCAAGTGATCACTCTGCTCCAAATTCGGTTAAGATGCCATAAATGTAAGTTTTGGCTCATTATGCTCTCTTCATTTAGCATTTTGAGAGCAGTGGGAGCAAGGGAAGTCAGAGGATCCATTAAATATCAAAGCATCGAAGCTTATTTTATATGCACACCCCGAGCTACAGGAAATAGTGAGTGCTACATGCAACTTCACAGGAGGTTTAGTAGTGATAAAAAGAGCAATCAAGAGACACTCATAGGTGGTATTACCTCATAAGGCCACCATCTCCTAAATAAATACACCAGAGGTCAGAGGTAAGTGGGTCCCACCCTCCAAAATTGTAAATTTTCCATGAAATCGATACACAATCAGTCATAAATTGGAAATTAAGTGGTGAAATCAAGGTATTCTGAGTTTGTTTGAAACCATGATATCCAGGGAACCACTTCACAAATAACTCTCAAAATAAAAGAATCAATCACCTTCCTATCACAACCACAAAATGGGAGGAGGATTTAATAGAAGGTAGCCCACTGATATCAAAAGAATAAGATTGCACCCTTAGGTAATGGATATTTTTAGGAACCACCAGTGGTTAGGTTTCTTTGACCTACTCAAGGGTTTTGATGAGGAGATAGCTCTAGAATTTGCAGTGGCCATACAATCATACTCAGATAAGAGAGCCACCAATGTGGTTAGAGGCCTATCTATCACAATTACACCTGAATTAATTAGCAGAATCACCACTTTTCCCTTAGGAGTCAAGTGGATTAGGGAAGATAGGGTGCCCAGCACTGAACCCAAGAAGAGATTCTTTCTACTAGGAGAAGAATTCATTAAAGAAAAAAATGGAGTGAGGATAAAAATCCTTCTAGATACCTAGGATTAAATAGCCTTCCACATTATGAAATTCATTTATTGTGACAGTAGGCTTAGTGTAGTCTATGAATACAACTTCAAGTTGCTAAATGAACTTGAATTTCAAGGAGAACTCCCTCTAGAACAAAGATTGAGAATCCCTTATTTCCTTTTGCACTCAATCGCATACATGAGAAAAAATGCAAGGGAAAGGAAGTACCAACATTTGGTTCATCTTGGCCTTATCAAGCTGATAGTTAGTGATGCTCTGAGCAGATTGAACCTCCATGTGCATTGGTCCTCATTCATATACATGGATAGGGAAGTCGTCATAGCCACCAAAACTAGATAAACCTCTATCTTTAGTCTTAGAGAGAGGGAAATAGAAGAAGAAGAAGAAGAGGGGGAGGTTGAAGAGACAAAAGGGGAAGATAAGGAAGAAGAAGAGATGGAGGTTGAAACAAAAAAAAAAAAACAGAAATATTAGAACTAGAGAAAGGGAAAGAAGAATAAAAATAGGGAGATGAAACAGAAGAAGAAGAAACTGAGGAGAAGAATGAAGAGAAGGCAGAGGAGAAGGAAATATTGGACCCTATGATAGGCACTGATACCTCTCCTCAACATACCATCATATCACCTGTGATAACAAAGAAATAAGTGGCTACTACCTTAGCCACTTTGAGCACACCAATGAAATCAAAGAGGAAGAGACAAACACCCATGTACTTCAGGACTAGTAAGAGTGCAAGGGTAAGGTAGGGGAAACCACAAACTCCAACCAAACGCCATATAGCCATTGAGGTGTCACCCAAGAAGAATGATGAATTAAGGTTAGAAGAAGGAAAGGTTCACAAGGTAACTTCACTTGAAAGGACACATATAACCTACAGGAAAATACATTCATCAAGGTTGGCATTCCCTACACATCTACCAACCCCCACAGACACTCCAAAGACAGAAAATATGGAAAAACAATCAAGGGAAGGTTTGCTACAGGAAAAATAGATTTTTCTACAAGAAACTTTGTCTTTGCTACAGGAAACTCCAACAGTTCCAGAATCAGAGCAAGAAGCCTTAGGGGAGGGAGATAAGACACCCATGGGTGGGCAAGAGGCCCAAGAAGTTGAGAAAGAAGCACAAGATCAAGGGCAAGTTGCAAAAGCGGAGGAAGATAAATATAAAAAGGAGGAGCCTACCTCCCCAAAACCTATCCCTAAAGATATATCAGTAATGTCACACCCTATCCCTCAGCGAATTCTCAGTTCTTACTATAAATTTATTGAAGGGGGCAGATGGATTCCTCAAAATTTTGTAGTCCCCTTATTTTATTAGTTAGAACAAGAAAAAGTATGCACCCATCATTGGATGACAATTGCTAAAAAAAACGTGTGCATTATAGGTTTTATCCCTGTACAAAAATTATCTGCAAACGAATCTTAAAAATAGAAAATAAACAATAGCGAGAGCATAAAACATAAAACAGATAAACACAGAGATTTTCCCCTGGATCCCAAATCGGGACGAACAGCTTTATTTTTCATTATATTCCTTTTAGTGTTACAACACATATATATACATGCCAAAGAATACATAAACCCCAATCCATTAACCCTGGATTAGAACATAACCGTAGTTCCCTTGACCGGATCTAAAAAATACCAGGGGCCAAAAACCATCATGCCCCAAAACCATGTGCAAACCCATGCACAAAACCATGGGCGCGTGACTAGTCCTGGAAAGAATATAACACATACCCAGCATTCTCCCAATTGTTTTTTTCTTTCCACAGGGGACCACATGAGAGCTTAGTCATTAGCCCAGCTTTGCAACACCCATTGTTTCTCTACACCAAGAGAACTTCTGAGTGCTCACAGACTTCGTCAATGCATTTGCAACATTCTTCAAGGTGTCCAACTTTACCAGCAACACCCTTTTAGCCTCAACCATATCTCTCACAAATTGATATTGAACATCAATGTGCTTTTGATTTGAATGATAAGCAGGGTTCTTAGCCAAGAAAATTTCACTTTGGATATCACATTCTATCCTTATATCTTGCTACACCAACCCCATACTTGAACACAATCTCTGCAACCAAACTACTTCCTTGCTTGCATGAGTGGTTGTTATGTATTTTGCTTCTGTAGTTGAAAGAGCTACTACATATTTTATTTTATTCATCCAACTGAATGCACCTCCAAATAGGCCAAACACATACCCAGTTGTAGATTTTCTTTGGTCTAGATATCTAGCCCAGTCTGCATCAACAAAACCACAAATGTCCAACACTCTTTCCAATCCTAGTCTTCCCTGATAGCACAAGCAATAATCACTAATGCCATGCAAATATCTGAAAACCCGCTTCACGCCTATCCAATGCTCCTTCCCTGGGTTTGACATAAACCTTCTCAATACTCCCACTGCATGTGCAATGTTTGGTCTAGTACAGTCCATTTCATACATCAGGCTACCCACTTCACTTTCATATGGAACACGGGACATATCCTCCTCTTCTTCTTGTGTCTTGGGACACTATTCAGCAGATAGCTTTACACCTACAAGAATCGGAACATTCGTCGGTTTACTATCCTGAATATTGAACCTCTGCAATATAGTCTCGACATACTTCCTCTGGTTTAACCAGAGCTTCCTCTTTGCCTGATCTCTCTTAATTTCCATGCCCAAAATATAGTTTGCAACACCAAGATCCTTCATGTCGAATTTGGAGAACAATTGGGTCTTCAAATCTTGGATAATTTCTTTATCATTTCCAATCAACAACATATCATCCACATAAAATGCCAAATAAATAACACAGTCACCAATTAATTTAAAATAAACACAGTGATCCTCCTTGCTTCTGGTGAAGCCAAGTCCTTGTATATAGGTATCAAATTTCTGATATCACATCCTTGGTGGTTGTTTTAACCCATACAGAGACTTCTTTAACCTGCATACCAGTTCTTTCTTCCCCTTCACCATAAACCCTTCAGGTTGTTTCATGTAGATATCCTCTTCCAGATCCCCATGAAGAAATGTTGTCTTCACATCCATCTGTTCTACCTCAAAATCAAATGCAGCAACAACATATAAAAGTAATCTAATAGAATTAAATTTGTCAACAGAAGAAAAAATATCACCAAAATCGATTCCCAGCACCTGGGAATAACCTTTTGCTACCAACTGAGCTTTGTATTTCTCCATCTTGCCTTATACATTCATATTCTTCTTAAACACCCATTTTCTCCTGATGGGCTTCCTTCCAGCTGGCAAATCCACCAGATCCCATGCCTCATTTTTATGCAAGGATGCCATTTCATCAACCATGGCCTCCTTCTAGAGCTTTCCATCCTCTGAATCTATTGCGTCCTTGACAATTCTGAGATCATCATCAGTTATAGTTAAAGAAAAATTTGAACAGAAAGCAGATGGAGTATACCTTTCTGGTTGTCTTCTTTCTCGAACTGATCTTCTCACAACTGGATTTTGTGGCTCTTCCTCTTCTAAGTCTTCTTATGTTATAGATTCTGATTCATCCTCCTTTAGCTCAAACTCTATCTTCTCGGGTTCCTTTGTTAGGACTTCATGTTTAACAACATATTTCACCTCTCTAAACACCACATCTCGGTTGTACACAACCTTCCTTGTTTCCGGGTTCCAAATATTGTAACCCTTTAAACCATCCATATACCTAATAAAATTTAGTATGAATCTTTCATCGAAAAAGACCACTTTAGCTACGCATAACAAATAGCCCTAACATCGATTATGGCTGCCAATATCTTTAAATCTACAGTTATTTGATCCAAATAAAGCTACACAAATCCAGATCTATGCATAAAAGACATTAAGCAGTAAAAATGAAATGTTGCACCATGCATCCAATAGACAAGACAAGAACAATATATTTGAAAGAATTTTTATATTAAAGGGGCACTTGAGAGGAAAACAAGAAAGGTGTTTCCAATTCTCCTCAATGGGATGGGTTCTTGAAAAGTGCCTCGGCCGCTTTTGATCTAAAATTTCTCTCTCTTGCTGGTGTTGAAAACCCAGACAAACATAGAACTCAAAGGGAGCTCACAAAGCAAGTGATGAAGAATGTGACAATGATAATGGCTCAAATTCAGACCAAGAGTATAGATCCAGAGTGATCTAATGCAATGAAATGTGACCAATGAATGGGAAAACCATTCTATTTATAACAAAATATTAGGGCAGTCTAGAACTTGGTGCATGAATAAAATATTATTAATCGAATTCTAGAACCACATTTTAGGAATATTTTATTATATTTGTTGGACGGGAAAGGATTTTTGACTTGGGTCAATTTCTTTATTTATAAATAATAAATAAATAAATGATTTATTTGTTATTTTAAGGAAATTGTGGAAATATAATTAAATAAATAATTATTTATTTAATTATTTATAAATGATTTAGTCAAATTTAACTAGGAATATTATTTAAATAAAAATTAAATAACTTATTCCTAGGAAATATTCAAATAAATAAGGATTTATTTAATTTATTTCCTTGTTTTGGGATAAATGTGACCAGGAATAATAATTAAATTGATCTTTAACTAATTATTCCTTGAGGAAATATAAACAAATATATATTTGTTTATTATTTCCTTTTGGGGTTTCCTGTTTAGACCATAAAAAAATTAATAAAGGTGTTTTACTAAGTTATTTCACATAGTGAAAGCAATTTTACTTAGGGTAAAATCGGTCTTACATGGTGTACTTGGGTTCATCTAATGATAATAGGTTAGATGACCAAAAGATGGTGTAACATATTTCCCCCCAACATACGAGGGTTAGGAGCAAATCGTATGACCGAAGTACGTTGTAAGAACTCAATCACTAGACATCAAGAGGGAAGCTAGAGAGAGAAATGTAAGGTAGTCTAATGTGCTAAAGGACTAGACCCTCAGGACATGAGACTTACAGGTGCAACAAGTCTCTAGTTTATGAAGTGGTGCATGTGCTAAAGGCGGCGGGGGAGGCATACCTATGCCCGCCGAGACAAAGTACAAAAGAATAGTATGTCCAGTAAATAAGGAACTGAACTATGAACAGATACCCATTTCAATGCTCAGTGAGAGCTTTCCAACGGTACAGACAGTGTGTCAAACAGGGCTACGGTTTGGTCGCAGCGGGCGAAAGAAAAAGCAAGGGTTTCTCTTCTAATAAGGCATTTTCCCTCCAAATAAATTCATTTTCTTATGTAGCTATGGTGAATGTGGAGAGGAGAGAAGGCCCTAAATCTTGCGGCAATTGTAGTGGACAAACCGACCGTTGGAATCGAGATCCGTCAGTTGCAGGTAAGAGGCCTAATCCTACTCTTTATTTTTGATGGATTAAAAGTTCAGATTAGGGTCCTAAATCTCAGGAACAGAACCTACCTCATCTTTACAGCCAGGTCACACTTTTTGGGGCAAAAACTACGACCTAGGAAGCAGGTTTGGGCCTGAAAAGTGCAACCTATCCCAGGATTTGACCAAAAAGTGAGACCTGTTAGAGAGAGGTGTTTTTAGTGTTGTTGTGGGCCGAGATTCAAGTTTTGTGTAATTGAATACAGTTTTTCCTATCTGTAGACTGACAAAGATGATGGTTTTGTGCAGATATGGCAGATATACGGATCAAGTGGAAGTCAGACAGTCTAATCCTGGCTTGACTATTTTCAATTTCTGTCTTAGAATGTAGAGAAGAATTCTACTAGATAGTTTAATCCTAGCAGATATTAGTCTAGGTAGAGAAACTATGAGACCAACAGTCTAATCTGGTCTCATGGAGTAATAAGGGTAGAAGTAGAATAGGTTTATTTTCCTGTTTGAAAAAAATTGATGATGTAAAGGGTCTGCAAGTCCAAATGCACCCTAGAAGAAAAAATGTTAGGACTATAGTGTGGGTAGGTAGTTTTTTGGGAGAATTTTACTGCTGATATGATGTCTTCATGATTTGTGGCAGCTGATCCAAGAAAGAAATTGAATGAGTCAAGTTCCAGGCATCTGGCCTACACCAAAGATTTATCTTCTGAATTCTTGACTCCTTCAAGAAGAAGCCATCCCCATGTTGAGCCACTATTAGCCCCCTATGAATTTTTTGACAAGAAAACAGAGGGCTAAAATGTTTTTGAGCCTCCAAGGAATGCATTTCCCTTGAAAACACATCATTCTTGAAGCCTCCTTATGCCCTTGTCCTTTGATAAATCCCCACTGCTGATTCCCACTATAAAGCCTCTCTGTTCATGAAGAAATGCCCAAAAGGCCTCCTTTTTCCCCTTATATCATCCCTCCCAAACCTCTGTTTTCATCCCCTTGTTTCCCCTTCTAAATTCCCCACTTACCCTTTTAAATCATCCTAAATCCCCTCTTAAGCCTTTTGACTTCCCCTTGTTTGGCCTTTTTTCCCCTTTTTCCCCTTACCGTTACCCTTTCCCAATCTCAAAATGCATTAAAATGGGCCAAAATCCCACTTTCTACCTTATATTAGGCCTAAGCCCCTTTCGGATAAGCCCCGCAAACCACTTCCCCACGTGACCCGCGCCCAGGACCAAGCGCTAACGGTCCGGGCACTAATCGCAATCGCACCGTCGAGTGGAGCGCATTTCTTTGTTAAGCAAAAAACTCCGATGCGATTGATTTTTGGTCTATAAGACCTCTGCCGCGATCTCCACCATTGATCTATCACCCGGATCGGACGGCCCGGTGCTAATCGCACGCCCGCTCTGATCGCAATCGCAAATTTTTCCGTGCCACTCCTCCATTCTTTCCAATTGCGATCACCCGATCCGATCTGAGCCATCCACCCCCCCCCCCAGATCCAACGGTTCGGATTTATCTCGCTCCCCTCCTGTCGCTCCATTCCTTTCCCCCGTCGATTCAATCTCCATCATAGATCTATCATCCAGATTGGACGGCTGGCACTCCATCGCATTGCGCCAATCACATCACACCCCCCCCTCTGCGTCTTGCGATTGCGATCCTCCGACCGATCCTGACCGTGCATTCCTTTTGATCCAATGGCCATCGCACAATCGCATCATCGCCCGTGGCCCTTCTTTCTTCCCGCCGATTGAAGCTCCACCGTGGATCTAACCCAGATCAGACGGTTGGCGCTCAATCGCTCCATCACAATCGCAAAATTTTAAAAGTGTCACCCCCCCTGCCCCCGATTGCGATCTACCGATTCGATCTTGACCGTCCATTTCTTCAGATCTGACGGCTGGGATCTAATCGTGCCCCCCATTATTTTTCTTCATCAGAGCCCCTATTAACTTAAAATTTCAATCTCTACTGTCGATCTCCTCCTGAGATCCGATGATCCAAAATGAATCTCCCTCCACTCACGCCGGGTCCCACCATCCAAGGGCTCCGCTTCATTGTTTTTCCGTGTTTTCCTTTGTAATTCACCCAAGCATTAATCTTTAGGCTTTACACTAATGATCATTTCTTCCGCCACTCTTCATGCTTTCCACTATTCTCCACTGCTTCGCTACCATTCCTCCGGCCTCCACAGCAAATCTTCCGCCACTGTCCCCAGATTTTATAATTGATTTAATTTATTGTGCAGGGGTCACAAAGAGGCCATTTCAGCATCGTCCAGTGTTACAGCAGTGGAGATTTAAAGGTTTATTAAAGCCCGTAATGGAATACTTAATGCTTTAATCCTGATTCATAGGAATCAAGGCACATTTTTAAGACCAAATGCACACGCAACAAGCCATATCTGTGTTAATGTCAGCATAGCACCGGTTCTCCAAAAGGACACCTTCCTACAACGGTCTCCATGCCTCCTCGAGCACAGAAATGTTTAATTACACTGACAGAAGCTTCTTAAAGACTGTCAGGACTATAGTTATTGGAGCATGGAGACCTAAAGACCTTTCAGTCACCTTACTTGCTACAGAATACAGAACAGCGGGCCTTACAACCAGAAGGACTTCACGAAACATCCGAGGTCAATATTGGCCAGACAGAGTCTTCCAGACCATACAAAAAGTACTTATAGCAATGCAGATTGCCATTAAGCAGAGTGGGCATGAACTCTTTCTCCACTCTGTCTTAATGAGATCCATTTAATGAATATCATCTACTCCTGTTATTCATTCTCATATAAGATTTCCCGAGAACATATTAAAATGGTTGTTGTTTGGTTGTCTTTGTTGTTGTTAGAGGGATTCAGTTTGACTGTTAGAACAGTCTTGGGAGGGAGTAGTAGAGTAGTTTGTAATGTAGTAGGTTGGGAGAAGAAATTTTGGACTGTAACAGCTATTGAGCTCAGGGTGTGTGATTGGTTTTGCATCAATTAATCAAGCACATTTCACAAGATCCTGGTCTATTACTATTGGTGATGTTTTTCTAACACTGTTTATTAGATTTTCATACTGTTTCATTTTCTGCTGGCTTGCATCAGAAATATGGCATAGGATTTACCCTTGTTAGGTACCCTATGTTTCTGCTCTCCTTGCCTTTAATGTTTTCTGTTGATTGTGAATCTAAGAGTAAATTCAACTAATTTAACCAGTGTAGCAGATGTTATTGCCTGCTAGCTGATGTAGGAATTCGGGGTTTGCTGCTTAGTTGTTCTTGTTGGGTTTAAGCTGGAAGATTTGGGAACACTGGGGATTAGAGTTAGCCATGTCCACTAGGATCCTTTTGCGACCAGCTAGCCTTTCTAAGATCTCTTGCTGGTGTCAAAGCATTGAAGGTTCAAATTCCTTCTCTGATCTATAGACCCTAGCTCTGTTAAATTTATCTCTGTTTTCTCTTGGAGCATGCTAAAGCTGACCTGGAGTTAAATGACCTTTGGTCCGATCTACAAGCTGCCCCCTTGTGAATTCATTGAGAGCTGCCTTTGAGTATGTCCAAGCAGGCCTAGAGTTAAATGACCTCTGACCTGATCTATAGACAGAAATTGGGTTGTTTTCCTTCTTTCACTTTCAATCCTTAATGTTCCATTCCATCATCTATCTAAAAATAACCTTTAGTGTAGATGACTTGCCCTCTGAAATCCTTGTCTAGTTGTGCAATTAATCCCCTTTCATGACTCCATAGCCCAATGAACGGCACTTTCTTGACCTATCCTCTTTACCTAAACATCCTACTACTTTGCTCCTTTCCTTCCATTACCTTCTCAGTCTATGATCTCATGACTCAACTCAACAACCAACCAACCAAACCATTTTAAACCCCCCCCCCCTTTGTGCTTCATACCTAGCCTAATATCTCAATTTGAGCTTCAAAGATATATATCATTCTCTGTTTTATGGAGAGATCCCTCTCCGGATCTAGGAGGGCTAGATCCTAAGATCCCAAAGTGGTTTGATGTTGTCTTATCTTTTGGTATTACCAAATCTGCCAAAACGTAGGAACCCCAACAGGTCGGACGGGTGTTCCGACCAAAGTTCTTCGCCCATTGGGACCAGATGCCATTGTACATAGATGACTATCCCTATAGTGGGATGAGTTATTGGGGAGATCCAGACTTGCCGCTTCCACCTGGTCGAGTATGGGGATCTGATGGTAAGTGACAAGTAACTAATCTGTTATGTGCATGTTAAAGTTTGTGAATAGTATTGATGGTACTGATCCTCATACTTTTGGTATGCAGATGTAACTTCAGTAAAACCGGCTGGATATATGGGACGACCTGCAGTAGCAGGAACTATAGGTGCTAGTGGATTGAGAACGGCACAGAATGAGGATATGACTACTCTGTTGGAGGACATTCATCGTAGATGTGAGGGGCTGCTGACCAGTGTTTCAGAGCGGGGTTGGCAAGACTTAGACGACCAGTACATAGAGCTATGTATTGGGCTACCCTCTGAGTGGCGAGGAATCATGCGGCTCATGGCGATGGCTGGTCAGACTATGCGTGATCTACGAGCTGCAGGAGCAGAGCCATTGGCTCGGGATCCTCCAGAAAGTGATTATATGTAGGGCAGGTGGTGCCCCCCAGTGTGTATGTAGGGGCAAGTGGTGCCCCCTAGTTTTTGAGTTGTGTTTTTTGTAACATGCTATGGGCATGTCATATGTTTCAGAGTAGATGGACTCTAAAAACATGTTATATTATATATATTATGCATATGCATTGTGTTGATGATTTGAAATGTTATTGTCTTGTGTGTGATAAATGTCAGTCTAGAACATGGTTTGCAATTCTATCTATGTAGTGATTTTGACTTCTAGGTACATGGTTGAAAGTAATCAAGCTAAATTCACGTATCAAAAGTTTAACTCGTAAATATCGTCTAAACAGGATAGGGTTTTGCACATGATAGACACCATTGAGTTGTAAGACAAGAAGCAGAGAATCTAAATGAACGTGCAAATGGAGGATGCAATGAGAGAGGGCATCAGCTAAGAGGCCACGTACTGCATCATGTTCGGCCTAATTATTGGTGGCATTACCAATGCAGACCCCATTAGAAAGAACGATGGTATGAAAGGGGGTAAAGATGGCCTAAGATGTCGAGGCTAGATTCCAGGAATAGCGACTTGCCCGATCGGCATAGCCAATATAATGTGTGGACGAGAGGTCCGGTGGAATAGTGTCACAAGACAAGAAATGGGAGGAGGGAGAATAATGATGGCAGCGTGAGTGTAGGGTAGACATCAAACGACAACTATGGGAGGGAGTAGTCTGGGTAGTATGGTTGACTCATAGATCGACTAGAGGGTGATGTATGAGAGCTATGGGAGGAAAAATGGGAGCTCATGCTGCGGAGGACATCATAGATACGGATGCTATCATCCTGGTTATGGGTGGGAGGGAAAAGGTTGAGGAAACCACATGACGTTGCAAAGCTACCTAAATCATCAACATGGGAAGAAAGGCTCACATACGGATCATCAGGGGAGAGGACAAAAGAACAAGTAAAAAGATGGTCAAAGGATGTGGAGCCCAGGAAGGTTGTTGAAGGGGGATCAAGCAACACAGACAGAGTGGATTCAGCGAGAATGTAATCTGAGGGTCGAACGGATGATGATAGGTATAGGAGGGGGGTAGCATATTCAGACATCTCAACATCAGGGGGAGGAATGTCAATGGTAGCAAGGGGATCCTCGAGTTGGCCTGACACATACTGCGTGAGGATGGGAGAGGCAGATTGATTTTTTTCAACCTCATACTCGCGAATGACCTCTAAAGAGGCTTCGTAATGCGTGAGGGGAGGAAAATGGTGAGAATAATGGCCATGGACACCACACAGAGAACAAGGTTTGTTGGTGTGAAGAGTCTTTGGGTTCTTTATTGCGGATGAGGAAGAAACAGAGGCTTCAGGGACCGTAGAGTCAGGGAACATGACTTTAACCATGGGTTGGATACGGGACAACTCAGGACAAGTATGGGTGGCATGACCGACACCATCACACAACGCACAAGGCTTGGCAGGTGGAGGAGGGGTAGGGTCGGTTGTTGTGGCCTTGTCTTTGGATGCTCCCTTGCGAGCTTTTCTTTTCTTTCCCGTAGTTGTCATAGCATGAGGATGGTCTTGCGGAGGGGCTAGGGGCACTGTAGCGACGTAAGAAGCGAAGGGAATCGGTTGAACTGATGTCACAGAAAGGTATGGTTTGGGGTGGCCTAGTGGGGTCTCGGCTGGAGGAGTAAGGTACCAGACAGGTATTCCCAGGGTCAAATTAGGGAGGGAAAGGGTTGCCATGATGGGAACCGAATAGACTCCGGGAGGGGGAGCAAGGAAACGTATCTGACCAGTGGGGTAATGGCTAGGAGGGATGGCTCCCATATGTTGGAGACCTTGGGGAACTGAATCAGTAGGTTAGGGAGGCTCCTGAGTGCTAGGTGGATGGGAAGGTCTAGGCGGAAGAGGTTCGGTCAGCTGAGGCAAAGGGCTAGGAGCGGTTGCGGTGGGCGAGATTGAGGTTGCTAACTAGTCAAAGCAGGCTGTGTAAGGTCAGCCCGAGACGATTGCATCATGCAAACATTCTCTAAGCTGGGATCAGAGACAGGAGGAGGGGGAGGACCCAGGAAGGTTCCAAGCAAGGAGGAGTCTTTATAGACGCTGGGGGAAACACTGGTCAAAGAATCAACAGTTTTCTTGTTGGTGATAGCAGAGATGGTGGACTCAGGGGAGGACTGAGATTTTGGTTCATGATATGTCAACTGGTCGATGGTGACAATATTTCCATTATGAGGGAAAAACATCTTGCGATGGACCGTGGATGGGACAGCATACATGGCATAGGTGTAGCTACTCCCCAAAAGAATTGTATAGTCAAGAGGGGCATCGATAACTTCAACTTCAACACAAACAGTCTTGCCCGCAAGGGTGATAGGACAATTATGGAATAATCCAATGGGCTGGGAGGCATGGCCATCCCGTGCACGAAGGGTGATTGTGGAAGGGGCCAGCTCAGGAGATCCGAGTTGTTTCCAAACAAAAGTAGACATCACACATGTAGATGCTCCCTCATCAATAATACACCGAGCGACGTTGGCATTTCGGATTTTGGCTAGGATTCGAAAAGCAACAGAAGCAGGAAGGGGGGGATGGTCTGACTGACGGGCATAAAAAATAATCAATTGGTCATTAGCAGGATCTACGGTACCCATGGCAGATAGTAGAGCCTTCTTTTGAGAAGGACACGACTGGAGGAGTTCCAGTATTGAAATGGTAGCAAGAGATTGTGACAGATCATCTACTATGCTATATGAATGGGCAGCATGACCAAAGGCAGCATTTTGGCATAATGGGCCCTTGGGAATCTTGGTATGAACCTCAGCTTTGGGCAAAGGGATCTGCAAGGGACCATTGGGTATCGACAGAGGCTCTGTAGGACCTAAAGAAGGTGACTCGGGGACAGACGGAGTGGGAGGCATGGAGTACTGACGAGACCGAGTTTGAAGGTTAAGGTCGACGGTGAGAGGTTGGTCAGAGGCCATCATGAGAATCTGGTAGTCAGAGGAACCAGAAGGGGAAGGTTGAGTGGTTATCAGGGCATGAGGTGGGGTAGTAGCCACGAATCCTTGTTGAGGGAAAGGATTGGTAAACACAGCGGGTTGAGAAGTAGCCATATTAGGAGAGACAGTAGGGGAGGAATTTTGTCCCCGCACAGTGGCCTGAAACTCCCACATCTTCCACATATGTGGTAATAGGGGACAATCGTGAGTGTAATGACCATAAACACCGCAACACGAACAGGGCTTATTGGTTTGAAGAGGCCTGTCTGGCTTGGGCTGAGAGCCCTGTGGCTAGTTAGAAGTGTTAGAATCAATACTTGGAGGATTGGATCCATGATTACCAGAGGCAGATTGATTTCCTTTCCTCTTTCTTTGAGAAGGAAGAGAATTATCCGCGCCCTGCTACGCAAATACTTGCCCTGGAGGGGCTAGTAAGTGCGGCTGCGGGGGTTGAGAAGGAAAGGGAGCGAGAGGTCCAAATGCTAGAGGAGCTGGGACACCAGGCTGTGGGTAAGGATAAGGGTTAGGATGGGAAACATTGAGGTAAGCAGGAGGGTGGGAAAAAGGAGGAGGCATGTCGTATCCTGGATACATGCTACCTGGAGGGGGAAAAGTGTTGGAGGTGCTGGCCCCTCCCAGAGGGAAACCATAGCCCATAGGAGGTTGAGCATAGGTGTGTGAAAGAGCTCCAACGATGTCGTTGGTAGAGTGAGATGCCCCCAGGGCGTTAGCGCCACTGGGTTTGGGGAGGTTAGGAAGGACGGTATAAACATAACCAGATTGAGCATAGATAAGGTCATATTTCAAGGCTATTTGGAGGGCGGCTTCTTCGGTTTGAGGGAACTGGGATGCGACATCTTTGCCAATGGCAGGTAAGAGAGAGCAGAGGAACCAGTCCATATAAACCCGATCTTCAAAGGTGGGAGCTCGACATAGGCTCCTTCTTCTCCGCCATTCCTGGACATGAGTGGAAAGGCGGGTCGAAGAGGATTGACGAAAATAATTCAAGAGTTCTGTACCAGTGTCATATTGAAGAGGGAGCTGGACATAAGATAAAAAGGCTTGGGCAATGGTTAGAAAGGTGGTATGGGAAGAGGCAGTCTAATCAACATACCATTTAGAAGCCTCGCCGGTAAGCGTGCGTTGGAACAATCTAAGACGGATGGAATCATCAGTAATGGAATTGGATGAACACGACATGTGGAAAGATCAAATATGGTTGGAGGGATCTTCACTAGCAAGGCCTTCGAACTTGGGAATTTCAGAGGGGAGCTTGGTTGGCATAGCAGGCCAACTAACATCATGGCGGATAGGATCATTGGTCAACTGATTGAAATCGGGGAGATTGAGACTTGCCATATAAGGGAGAAAAGGGACAGTCGAGGTAGGTCCCGTAGTGGTTCCACTGGAAACGGACCCAGCAGTAGAACTGGGGTTGCCGCTAGCACTAGGCCCTAAACTAGACATGGTGAAGGTAACAGGGGGAGAACCAGGAGTAGGGGGAGAACCCAAACAATCAGAAGAAGAGTTGGAATGTGGACTCGGAGGAGGAATAACTCGATGATGACGGGAAGGAGGAAGTCGACCAATCAGAAACTGAGGGTGAAGACCAAGAAGTCTCCAAGATAAATGCCTTGGAGGCGCAATGATGACAGGAAGAAGAAAAATCGACAAAGGCAAGGAGGTGCAAAATCAAGTGAGGTCAATGTCGAAACAAGGGCAGAGAGGTGCAGTGTCAATTGATTTTAAAGTCGTTGCCAGGAAGTGTTAACCAGGCTCTTCTTCACTTAGGGTTAGTGTGTGGCGTGTGTTAATTTTAATTTTTAAACCCAGACGTTTTGAGAGTAAAAGAAAAAGTGTGTTGCGTAACTGAAAATAAATCTGCAGAGAACAGTAAATAAGACTGAAATAACAGAAAATTAACAGCTAACAATGCATCAATCTAACCCAAGAAGGCGGGTCTCTCAAAACTAGTCTAGAAGAGGGAAAAAATCTAATCAAAACATTCTAAAAAGAGGCCAATAGATCTAAGGTCGGGAGGGATAGGGATCTAAAGGAGAAATCTACTGAAAAGAGGTGCAGAAAACAGCAAAGACGCAGAGGCAAGGTTTTTTCTACAAAGGAGGGAATCATCTAAAGGTAGAAGGGACAAGGAGGTGACCCTAGAGATAAACCCAAACAAAACTATATGAGGTGATTTGAACGGGAGAAGAGTTGATCTAGAGGGATCTGAAAATGAGGTATCAAATCTGAAAAGAAGAAGGTTGAAACTCTGAAAATTCAGAGGTCTGAAACAGCTAAAACTTGCCCACAAAAAGTGGAGGGTACTAAAGCCCTAAGGGGCAAGATTCCCACTTAGTTGAGTGAAACAGATCAAAAACAGGTCTAAATGAGCAGAGACGAAGGTTGGAAAACCCTGACAGAAGCTTCAGACAAATCCAGAAAAATTGCTGGAAAAGTGCAGAAAAAAGTGCAGGTCGCAGGTTCTAACCTGTATTCAGTCCAGGTCACAGTTTTGGGGCATAAAAGTGCGCCCTCCAGTCTAGGTCGCAGTTTTTGGGCCGATAAGTGCGACCTGCAGATCTGGGTCTCTCGGCGACAGATTTCAGAAAAAGTTGTCGTCTCAGCTGCGGCTGATGTCTGTCACCTGCGCAATAGGGCTAGAAACACACGGAAGTTAAAAAATTTAATGTTTGAGGGTTTTAGAGGTGAAAATCCCCATAAAAATAGGAAAAATAGAAAACTGAAGAGAAACCCTAGGGTCTGAAATAGCTGGATATGCAGGAATATATAAAATGACAACGGTCGCAAAAGAAAACCCGTGTGGAGTCACCAATTGTTAATATGAATCTTTCGTCAAAAAAGACCACTTTAGCTACACATAAAAAATAGCCCTAACATCGATTATGGCTTCCAATATCTTTAAATCTGCAGTTAGTTGATCCAAATAAAGATGTACAAATCCAAATCTATGCATAAAAGACATTAAGTAGTAAAAAAGAAATGTTGCTCCATGCATCCAATAGACAAGACAAGAATAATATATTTGAAAGAATTTTTATATTAAAGGGGCACCTGAGAGGAAAACAAGAAAGGTGTTTCCAATTCTCCTCAATGGGATGGGTTCTTGAAAGTCCTCAGCATTTCAAATCTAAAATTTCTCTCTTGTTAAAAAACATTGAAAACAGAAAAACACACACTGAAACTCAAAGGGAGCTCAAAGCAAATGATGAAAGATGTGGAATAAATGGCTCAAGTCGGACCAAAATCTTGTAGATCCGGAGTAGTCTGTTGTGTTGAAAAGAGTGAAGTATGGATATGGGAAAAACCCTTCTGTTGTAACAATCTTCAATAAATCCTAGAACTTGGTGCATGAATAAAATATTATTAATCGAATTCTAGAACCACCTTTTAGGAATATTTTATTATATTTGTTGGACGGGAAAGTATTTTTGACTTGGGTCAATTCCTTTATTTATAAATAATAAATAAATAAATGATTTATTTATTATTTTAAGGAAATGGTGGAAATATAATTAAATAAATAATGATTTATTTAATTATTTATAAATGATTTAGTCAAATTTAACTAGGAATATTATTTAAATAAGGATTAATAACTTATTCCTACGAAATAATCAAATAAATAAGGATTTATTTAATTGATTTCCTTGTTTTGGGTTAAATATGACCAGGAATAATAATTAAATTGATCTTTAACTAATTATTCCTTGAGGAAATATAAACAAATATAGACTTTTTTATTATTTCCTTTTGGGGTTTCCTGTTTAGATCATAAACAACTTAATAAAGGTGTTTTACTAAGTTGTTTCACATAGTGAAAGCAATTTTACTTAGGGTAAAAGTAAAATTTCTCTTACATGGTGTACTTGGGTCAATCTAATGAAAATAGGTTAGATGACCAAAAAATGGTGTAACAGATTGCCCCCCAGCATACGAGTGTTAGGAGAAAATCGTATGACCGAAGTACGTTGTAAGAACTCAATCACTAGACATCAAGAGGGAAGTCAAAGAGAGAAATGTAAGGTAGTCTACTGTGCTAAAGGACTAGACCCTGAGGAGACGAGACTTAAAGGTGCAACAAATCTCTAGTTTATGAGATGGCACCTGTGCTAAAGGCGGTGGGGGAGGCATACCTATGCCCGCCGAGACAAATTACAAAAGAATAGTGTGTGCAGTAAACAAGGAACTGAACTATTAAGTACATGCTGGCATAAACATGAGCCAGAAAAATAGAATGATGAATCCCACATACATGGTGTGCCTGGGATAATAGCCAGGACTTATACAATAATATCTGAGTACATGAGATACAAATACAACCCAAATGCCCCCTATAAACGGGGAAGGGCTTGCAAAATCCAACTGATACATGCAAATCAAAAATGCACTGCAAGTGGCTAAGGCCGACATCATCAAATATAAGGAGTTGCATCAAAGGCTGAAATTAGGAGGTCATCCGGGCATGTGGGGGGCTACCTGCAGGGCCACCCCCTCATGAGGGTTGAGACATCTCACAAACACCCGGGAATCACCAAAAGTTGTTGTTGCATCACTGTACCATCAAGTATACGGATCTCGATCATGCTGAAAGGAGCTGGAACCAAGGTACACCACCCTCTAGACCTGTCTTCTCGAGTGAATGAGTTGATGTCGACAGAAGGAGGTCCTCCATAGGTGAGGAAATAACGGTCCCCAACTAAGGGAGGAGAGAAAATAGTAGAGCGACTAACAGACAGACACTAATGATGATGATGAAATGGAGGATACTGAGTAGCGGATGGACGATTTCCCTTGTTAGAGCATAAAGGGCATGCATGACTTGGCAGCGACTGACACAATATCATGAGGGATAGAGGACAATGGGACTAAAGGCCATAATGTGCAACACGAGAGAGGGACCAAGCAATGAAGGATGGAGGACTATAGTGGGATACAAAGGGACTCGGGATAGACTCCATGAATGCCATGATGACTCAACTCGGATGCTCTAAACAAGGGCGACTCAATGGTGCTGCCACATAGTAAAGGTCCAATGGGGGACCATAAAAACATGAGTACAATAGGGTATCTCATGACGAAAATTAACACGAACAAGGACAAGTAAGGAGGAAAAGTGGTGCCCCAAGTACAAGTGTTGTAAGTGAGGAAATTCGATTTGGAGGAGAGGTGGATAGACCCTTCGTGGACAAAATGTGTCCTAGTGAAGTATCAAAACATGAAAAACTAACAAATACCCATTTGAGTGCTCGGTGAGAGATTTCCAACGGTGCAGACGGTGTGTCAAACAGGGCTACGGTTTGGTTGTAGCGGGCGAAAGAAAAAGCAAGGGTTTCTCTTCTAATAAGGCATTTTCCCTCCAAATACATTCATTTGCTTATGTAGCTGTGGTGAATGTGGAGAGGAGAGAAGGCCCTAAATCTTGTGGCGATCGTAGCAAACAAACCGACCATTGGAATCGAGATCTATCAGTTGCAGGTAAGAGGCCTAATCCTACTCTTTATTTTTGATGCATTAAAAGTTCAAATTAGGGTCCCAAGTCTTAGGAACGGCCCCTCCCTCATCTTTACGGCCAGGTCACACTTTTTGGGGCGAAAACTACGACCTGGGAAGCATGTTTGGGCCTGAAAAGTGCGACTTGTCCCAGGATTTGGCCAAAAAGTGCAACCTGTCAGAGAGAGGTGTTTTTAGTGTTGTTGTGGGCTGAGATTCAGGTTTTGTGTAATTGAATACAGTTTTTCCTATCTGTAGACTGAAAAAGATGATGGTTTTGTGCAGATGTGGCAGATATACGGATCAAGTGGAGAGAGAGAGACCTAGGTACATTATGGTCGGAAATCCAAGCAGATCAGGGTGTCCGTCATGCATTGGCTAGGTTTGGGGTGCTGAAATTTGTGGAGAACCCTCTGATGAGAGTTGGGGAGCCCTTGTTGGCCCGGATTTTTAGTTATTGGGATCCATATCATGAGGTCTTTATAGTGCAGGGGCACAGGATTGAGCTGACAGTCCAGGATCTGTATTTCCTGACTGGTCTCCCATCATTAGGGATGGTGGGAAATACACAGCCAGTGTTACCGTGGGGGCATAACATCATGGAGTTAGTCGAGCAACATTGTCAACTAGGTGTCCGAGTCAAATGGACTCAAATATCGATTGGGGATCTAGAGAGGTTGGAGACCCGTGCAGTGGCGGAAAAAATGTTGCGGATCCTGGGCAACCAGGCGCTCCATCACATCACTGGAGGGCAGATGATGATTTTAGAAAGTGTGTTGAGTAGGACCTACTATGGGTGGGCCCAGATGATGTTGGTGTCGTTGAAACGACAGTTGTCGCTTTGTAAGTGACAAGTGAACCATGATTGTGCTTATGGGATGGTATTGTGCCCCTTATTTTTTGAGAAGATCCCGAGCTTGCGACCTCCTGTACAGCTACCGGATGGGGGTCCAAGAGAACCCAGGATGCATCAGTGGGGGCGACTACTGTGCAGAGGAGGAGGAGGGGCGGTCAGACGGGTGTTCCGACCAGATTTCTTCGCCCATTGGGATCAGATGCCATTGTACATAAACGACTATCCCTATAGTGGGATGAGTTATTGGGGAGATCCGGACTTGTCGCTTCTGCCTAGTCGAGTATGGGGGTCTGATGGTAAGATACAAGTAACTAATCTATTATGTGCATGTTAAATTTTGTGAACAGTATTAATGGTACTGATCCTCATACTTTTGGTATGTAGATGTAGCTTCGGTAAAACCGGCTGGATATATGGGACGACCTATAGTTGCAGGAACTACAGGTACTACTAGAGCAAGAACGGCACAGAACAAGGATATGACCACTCTATTGGAGGACATTCGTCATAGATGTCAGGGGCTGTTGACCGATGTTTCGGAGCGGGGTTGGCAAGAATTAGATGACCAGTACATAGAGCTATGTATTTGGCTACCCTTGGAGTGGCGAGGAATCATGCGGCGCATGGCGATGGCTGGTCAGACTGTGCATGATCTATGAGCTGCGGGAGCAGAGCCATTGGCTCAGGATCCTCCAGAAAGTGATTAGATGTAGGGCAGGTGGTGCCCCCAAGTGTGTATGTAGGGGCAAGTGGTGCCCCCTAGGTTTTGCATTGTGTCTTTTGTAACATGCTATGGGCATGTCATATGTTTCAGAGTAGATGGACTCTAAAAATATGTTATATGATATATATTATGCATATGCATTGTGTTGATGATTTGAAATGTTATTGTCTTGTGTGTGATAAATTCCAGTCTAGAACATGGTTTGTAATTCTATCTACGTAGTGATTTTGACTTCTAGGTACATGGTTGAAAGTAATCAAGCTAAATTCACATATCAAAAGTTTCACTCGTAAATATCGTCTAAACAGGATAGGGTTTTGCACATGATAGACACCATTGAGTTGTAAGATAAGAAGCAAAGAATCTAAACGAACGTGCAGATGGAGGATGCAATGAGAGAGGGCATCGACTAAGAGGCCACGTACTGCACCATAGTCAACCTGATTATTGGTGGCATTACCAATGCAGACCCCATTAGAAAGAACGAGGGTATGCAAGGGGGTAAAGATGGCCCAAGCTACCGTGGCTAGATTCCGAGAATAGCGACTTGCCCCATCAGAATAGCCAATATAATGTGTGGACGAGAGGTCCAGTGGAATAGTGTCACAAGACAAGAAATGGGAGGAGGGATAATAATGATGGCAGCGTGAGTGTAGGGTAGACATCAAATGACAACTATGGGAGGGAGTAGTCTGGGTAGGATGGCTATGACTCATAGATCGACTAGAGGGTGATGTATGAGAGCTATGGGAGGAAAAGCGGGAGCTCATGCTGTGGAGGACATCATAGATACAAATGGTATCATCCTGGTTATGGGTGGGAGGGAAAAGGTCGAGGAAACCACATGACGCTACAAAGCTACCTAAATCATCAGCATGGGAAGAAAGGCTCACATACGGATCGTCAGGGGAGAGGACAAAAGAACAAGTAAAAATATGGTCAAAGGATGTGGAGCCCAGGAAGGTTGTTGAAGGGGGATCAAGCAACACAGATGGAGTGGATTCAGCAGGAATGTACTCTGAGGGTCGAACGGATGATGATAGGTATAGGAGGGGGGTAGCAGATTCCGACATCTCAACATCAAGGGGAGGAATGTCAATGGTAGCAGGGGGATCCTCAAGTTGGCCTGACGCATACTGCGCGAGGATGGGAGAGGCAGATTGATTTTGTTCAACCTCGTACTCGCGAATGACCTCTAAAGAGGCTTTGTAATGCGTGAGGTGAGGACAATGGTGAGAATAATGGCCATGGACACCACACAGAGCATAGGGTTTGTTGGTGCGAAGAGTCTTTGGGTTCTTGGCTGCGGACGAGGAAGAAACAGAGGCTTCAGGGAACATGACTTTAACCATGGGTTGGATACGGGGCAACTCAGGACAAGTATGGGTGGCATGACCGACACCATCACACAAGGCACAAGGCTTGGCGGGTGGAGGGGTACGGTCAGGTGTTGTGGCCTTGTCTTTGGATGCTCCCTTGCGAGCTTTTATTTTCTTTCCCATAGCTGTCACAGCATGAGGATGGTCTTGCGGAGGGGCTAGGGGCACTGTAGCGATGGAAGAAGCGAAGGGATTCGGTTGAACCGGTGTCACAGCAAGGTATGGTTTGGGGTGGCCTGGTGGGGTCTCGGCTGGAGGAGTAAGGTACCAGACAGGTATTTCCAAGGTCAAATTAGGGAGGGAAAGGGTTTCCATGATGGGAACCGAATAGACTCTGGGAGGGGGAGCAAGGAAAGGTGTCTGACCAGCGGGGTAATGACCAGGAGGGACGGCTCCCATATGGTGGAGACTTGGGGGAACCGACTCAGGAGGGTAGGGAGGCTCCTGAGTGCTAGGTGGATGGGAAGGTCTAGGTGGAAGAGGTCCAGTCAGCTGAGGCAAAGGGCTAGGAGCAGGTTACAATGGGCAAGATTGAGGCTACTGACTAGCCGAAGCAGGCTGCGGAAGGTCAGCCTGAGACGATTTCATCATGCAAACATTCGCTAAGCTCGGATTAGAAACAGGAGGAGGGGGAGGACCCAGGAAGGTTCCAATCAAGGAGGAGTCTTTGTAGACGCCAGGGGAATCACTGGTCAAAGAATCAACAGTTTGCTTATTGGTGACAGCAGAGATGGTGGACTTAGGGGAGGTCTGAGATTTTGGTTCATGATATGTCAGCTGGTCGATGGTGAAAATATTTCCATTATGAGGGAAAAACATCTTGTGGTGGACTACGGACGAGACAATAGACATGGCATAGGTGTAGCTACGCCCCAAAAGAATGTTATAGTTAAGAGGGGCGTCAATAACTTCAATGTCGACACAAACAGTCTTGCCTGCAAGGGTGATAGGACAGTTACAGAATAAGCCAATGGGCTGGGAGGCATGGCCATCCCATGCATGAAGGGTGATTGTGGAAGGGGCCAGCTCGGGAGATCTGAGTTGTTTCCAAACCGATGAAGACATCACACATGTAGATGCCCCCTCATCAATAATACACCGAGCGACATTGGCATTTTGGATTTTGACTGGGATTTGGAAAGCAACAGAAGCAGGAAGGGGGGGATGGTCTGACTGACGGGCATAAAAAATAATCAATTGGTCATCAGCAGGATCTACAACACCCATGGCAGATAGTAGAGCCTTCTTTTGAGAAGGACACGACTGGAGGAGTTCCAGTGTTGAAATGGCAGCAGGAGGTTGTGCCAGATCATCTACTATGCTATATGAATGGGCAGCTCGACCAGAGGCAACATTTCAGCGTAATGGGCCCTTAGGAATCTTGGTATGAACCTCAGCTTTGGGCAGAGGGATTTGCAAGGGACCATTGGGTGTCGACAGAGGCTCTGTAGGACCTGAAGATGGCGACTCGAGGAAAGACGGAGCGGAAGGTGGGGAGTAATGACGAGACCGAGTTTGAAGGTTAAGGTCGACGGTGAGAGGCTGGTCAGAGGCCATCATGAGAATTTGGTAATCGTAGGAACCAGAAGGGGAAGGTTGAGTGGTTATCGGGGCATGAGGTGGTTAAGTAGCCACGAATCCTTGTTGAGGGAAAGGATCAGTAAACACAGTGGGTTGGGAAGTAGCCGTAGGGGAGGGATGTTGTCCCCGCACGGTGGTCTGAGACTCCCACATCTGTTGCATCTGTGGTAATAGGGGAAAATCATGAGTGTAATGACCATAGACACTGCAACACGAACAAGGCTTATTGGTGCGAAGAGGCCTGTCCGGCTTGGGTGGAGAGCCCTATGGATGGTTAGTAGTGTTAGAATCAATACTTGGAGGATTGGATCCATGATTAATAGAGGAAAATTGATTTTGATTTCCTTTCCTCTTTCTTTGAGAAGGAAGAGAATTAGTCGCGCCCTGCTGCGCAAATACTTACCCTGGAGGGGGTAGTATTTGTTGTTGTGGGGGTTGAGAAGGCAAGGGAGTGAGAGGTACAAATGCTGGAGGAGCTGGGACACCAGGTTGTGGGTAAGGATAAGGGTGAGGATGGTAAACCTTGAGGTAAGCAGGAGGGTGGGCAAAGGGAGGAGGCATGCCATATTCTAGATACATGCTACCTGGAGGGGGAAAAGTGCTGGAGGTACTGGCCCCTCCCGGAGGGAAACCATAGCCCATAGGAGGTTGAGCATAGGTGTGTGAAAGAGCTCCAATGATGCCGTCAGTAGAGTGATATGCCCCCGGGGCGTTAGCGCCACCGAGTTTGGGGAGGTCAAGAAGGACGGTATAAACATAACAAGATTGAGCATAGATAAGGTCATATTTCAAGGCTATTTGAAGGGCGGCTTCTTCATTTTGAGGGAACTGGGATGTGAAATCTTTGCCGATGGCAGGTAAGAGAGAGCAGAGGAACCAGTCCATATAAACCTGATCTTCAAAGGTGGGAGCTCGACATAGGCTCCTTCTTCTCCACCATTCCTGGACATGAGCGGAAAGGCGGGTCGAAAAGGATTGACGGAAAGAATTCAAGAGTTCTGTACCAGTGTCGTCTCAGAGAGGGAGCTGGAAATAAGATAAAAAGGCTTGGGAAATGGTCGCAAAGGTGGTATGGGAAGAAGGTGTTCTGATCAAAATACCATTTAGAAGCCTCGTCGGTAAGCGTGTGTTGGAACAATCTAAGACAGATGTCATCATCAGTGATGGAATTGGACGAAAACCACATGTGGAAATATCGGATATGGTTGGAGGGATCTTCACTAGCAAGGCCTTCGAATTTATGAATGTCAAAGGGGAGCTTGGTTGGCATAGCAGGCCAACTAACATCGTGGCGGATAGAATCATTGATCAACTGATTGAAATCGGGGAGACTGAGACCGGCCATATAAGGGAGCAAAGGGATATTCAAGGTAGTTCCCATCGTGGTTCCACTCGAAACGAACCCAACAGTAGAACTGGGGTTGCCGCTAGCGCTAGGCCCAGAACTAGACATGGTGAAGGTAACAGGGGGAGAACCAGGAGTAGGGGGAGAACCCGAACAATCAGAAGAAGAGTCGGAGTGCGGACTCGGGGGAGGACTAACTCGATGATGACGGGAAGGAGGAATTCGACCAACCGGAAACTGAGGGTGAAGGCTAAGAAGTCTCCGGGATAAATGCCTTGGAGGCACAATGATGACGGGAAGAAGAAAAACCGACAAAGGCAGGGAGGTGCAAAATCAAGTGAGGTAAATGTCGAAAACAGGGCAGAGAGGTGCAGTGTCAATTGATTTTAAATTCTTTGCCAGGCATTGTTAACCAGGCTCTTCTTCACTTAGGGTCAATGGGTGGCGTGTGTTAATTTTAATTTTTAAACCCAAATGTTTTGAGAGTAAAAGAAAAAGTGTGTTGCGTAACTGAAAATAAATCTGCAGAGAACAGTAAATAAGACTGAAATAATAGAAAATTAACATCTAACAATGCATCAATCTAACCCAAGAAGGTAGGTCTCTCAAAACTGTTCTAGAAGAGGGAAAAAATCTAATCAAAACATGCTAAAAAGAGGCCAATAGATCTAAGGTCGAGAGGGACAGGGATCTAAAGGAGAAATCTACTGAAAAGAGGTTCAGAAAACAGCAAAGAGGCAGAGGAAAGGTTGCTTCTACAAAGGAGGGAATCAACTAAAGGTAGAAGGGACAAGGAGGTGACCCTAGAGATAAACCCAAACAAAACTATATGAGGTGATTTGAAAGGGAGAAGAGTTGATCTAGAGGGATCTGAAAATGAGGTATGAGATCTGAAAAGAAGAAGGCTGAAACTCTAAAGATTCAGACGTCTGAAACATCTAAAACTCGCCCACAAAAAGTGGAGGGTACTAAAGCCCTAAGGGACAAGATTCTCGCTTAGTTGAGTGAAACATATCAGAAACAGGTCTAAACGAACAGAGACAAAGGCTAGAAAACCCTGACAGAAGCTTCAGACAAACCCAAAAAAATTGCTGGAAAAGTGCAGAAAAAAGTGCAGGTCGTAGGTTCTGACCTGTTTTCAATCCAGGTCGTAGTTTTGGGGCAGAAAAGTGCGCCCTCCAGTTTCCAATCCAAACTCCCCGCATTACCAGTGCTCCCGAACCATCTTATAGGTATCTTTCTCGAACACTATTTTTACACCTGCATCATCCATATTTCTTATAGAAATCATATTTCTGGCTAATGCAGAAATGTGCAGAACACCAGGAAGTGTTCTAATCCTTCCACCTTGCAGCTTCAGCTTGAATTTTCCACGTTCGACGATTCTGGCCTTCCTATCATCACCTAAGAAGACATCACCGCCATCATATTTCTCATACTCATAGAACCACTCCCTATGGGGAGTGAAGTGAAAGGATGCACCCGAGTCAATCAACCATGACTCATGATCTGCATGTGTATTTGAAGAACAAGCCAAATACACATCCCCACCTTCATCCGAGGTGGTTTTCTCCTCTACAGAAGGAGAATCATCAGATCCCTTTCCTTTCTCACGAGCTTTTAGATCTGCAGTCCTTTTTGTAGTGCCCTTCCTTTCCGCATTTCCAGCACACCTTTACAAACTTTCTAGGAGATTTAGATCTCCCTCTAGATTTAGATCTCCCGCTCGAAACCTTATTCTTATTTTTGTTCTGGGACCTTCCTCGTACACATAAGGCATCTCCATTCTGACCCTCCATATTTCTCTGTCTCATTTCCTCCGACAGTAAGGTTGAGACAATGTCATCAAAATTCAAGGTAGTTGTATTTCTACCTATTGCAATAACCATAATGTCCCATGAGTCTGGTAGAGAACACAAAAAACTAATGCACTTATCTTAATTTGAGATTTTAATATCAATAGATGACAGTTGACTTACCACAGTATTGAAGGCGTTCAAATGCTCTTTCACTGAGTCTCCATCCTTCATCCTTAGGTTATACAGCTTTTTCTGCAGGAACAATTTATTCACCAGAGACTTAGATTGGTACAAAGTCCCAAGTTTTCCCTACAAATTCTTCATCGTAGCTTCCCCAAATACATTAAACAATACCGAATCCGAGACACACAACCGTATTGTTCTCTTCGCCTTCCGATCCAACTTCTTCCAATCTTCATCTGACATTGTCATTGGTTTAGTACCTAGATCTACTGTGTTCCACTGGTCTTTATCCACCAGCAGATCCTCCATATTGAGCTTCCACAACTCAAAACTATGACCATTAAATTTCTCAATCTCTATATTTCCATTGCTCACCATCTTCTTTCACTGCAAGAATCGATCCCACAGATCTCCCACTGAACAGGGTCTACAACAGGCCTGAGCAAAAAACCCTCAGTAGCAAAGGCATCCACTTGAAGCAGAAACAGCTCTGATACCAAATGTAGGTTTTAACCCTGTGCAAAAATTATCTGCAAGCGAATCTTAAAAATAGAAAATAAACAATAGCGAGAGCATAAAACATAAAACAAATAAACACTGAGATTTTCCCCTGGATCCCAAATCGGGACGAACAAATTGATTTTTCATTATATTCCTTTTAGTGTTACAACACATATATATACATGCCAAAGCATAAATAAACCCCAATCCATTAACCCTGGATTAGAACATAATTGTAGTTCCCTTGACTGGATCTACAAAATACCAGGGGCCGAAAACCATCATGCCCCAAAACCATGTGCAAACCCATGCACAAAACCATGGGCGAGTTCGCCCATCGGAAACTAAGGTCCAAAAAAAATTTCCTGGGGCACTGCCCCGGACCTCGAAAGGGGGGGCTGTCGCCCCCCCCTGCTACGCCCGGTGCAACATATAAGGGGGGTTGTCGGCCCCCCCGTGATGTTGTGGAAAGAATATAACACATACCCAACATGCATGACATAGGAATCAAGGAGGAAAAGGTCACTGAGCTGGGAAGGGATTTGTAAAATGTTAGGCTCAGAGAATCCATGTTGAAAGAACAACTTCAGGAAGACCAAGAAGATAATGCAATATTGCAAATTCAACTTCAGAAAAAAGACAAAAAAATGGCCACCATGGAATATTTTTGCATGGAGGCCATTCAACAAAGATACACATCATACTCCTATGCAATCTACCTCAAAGAACAATGGCTCCAATTTCAAATCAAGAAAATAGCCTATCATGGGTCCTTACTTTTTTAGAATTTCAGACAATTCATTGACTTTTGCAACCAGTCAAGCATGGCATACAAGGAAAATATGGAATAATTCTACATGCGCAATCTTGTGTTCACAGACTTGAACATTTGGGACCCTAACCCTACACTGGGAGACATGGAGTTGATGGAATTAGCCTCTTGGATGGTTAATGAGGAAGAAAGAGCACAAGAAGTAAAGAGGGTGATGAGAAGAGAAAAAAGAGAGCCTTTACACATTAGGCCAAAACTATTCAGCCCTAGGGGATTCATTAACAACCATCTCAAGATAGAAAAGGATGCCTCATTTGCATACAAGTACCTTAGCACACAAGCACAAGCCATTGCCCATTTTGATGATGTTTATAGGTTTTTTGGAGATGAATGTATAATGGCCCATCAAAGGAGATGGAATGTCCTCCCATTAAGTCTCATAAACATGGAATACCACATCCCAAAGATATTGATTTATGCTCTAGAAAGGGCACCACTATACAAGAGGGTTATGCAAGAAATTAAAATACAATGGCTTGGCTTGAAACCCAGTCCACCTTTGCTACTGGGACTGGGTGATGGGAAAGACCAAGAGGAGGAAAATAGAAAATGGCAAGAGGCAGAAAAGAATGTTGGGTTCTACCTTCCTGAAGGAACTCCTTCACTTATTCTGTGGTAGGTCAGAGGGGCCACTAAAGCATTTAAAGAAATGGAGAAGGAGGACTAAGTTTCTCAGATGATGAGAAACCATTTGGTATGGGGGTGATGATGAGGTCCATCATTAGGTATAACTGGAGTGGTTAATTGTCACCTTTTTACCCTTATTAGTCTCTATTTCTCATACTTTATATTATGTTCATATGTTGCTAATGTAGATGGGGATTAAGGCTTTTCATACTTCGAATGCCTAATATGGTTTAAATTCAGGATAATCATGAAGATATTCTAATTTTGTTGAATATTTTTCAATTAAATCTCGGAGTAGACATCAAGGAGAGATTCTAGGAGGGTTCCCCGCCTCCTTAACTCCCAAAGGCAGCCATGGTATCCTCAAGATTCTCTCCAACAACTCGAAATCAAAGGTAGCCAATAAAGTGGGAGATAAAGTGCACCAAAGCTCCACTTCTTTTGCAGTCAAAGGGGACACATCACCTACTTTTTAGGGATATTTCGGTAGCTACCATTTAGGTTAAGTAGGGCATAGAAAGAGCTCATTGGGATTCAAATTTTGGAGGAAGCTAGTAGACTCTTATCTCTTGTAATAGGTTTTTGAGACTTTCATGACTATTTAATGAGACTATTTTCTGCAATAAGATGAGTATTCAGATTTTCCTTCACTAATTTAGTTTCAGAGGGCTAGGCTTGTGGGTTAGGGCCCAATCAATTGGCCTTGGTCTCTCTTGTGTATACATGCTTATTTTTATGCCATTGTAGCTAGTTTTCTTTATGAGTTTTACATAGTTTGTTTGCATTTAAATTTACTATTTTTAGTTTGCTTCCATTTTATCTTTTCTATAGTTAGGCTTACATAGATGTTGGTAGAGTAACATATAAACTTAGAAAGTTGTGTGTCAAAGCCTCCCTCTCTCATCTCTTTCATTGGAGCTTGAGGAGGGGAGATCTTCACTACAGGCCCAAATTTTCTCTTTATTTTATGATTCCTTGGAAAGAATATATAGGTTGTTGTAGATTCATTAACATGTTGAGAATATTGACTTAGATTTGTGTTTGAATTCTTAAGTAGGTTTGATTTTCAAATTCAACTCATCTTTTCCATCTTCTTCATCATATATTTTCCAATGTTTGTTGCATGAAAATGTATTTTTCTTAGAGGTTCAAGTAGAAATGCAGAGGAGAACTTCACCAACATCCCTAGCTTCATTTATCACCCTTCATCGGCCTTCTTTCAACCAAATCACCTTCAGACCTGTTTTTGAGATTTTCACCTTCACACCATGAGAAACCCTAGAAGTGTAAGATGGGATTTGCAAGAGGCTCTTAGCTTGTCCAATGGGTTGGCTACCTTCCATCCATTCAATTTCATCTTCATTTCACCTCCACTACACTTTTTCCCACCATTTTTAGCCTCAGACTATCCTCACCCTGTTTCTTGTAGAAATTTAGGACTTTTCAGTAGCACTACAGGAAACCTATAGCAGACCCATGTATCAGCACCATTTGGCCTCTCCTTCAGCCCAGAAACCATCCTCCACCTCATCTAGACCTGCCATAACCATCAAGACACCTTCACCCTACATCCATGAGTCCAAGACCTTCCTAATCCACCTTAGTGCCTTCTCCTTTGGCTGCAAAACAAAGTATTTACAATCATAGTTAGGTCATGACTATATGCTTGATTAAAAGCACGATAATTAAAGCATGAAAGTAGTTAGAGTGTTTTTATCCATTTGGCCTGTTGTTCCTCAAGAAACAATTTCTTGCTGTGTAAAGAAATCAGTGCTTGAGACATTATGTACTTCTATCACAAATTGATATAATTTGTCTCTGTATTGAAAAACTCTTAAAACATTGATTGTATAACCCCTTAAACAGCAAACCCATATATGTTATGCAATGCTATATTTCACTTATGCTGAAATGATTGGGTGGAAGAAAATGAGAAAGGAATTTCAAACTGATATGCCGTTTAAAACAGAAACTATCACTTTAAAATTCAGAAGAATTATGTAAAGATAAGGTTAAAATAGAGGAGCGCACATTAAGGTGCATTTAACTCTTAGATACACAAGTATAAAGAGGCCCGCAGCTCAAATCACTCTATTTCATTCACAGACGAAAAACATTATGTAAACTGGATAAACTCTTCAGCATAAACAAATGCTAGAAACTTGTATACTTTTACATTGATTTGCTATTCTGGAATACAGAATTTGGCTTCAAGATTTCCCAAAACTCGGAACCCCCAATCCTACTCCTATCTCTGCTTTTATATCAGCCCTTTGATGTAACTTCCTGACTGTTTTGATCAGTTATAAAACTGATTCTTGAAAGTGCTGGAATCATTTAAATTTACAAAATATATGTTTGAATATTATATATATAATATATAATAAAAACCCAAAATCGAATTGAAAGTTTTAAAAGGGTGAATAGTGCATTTTGGGTCCCACTACTATGCATTTGTATTAAGTCGACAAAACCGCCCCTGGTTTATGAAAACCGATAACCACCTACGGGGGGTGCTGATGGTAGCTTGTACGAAATGAATCGGGGGTACCGTAATATATCATGGCCATCGATTTTGTAAAAAGTGGTTTCGATTAAACCATTTACGGGGGTACCATCTCCCATAAACTCCATTTAATTTATACCCCCGCAAGATCATTGGATCCGGGGCAAATGATCCACGTCGTTGATTTAACTTCAATATGTATGTGTTTGCTACTGTAGTAATACCCTGATGATTCATCATATACATAATCGGAATCTGTTGCTCCACCCCCAAATGTATCACTACCAGAACTATTTCTGACCATTCCAGGAAAAATTGCAATAGCAGGATTCAGGAGATATCACTGAACGAAGCAATTGCATCCATTTCTTGCTTCATAAATAAGAGCATCGAAGAAAATATCCAAGCTTTCACCCTGCACGATATCTTCTATTGAATGCTAAGTTATCCCAACCCGATGATCAGTTACCCGGCTTTGGGAGTAATTATATGTTCGAATCCACTCTGTCTTGTTTCCACTGCCAATTTGTTCAAAACGAAGCTTAGACCTGCTGGAATGGATTTTCTGTCTTTCCATTTCATAAAGTTTTGCACATAAAACTTAGTGCTTTAGCTTTGTTCTTGTGTTATGATCGCTCCTCTTAGATGGTTATGACAATGCCTATTGGAAAGTGAGTAACGTGAATCAACACTGCTCGGGCTGCACAGCGATGTTGAGGAAAGGAGCCAGATGACCAATCATCAGAAGATGCTTGATGAGAAAGTGTTGTGAGATGAACTTGCTTTTTTTGCTGGGTTACGGTCCAGACACAGGATTTCAAGGACTCAGACAACTAGTCACTCTTACCGACCACTCATACGATACAATGTACTTCATCATATACGATGTTGCAGATTCTTTTGCTTCCATTTCTCTACTTTTCAGCTTCCCCCGTTCTGAAAGTTCAACGTCTACACCTCGAACTGTAACATTTGCAAAAGAGAGTTCCTTGGCATCACTTGAATTGATGACTGTATAGCTTGGCGACCATTGGTTTTTGATACAGATTTCGTTCAGTTCTTGGAAGGAATTTCGCAAGGAAGCAAACCTTTCAGATAGCTTTCTTTTTTGTTTTGTATCATTTATAGCCACACTTATATCAGGTGCCTTCGTGACCTTGCCAGCGACAAGTGTTCTGTCATTCGCTAACACCATTCCATCTTTGTCACCACAGAGAATTGTGTTGATTTTAGCATCACATTCTGCAATCTCTCTCAAGAAGTTCTTTTGCTCGAGCTTGATAATGTAATTGGCGAGTCGTCAGATCCTCCAATAGACCATCTCGTTTCTTAGATATTTCCTGAAAACCAACTTTTAAAACATCTGTGTCTTTAGAAATCGCACGTTCTCCTAGTCTATTTGAGAAATTGTCATGCAGTACTATTTTGTGAGTAACATTATTCTGTTCAAAACTAACCCCATGCACACAATTGCTCTTGTAATTCTGAGGCATGCCTCCATCGGACTCCATATATGGAGGAACACGTGTTACTTGTCCTCTTGACTTTATTTCAACTGAATTATTAACTTCTTCAACTAACTTTCCCATCGATTTTCCTTCCCGTGATTCCAAGGATGCATTATGCTTACCACAAAACTTCAAACCCTGTGCAATTGTAGTAAGAACGAGACATGTTTGCAAAATAAGAAACCCTGGGGCAGACATTTTGCCAGAATTATCAGATTCAATACATTCGCCTAAGGCTGCATATTTATTAGAAGAAGATGAACCATAGAAGCAGGATCTTGATTTGTTATACCACATAATATATCACAAACTGCTGCGTTGTAAATGCAGCAACGCATCAAAACGTGCATTCATGCGGACAGACTGGATTCTGAGCCTTGAAAAAGTGCATAGCGAAAAGCAAACTGCATACCCTTTGATTTCAAAAGACAATCATTCACATTTTGCACAACCCCAGAGGTTTCATGTTCAGCTTTTAGCTCTTAAAATGCTTCTTTGGGATCCAACAACTTGAGAGCATAAGCTTTGAAGGCATTTTAGAGGAAAAACACGCTTCTGAACAATACCAGATGGTACATTGAAAGCATCAATTAGTAGCCATAGTGCTTTACATGCCTCAGCTACTGCAGGTGCTGAATTGCAGGACCCTGACATGAGGTTTGTTCCTAAGGCATCCAAGCATGAACATAACTGTCCAATTATTCCTAAAGCTTTTGTCTGGCCCAGAATTGCACCCATAGGGTTTTTCTCTATTGTGGTGCCTGACATTTGCAAAGATGTCTATGAAATAGGTAATTTTCTAAGACTGGATGATTCCAGAAGTCCAAAAACGTTTTTTTTATCTCCTTGAACTTGTTCCTTTTCGATAATTGCTCTCAGCGGATAGAAAAAATGCCTCTGACAGGTCGACTGGAGCACGATTTTCCTGGGTAAGTTACCGTTTTCCTCCTGCTGTTTCTTTTTTTGGTTATTCTTGCCTAATCTCTTATTCCTCAGCCTTTAAATTTCCCCCTACCTTAGCCATTTTTTTCATGTGCCACTTAGGGTTTCCCTTTTGATTCCAACTTTCACCTTGCTTGCCTAACTTATCACAGTTCCTCATCCAGCCTCTCATGGCCTGTATCCTGCTCCAAAAAATATCCCCTGGCTCTGTCTGGACCCCATTTAGCCCTGTGTTTTTTAAGTTAAAATGGAAAAGCAACTTCACGCCACGCGCGCCAAAACCCCAGCAAGCCCTAGCGCGACATGCAACCCTGTGACCCTGCGACCCAGTCGCTAATTCGTCAGGTCGCAGATCGCTCTCCCGTTTGTTTTTCTCAGCTTCGCAACTCAGCGACCTCGCAACCTGGTCGCAGGGTTGCAAGGTTGCATTTCTGCCATTTTCTCACAGCTTTCGACCCCGTGACCTAGTCGCAAGGTCGCATTTTTTCCTTTTTCTCACAACTTGCGACCCAGCGACTCGCGATCTGGGCGCAAGGTCGCAAAGTCGCAAATTCTTAAAAATATCAACATCACGACCTTGCGACCCTGTGACCCAATAGGCCTCATCTTCAGCTCTGCCTGTGTCCCCAGTTGAAATACTTTATAAGCTGTAACTGGTCTTGTATCATCATGGCATCCTTCTTATCATGGGATTCTTTCATGAATATGACAGGTGAATTTGAAGCAGAATTGGAGTGTATACATGTCCCCTCATATTCAAGCGACATGGGACCTCCAGTATCTCGGAAAAAAGACAAAAGCCTGGCGGTGGAGGATGTAGAGATGGACATGCCAATGTCCCCACCCCCAATCTACATAGATACCCTATGCACATTTTCCAATGGGGACAGCATGCGTTGGTACCAAGTGTACCAAGAGTTCACTAGAACAGAATTCCCAGAGGACCTCCCTGATCGGGAGATATACTTAAAGGTCAAAAGGTCTAAGCTACATCTTTCAGGTGCCCATCCGGCTATATTCCCATGCCTAGAGATGATAGATTGGATTATATAGAAAACTGACCCCAAGAAGTTCGTAATCAGGGACAGCGAAGGCAAGGATTTCGCAACACTCAAAGGCTCAGACGCTCATTTTTATTACTCTTTGCCTGAGCGAGAAGAAGACTTCACAGAATAATGGGCTATCGCCCATGCAGTTCCTATAGTTGACACTATAAAGCAATGGTGGGAGGATCCTGAGAAATTTAAGGTCAAGAAGGACCAGGAATATCCAGTGGCGAGCCTTAGGAAAGTGTATAAATTAGTGGTTGCCATGCTTTGCATATTGTACGGGCGCCCTGATGCCACCACCTTCAACGGCACATGGGCAACTCTCATGGAGCATGTCACAGCGCATGGCACCCGTTTCAACTGGGCTATCATATTGATGACCTCCATTCATACAAACTTATCCTCGGCATTGGTACCAGATGAAGGAATGCCTTCTGAATTATATATGGCCTCTTATCTGTTGGATGTCGTTTTTTCAAGGTTGCACTTTGAGGAATGGGTGCATAACTGGGATCCAAAACAGTCCCGTGTAATCCACTTACAAACCAAGGTGTTTTGGGATTCCAGGTATAAACAAGATATAGAGCCGATCTATCAAGTGTTCATCTCCGCTCTTTACAGGAAATTGTTCGGCCAAGATGCTCCTTGCATGTCTTAGCGAGCCATGGATACGCTAGTCAAGGTGGCGCATTGGTTCCCATTCGCCAAGTACACATTCATCCGAGTCTTTGGCTCATTCAAGGCCCCACATGCCATGCCTCGATTTGTCACAGACATAATTCTCATGCAAGAGGTCTATTTCCAAATGTCTTCCAGTTTCTCCAAGGTCCTGTCCAAGCGTAAGAAGAAGTCGTGGCCTACGCTACCCCTCACTATCAGCGCATACACAGTCAAAGACTTCAGAGAGGTAGAGGAAGAAGCAGAAGAGATGAAAAGTTACCACCTCGAGGCATTAGAACATCGGACATATGACCCGGAAAGGATAGTTCCTGATCATTGCAAGCGGGCTAAGTTCAAATGGAACTACCAGCACACGGAACGCCCGGGGGAAGATGACAAAAGAAATTGGTACAATGCAGACCGACAACTTGCTCCGGGGGTGGACTCTGGCCAAGAAGACCTGAATGACCAAACCTTGGAAGATAGGAGTCATGAATTAGGAGGTGCTTCTTCTTCTCTGGCTAAAAAGCCTCGAACTAGTACAGGGCATAGTACTTCTACCCAACAGAAAGAAATAGAAGCCCAAGCCTAGTAATAAAGAGAGAAGAAGATGAAAGAAGAAGAAGATAAGTGCAAGAAGAGCCTAAGGTCAGAGCAAAAGAAAAAGCAGGCCGAGGAGGCCAAGAAGGAAAAGGAGAAACAAGAGGCGGAGGCTGCAGCGGAATGAGAACTCAAGAAAGAGTTAGATAAAGTGGAAGCCGACCACCAAAAGAAAGAAGAGCAAGCTACAGCAGCTGAGCGTAAAAGGAAAGCCGAATTGGAAGCAACGGTAGAAGAAAAGCTCAGGCAGAAGAGAGAACATCAAAAGGAAAAAGTCGAACGTCTACAAAGAGAAGAGGAAGAAAAGAAAAAGAAAGAATAGGAGGATGCAATGCTAGAAAACATCGAGGTATCTCCCCTTGAAGTACCTCTAGTCAATACACGAGCCACGCTCTCCGATGTCAGTTCCTCCCAGGGGAAAGAAGAGGAGGTATTCGATCTCAGCAGGCTCACGTACGATTAGTTCTCCTTCAAAATCCAACAGGAGAAAAGGAGATGCCTAGCGCAAAATCCTTCCGCCTCATCCACAGTTGCGACAGGAAAAGACATAGTCCTCGATACTAGGACTAATCCCGTGATGATAGCATCGGTCGGCACAGCTTTCGCTGCAGCCACTGAAGAGAATGTAACCAGAATGAGTAGAGAGATCTTCTCTCTACAAAATAGGCTACATGAAGCAGAGCAGCGGGAGGTAGGAGCAGAATAGGAAAAGACGGCATTGAGAGAGGAGGTTCAGCAACTTCGAAACAAAACTCTCCTTTTCAATGAAGTGCTGCTTACCATTCAAAGAGAGTTCGATATATTAGAGACTACCATGAGGCAAGTTTATGGGGAAATCTTTACCATAAAACAAATAGTCACCCCCTTGGTGAAAGCTCAAACGGAAACTAAGCAAAGGCACGAGCAGCTGAAGGAAGCCTCAGCTGCCTTGGACAGAATGACGGACTGGACAGCACGGTACCCCTAGGCTCCCAAACATTTTCCAAAGAAGGATTGGATTCACACGCAAGATTCCAAAGTCCAGATCCGTATGAAAATGCAATCCAAGGATAAGCTATCCAAGGACCTAGACAAGGTGATGGTTGCATACGAACATCTGATTAGTGGCATCAATTCGATGCACACCTTACATCACATTCCATCGTTGGGTGCAATGGATGAGGGGAAGACATGGGAGTAGGTGAATCAAGAGATCCAGTCATTTTTGCAGCCCATTAAGCAAGATGCTGCCACTTCCGACCTTGCAGCATCACAAGAGAACCTGGGCCAATTTCTTGTCATGCCAGTTTACGTCTACACCAAGCTCACCTCTCTGTCCAACCAATTCTCACATAAGAAGGAAACTCTAATCCCAAACACCTTGGAGTGTATGCATCGGCTGAAATAAGAGGTCCCTTTGGTTTCTCCCATAGCAGCAGATTATCAAACTTGGCAAAACTTCCTCAAAGGACAATAGATTGATGCCCCTGATCTCACAATTGCGCACACATCTTCATAATCCGGTGGCAGTAGATCGATGGGAGCATTTGGAACCAGGTCACAAGTCGCATTGCCCATCCAAGTCACAGGTCGCATTTCCCATCCAGGTAGTAGGTCGCATTGCCCAGCCAGGTCACAGGTCGCAGTTCCCTTCCAGGTCGCAAGGCAGCTCAACAGTCAGGCAGGCGAAGAGTCAGGAAGCCCAAAGGGAAAATTTTGATCTATAAAACTCCCTCCGTGGGAAATGTAAAGGATCTTTTTTTTGGGACTCAAGAGTTATACATCATTGTATTGAAAGATAACACTCTTTTGCATATGAATATAGATACTTGTTTAAACTCATTTTGGATCTGATGTGTTTTGTTGTGCGAACACTATGAGTATTTCTTATATAGTTTCGAAAATATTTTGGTTAACGAAGCTGCACTTTTAATGGCATCATTTACGCATTATGGTTCTTTGTACTTGTGTTAATGACGTTTAGTTCATTTGCTTTCTTAATGGATGTTAATGAATTTTCTTATTAGCATTTGTTTTATCTTTCAGGAATGTAAAGGGGCATCTCGCCATAAAGAATTGTTTCTTTTGTGGTTAGAACATCCAACAAGCATAACCCCAATGATGTGTTGTTAACAACACCTCCTTCGGCGTTTATGCTTCATTATTTGTCTTGATACGCATAGTGTTATATACGTGTTTAATGCATCAATCATGTATCTTGTATCATTTGAATAAGTGTGTGTCCGCAGGTTCAATTGAGTTCTCTTGAGACCAAAGGGAAGGTGACTTAAGCGGTAGCCGGACCCACACCCCGGATGGGATCCCTATTCCAAACGGTTCAAGGTCTAATTGGGACTTTCTACCAGGGAGATCCCCTACTGTTCGCCGGACATATTTTTCCCGTCAACATCTTGTAAGGATTATTTTATGTTGGTGTTTCTCTTGGAATCAACTCAATAAAAAAATCAACTTCCCTATGAGGCAGAAACTATGAGATATTTGTTGGAGATACATCCTGAAACTGATGCAAAACTAGATACCTCTTCAAGACTTTTGCATCATCAACATCCTTACCTTTATCACTTGAAATATGAAATTCAAACAATACATATGCTTTCCTGCTACTGTGCTTTTCCTACATACCTATAATCATTCTCATTAATGTGGGATTATTCTTAGCCTGTAAGATTCTCTTTTCTCTATCATCATATGTTGGAACGGGGCTCCCTAAGCTGCAAATTTTGTATATTTTTTGTATTAATTAGTCTAACGCAGGGGTTTTAGGGTGGTTCAAAGCCCCGAATGCATTGTAATGGGTCAAAGGGTAGACCTAGAGTCTGCAAACCACGATTTTCATACCACGGGATAGCATAGGCTACATCGATATAAATAGATGAATAGTTTGAGTCTAAAGAAAGGCATGAATTAAGAATGATGCTACGTGTGAACTGTTAGCTTTGTTTTTGGGTTGTTTTGCATAAGGACTCCTGCTGCCTGTCTGCACGGAGATCCTCAGTCCTACTGTGTGTAGACCCCGCTAGGCTGTGTGCATGGGCTGGTTCTAGTTGTAACTGGGTTTTTGATACTAATGTATGTGGAATATAGTTGAAGTATCTTTGTGCTATCTGGCTCTATTTTTCTTATTGTTAATGTGAATATATGGTATATGTTTAAGATGCAAATACGTCTGTGTTATATGTTTGTGCTGCAAATATATATGTAACTGTACTTATGATATTACGTGTTGGTAATTGCTGATACGCACATGGATGTGAAGGTATTGACTAGATCTGTGAATGTTAATAGCTCTTTTGTGCTTAAATAACTTATTACACTATTAAAAGCATGTAAATAAACTTGCTCTGTGTGAATCCGATAAGTTGTGAACGTAGATCTACCGTAATTACCTACTCTCTCCCAGGGTGCGGAAACCTGGTTCCAACACCCTCCCATACTACTTCAGGTGAGACCTTGGCCTGCGAAAGTAGGTCATTGCCGAAAGGGTTAGTAGTATAGGGGTTTGTTGGAAAACCTTAACCTCCGAACCTGGGTCAAGACCCCTCAAGCCAAAAAATGGTTCTGTTTCCAGGACAGGGAGAATTTTGGGAGAGAGATCAGGTAATGCCACAAGGTCCTTGGAGACCTGGGCTGGTGGAAATTGAAGATTGGTTTGAAAGATAGGTTTAGTAGTTTGCTGTAAAGGATAATCACGGAACAAAGTTAACGACTGAGAAGTGGAAGAACAAGTACATCTTCATGGAAGTCTATGAAATTTTCTTTGTAACCTTTGTGTATGAGCTTCAGGAGTGGTTGGCAAGGCTCATAGAATTCCAGAAATGTTAGAAGGATGATTAGGTTACGCAATGGACACCAGAAATGATTCAACAACTAGAGAGGACTCACAATATGATCACCCACACAGTAGATCACTGGGTAGATAGCATGTTGGGAGGATTCGTAACAAAATTCGAATTTGATCAGTTTTTTTCCTACTCTGAGGCAGAACGAAGGTTATTCAAGGGTTTCTGGGGTAAGTTCTTGAAAACATTGCCTTTGTTAATCAATATTTTATTGTGCGAAAAGGGCATTCTGTGCAGCCATATGGAGTGAATGATCTCTGATCTAGGAGAGAGTACCACACAAAGTGGTAAGTACTACCGAACTAATCAAGAAGGACATATATCCATCTACAGTCCATTAAGAGAATCAGTTGTGCATAGTCCTCTAGCTACACCACCGTCGAGTCAACGTAAGGGTAAGAACTCACCCACACCTCCACCGCCACTAGAAGAAGATATGGGCACTCACATGAAGCTGTTCACTTTCAAGGGTGTAGGGGATGAAGATATGGACTAATTTTGGTTTTTCGCAGAGTCAAAATGGATTGCGCAGAACGTGGCTTTCAACGTTGTAAAGAGGGCGCAGTTTTCCCTCACCTTTGAAGGAAGGGCCTTGGATTGGTATATGGGGTATGTAGGACAACACGTGGATCCATCTATTCAAGAGATTAAGACAACATTAAAACAACAGTTCCGAAAGCCTCAGTCCTACTCTCAAATAGTTTTGGACTTGAAAGACTTCAGACAGGGACCCACTGAATTAGTATGGGAAGCTGATCAGCAGTTGAAAAAGGCTATCAGATATGGTGAATTTCAGTATGATGATAGGAAACACCAGGAATGGTTTATTGTTATGCTGCTACCTCACTTGCGTGGACCTATGGATCAACATTCGATTGCAATGCAAGAGAAGACCTTGGAGATTGCTATGAAACTAGAGGTTGCGCCAAGAGGCAATGCTCAGTTTGGGGTGCAACAGATACAGGGGCAGCTAGAGATAATGCACATAGAAATATAGAATCTGCGAAAGGAAGGGGGAAAGGAGGTTAGTCCAGATATATGGTGCATAAGATGTAGGGTATCTGGTTATACCAAGGATCAGTGTCCTCTTCTGGTAGATTACATGTAGGCTGGGGGACCCAGCCCACTACGCCCTAAGGAGGTTGCGGGTCCAAGTAGCCCAATGTTATGGTGCACTGATTTTCGTGTTGCTAGGCTACATGATACTAACCATTGTCCCTGTCTTGGTGCTTATGTCCTAGAATTGAAGCAACAATGATGTTGATTCTGCTCTATGGGGCATGACAAGCATAATTTCCAAACCTATGAATTGATGATAGATCAAAGAAACCTATACAGGGTACAGGTTGACCCTTCTTCACCATTGTCTCCCTCGAGCAGAGGAGGCTCCCCAGCGAGGGGCGGGGGAGGGGGAAGAGGTGGAGGCACAGGTTGAGGAAGAGGAGAAATGATCTGGCATGGAAAATCTACAAGAATTAATAAACAAATGCACAGAGAGAACTAACCTTCCCCTGAATGTCCAAGATGTGCACAAAATTTACAAGAATAAAAAATGTACTGGCCGAGAGATGCGGCTAACAGCACAAATTGGTGACTATGAAATCCATTAGGTTATTTTGGACCTAGGATCAGATGCGAACGTACTGCCCAAGAAAACTTGTTGGCAGATGGGAGAGCCTAAGTTGGAATGGTCTACTATCCAGATGCGCATGGCTAACCAATATAATATTATACCATTGGGAAGGCTGTCAAAAATTATGGTAGATATTGTAGGAGTTAAGGTCCATGCCAACTTTGAGGTAATTCAGATTGTGGAAGATGCAGACCCCTATCTTGCGCTCTTAGGACTGGATTAGGCTATAGATATGGGAAGCATGGTGTTTGAGAATGAGGGTACGCGGGTGATATTCCCACTAGATCCTGTGGAAGGAGAGCGGTATACAGAACCAGTGCGCAAAGAAGAGGATGTGAATCACATCTATAAATTAACCGCTTGGGACGAAAATTGGATCAATCTTATAGTTGATAGTGTGCTTTATGTAGAAATTTGCTGAATAATGATTAATTATCCACCGAGACTATCCTGGTCACATACTATTTGAACTTCATACACAACACATAATCTCTTCCACTCAACTCAACTCAGATCATCACACATGCGGAAATAAAATCAAGCGATAACACATCAAATCATCATACACATTAACACAGTATGTATGGGAAAGCTTATAGCTGAAAACCCCGCAGCTATTGTGTATATTATAATGGAGAAATCAAGTAACAAAATCAGTACAATACTCCTCACAAGTACTCAGTACTTTCTCATAAAGTTACCCACAATCTAGCTCAGTTTTGAACAGGTTACTGGTTCAAAACTCACCGCCAATTTCCTTGCCTCTATTGCATGTTTCAATGCTATGGGATGGCCTCTTTATATAGATAAACCACCAGCCTGAACTGCGCAATCCTCATGGGCTTAATCCACCTATCTGTGTGTTGCAAATAGCAACAGTATAGTCACAACTGATAGCTAACTCCACCCTTTCATCTACCTCTTTCACTGGTCTCCACTGAACTGATCATGCACTGTAGTGAACCGATGTGTTCTTGAGTTGAATAATGAGTTACTAATTAATGAATTAAATAATATTTAATTCACTCCACTCATAACTAATTGATTAGCTAGTTAAACTAATCTCAACTAGTTCAACTAAAATAAACAGAACACAACTCCACTAGCTGCCTCATTAACTCCTCCAAACTTCTGCCACTGAAGTCCAACTGAAGTCAACCATGCATGATGCCATCAAACCCTTGGGAACCACGTGATTCCTCTGTCAGATGCATGAGCCACTTCTGTAGCTCGAACTGAAGTGCTCCAAGAGAATAAACTACTGTTTAGAGTCCAAATATTATTAAGGTTAAATAATATTTGACTTCCCTGTTTTAAGGAGAGGCAGTCTAAAAATAGACTTCGACCTCTTTGACCTCAAAAATAGAGTCTCATCTATTTTTACCAACATGACACATACTTCAAGAATCTCAAACTGGAATCCCCGAACCATGCTCCATATGCCTAAAAATAGACATAGTCTAAAAATAGATTTTGCGCCAGAATTTGCCTGCGGGCCCACTTAGTGAAGGCGACTTCATTTCACTAAGCTCCATCATCTTGCTGCATTCTCAACACTCCCTCTCAGCAAGATATGGATTATCTGCAACCCCTATCCTGCCTCCGTGGAATTCGAACTTGCTCCTGGTGAGCGCCTTCGTCAGGATGTCAGCATCCTGATCCTCCGTGGGAACATATGAAAGCATCATGATTCTCCGCTGAACACAATCTCTGATATGATGATACCTGATGTCGATGTGTTTGGACCTATCATGAAATATTGGATTAGCCGAGAGTTTAATGCAACTCTAGTTATCACAGTAGATCACTGTAGGCTCCAAATGCAACCTGAACAAACCTGCGAGGATCTTCCTCATCCAAATAGCCTCGCATGCAACCAAGCTAGCTGCCATGTACTCGGCCTCTGCTGAACTGAGTGCCACGGATCTCTGCTTCCTGCTGTACCAGGAAACTGCTGTCGACCCAATGCTGAAAACTCCTCCAGAAGTGCTCTTCCGGTCCGTTGGACTCCCTGCCCAATCTGCATCAGTGAAGCCAGAAAGCTTCCCTCCATCCTCCTGTCTGTACCATAGACCATATCCCGATGTGCCTCTGATATAGCACAATACATGCTTGCCTGCCTTCCAAAAGAGCTTGGTAGGCTTAACCATAGCTTGCGAAAGCTAGTTAACTGCATAGCATATATCGGGTCGTGTATTGACCAGATACATAAGCGACCCCACCAACTGTCGATAGATAGTGGCATCCACTACCTCCGCTGAAGTAGCATCCTCCTTCCTCCAACCACCAGGAAGAGGAGTGTCAACAGGCTTGCAACCTTGCATGTTGAACCTCTCCAGAATCTCCCGGGCATACTTGCCCTGAGAAACAAACAGTCCTCCACTGTGCTGCCAAATCTCCAATCCCAGGAAATAATGAAGGATGCCTAAGTCCTTCATCTCAAACTCTCGTGCAAGATCCTCCTTGCATGAAAGTATCAACCGCTCATCGCCGGTCAAAATCAGATCATCTACATACAGTACGATGATCAACAGCTTCCCCTCCACCACAATCTGGTACAGGTTAGGATCCGCCTCACTCTTGGAGAATCCAAGCCCGGTGAAGTAGCTGTTTATCCGAGTGTACCAAGCACGAGGTGCTTGCTTCAGCCCGTACAGTGCTCTCTTGAGTCGGCACACATGCGACTCACTGCTGAAGATCTCAAAACCTTCAGGCTGCTCTATGTACACCTCTTCCTCAATAACTCCATTGAGGAACGCAATCTTCACATCTATCTGATGAATGTGCCACCCCATCTGCACTGAGAGAGCAAGGATCGTCCATATGGAAGAGTACCTTGTGACAAGTGCAAAGGTCTCCTCATAGTCAATCCCCTTGATCTATGAAAAGCCACGAGCGACAAATCTCGCCTTGTACTTCTCCACACTCCCGTCAGCTGCCTGCTTCACTTTTTAGATCCATCGCGAACCCACCACTGATTTCCCAACCGGTCTTGGGACAATCTCCCATGCACTGTTCCTGACGATCGAATCATATTCTTCGATCATGGCATCAACCCATGCAGGTTCCTCCACAGTTTCCTCAAAAGAGGATGGCTCCGTCACAACACATTGACTCACAAGGGCCATGTATCCAGTGTACCGATCCGGTGACTGTCTCTGTCTGTGCTGTGCTGTAGGTAGTCCTACAACCTTCTCTGCATCCCGAGCCAGTCGCTCAGCTTTTGTAGTGCGCATGCGCCCTCTGATGGTTGGTGCTGCCTGGGTGGTTTCTTCCACCTCTTGAACCTCCTCTTGTGGCTGATCCACATCCGGAAGCTCCTCCTTAGGAACTAACAGCTCCTCATCTGCATGCAAGTGTAGCTCCCTCTCAAGCGAACACTGCATGGCTTTCTCCTCCTGGAATTTTATATCCCGTCGCACAACAGTCTTGCGACTGTCTGGCACATACACACGATAGTTGTGAGGTGTATCAGTGTACCCCACAAATATTCCAACTTCAGCAGTTGGATCCAGCTTCCTTCTCGCATCCTTCGTCACATGCATGTAGACAGGAGATCCGAAAATCCGCAAATGGGAAATATCAAGCCTCTTGCCAGAATAAGCCTCCTCTGGTGTACTCATGCCAAGAACCTTGTGAGGACAACGGTTCTGCACATACACTGTTGTATTGCATGCCTCGGCCCACAAGTGAAGGGGTAGGCCCTGATCATGCAACATCGCCCGTGCAGCACCCACGATCGTTCTGTTCTTCCGCTCAGCCACCCCGTTCTGTTGTGGGTTATGGGGTGTGATGAGCTCTCTCCGAATCCCTTCTGCGCTGCAGAACTCCTTGAATTCAGCCGAGATGAATTCACCACCGTTATCACTCCTTAGAGCAATCACCTTCTTCCCCGACTCCTTCTCGACCGGTGCTTTAAACTCACAGAACTTCGCGAATGTATCGCTCTTCTTCTGCATGAAGAAGATCCAGCACTTTCGAGAGAAATCATCAACAAAGATCACCTAATACTTGTGCTTTGCTGTCGAAGCAACTGAGAAAGGACCACACACGTCTGTGTGAACTCTCTCAAGGATCGTCGTGGCGCGACTATCCTTCTCGTGAAAGGTGGCTTTCACATACTTCCCTAAAGTACACCCCTTGCACTGATCTGACTGCGCAAGGTGCCCTTAGGAAGCCCAGTAGAAATCTGCTGCAGAATCTTCAAAGCTCCATGGTGAAGGTGGCCCAATCTCCTGTGCCACAGTTCGCCCTCATCATCCCGGCTCACCACTTCTCCCGCTTTGCATGCCATAGCTGCGCAGCCATCTACCTGCAACTGATAAAGGTTCTTAGTTCGAACCCCTATCTTCCGGGTCTCTCCAGTAGTCTTACTGCGCAGGAAGGCTTTTCCTTCGCTGAAGACCACATCATACCCCTTATCCTCCAACATCGCCTCAGAGATCAAGTTCTTCTTCAATCCAGGTACATGCATGACATCCTTCAGTACAAAGGGTTTACCAGACTCCCTCTGAAAGGATATGGTACCGATACCAGTCGCACTGTATCTACCATCATCGCCCATCTCGATATGCACACCCAAATCTTTGTCCTCCAGATCTGAGAACAAATCCCGATCTCCCGTCATATGAAATGACGCACCGCTGTCCAAGAACCATACCGATCCCATCACACTTGAAACCAAGCATGCGATCGGTGAAAAGTCAAGCTCGAACTGTGAAGCCAAAGCTTCTCCATCTGCAGATCTTCCCGCTTGCTTGTTCTTCTTCTTCTTTTGACAATTGGTAGCATAATGTCCGTGATCATGGCAGTGAAAACACTTCACTTTCGCCATATCCTGCTTCTTGCCCTTTGCACCAGAATGAGAGGTTTTCTTACCCTTCCCTTTCTTTTCTTTGGACACCAAAGCGCAGTTTTCTTCATCAGCTCCCTTTGATGAAGATCCATCTCGAGTAGTCCTCCTTATCTCCTCCTGCATGAGATCCGCCCAAAGGCGCTCCCATCCCGGCAGCTTCTCTCGACCATTGACACTATCTTGATATGAGTGCCAAGCCTTTGGAAGACCAAGGAGAGCCAGGTCGACCATGTCCCCGTCTTCGACAGTCACCCCCACACTTCCCAGCTCATCTCTGCACTGAGTGAACTTCGTGAGGTATTTGGCGATACTGTCGCCCTTCTCCATCTTGATGTTCCTGAGCTTATCTTTGAGTGCCAGCTTCGTTTGGTCACTCTTACTCTGGAATAGATCCGTCAAAGCTTTCCACATTAAATATGGAGTAGCCTTTCCATGCAGGCTGGATACAATATGATCCTTGACGCCCTCCAACAGGATCCTTCGACACTTCGCCATCTTCTTTTTCCATGCATCGACTTCAGTAGGATCAGTGGGATTTTGAACATCCATATCTACGAACTCCTTGAGACCATTATCTTCTAATATTGCTTCCATGCGATCCTTCCATGCAACATAATTCGAACTGCCTTCAAGAGCATATTCGAGTCACAAACCGTTGAAAGACATTTTCAACACCGGCACCAAGAAAACAAAACTGCTGCAAAACTTTGAATTCCACCTCAAAGCTCAACCGCTCTAGATCGTGAGAGAAAATTATTTCTAGCACAGAGATCGACTGCAAGGGGCGTTTACCAGACCTTTCACTTTCCGAAGAAAGATGAATCCGGAGGCTACCTGGCCCGCATGCAGACTCTGTCTACCGAAATAAGTTTGTAATCATTGTGATGATCAATCTCTGCTTCAATAGCTCCGATACCATGTAGAAATTTGCTGAATAATGATTAATTATCCACCGAGACTATCCTGGTCACATACTATTTTAACTTCATACACAACACATAATCTCTTCCACTCAACTCAACTCAGATCATCACACATGCGGAAATAAAATCAAGCGATAACACATCAAATCATCATACACATTAACACAGTATGTATGGGAAAGCTTATAGCTGAAAACCCCGCAGCTATTGTGTATATTATAATGGAGAAATCAAGTAACAAACTCAGTACAATACTCCTCACAAGTACTCATTACTTTCTCATGAAGTTACTCACAATCTAGCTCAGTTTTGAACAGGTTACTGGTTCAAAACTCACCGCCAATTGCCTTGCCTCTATTGCGTGTTTCAATGCTATGGGATGGCCTCTTTATATAGATAAACCACCAGCCTGAACTGCGCAATCCTCATGGGCTTACTCCACCTATATGTGTGTTGCAAATAGCAACAGTATAGTCACAACTGATAGCTAACTCCACCCTTTCATCTACTTCTTTCACTATTCTCCACTGAACTGATCATGCACTGTCGTGAACTGATGTGTTCTTGAGTTGAATAATGAGTTACTAATTAATGAATTAAATAATATTTAATTCACTCCACTCATAACTAATTGATTAGCTAGTTAAACTAATCTCAACCAGTTCAACTAAAATAAACAGAACACAACTCCACTAGCTGTCCCATTAACTCCTCCAAACTTCTACCACTGAAGTCCAACTGAAGTCAACCATGCATGATGCCATCAAACCCTTGGGAACCACGTGATTCCTCTGTCAGATGCATGAGCCACTTCTGTAGCTCGAATTGAAGTGCTCCAAGAGAGTAAACTGTTGTTTATAGTCTAAATATTATTAAGGGTAAATAATATTTGACTTCCCTATTTTAAGGAGAGGCAGTCTAAAAATAGACTTCGACCTCTTTGACCTAAAAAATAGAGTCTCATCTATTTTTACCAACATGAACAATGCTCCAAGAATCTCAAACTGGAATCCCCGAACCATGCTCCATATGTCTAAAAATAGACATAGTCTAAAAATAGATTTTGCGCCAGAATTTGCCTGCGGGCCCACTTAGTGAAGGCGACTTCATTTCACTAAGCTCCATCATCTTGCTGCATTCTCAGCACTTTACTGGGAGAAGGACATCAAATGCTTCTATGACTCCGATGGGGAGATCAAAAATTGGCAGAATCAGTTACATGATGTATCTGTGTTGCGAAGTCTCAAAATTACAAAGGACTTTCGGTGTATCTCCTCAGAGGTAAGAGAACTACCCTACTTTGATGGTTCTAGCAGTATTAGAGAATTTTTGTGAACATTTGAAGTTGAAGTCCCAAGGGAACAAAGGCTATGGGCCCTTAATCTAGCCATGCGTGCAACCCCTGTGAGGTGGTGGGACATGCATAAGGGGGCATTCCAGGATTGGGAAGAATGTCCTGACATGATGGTCTTATGGTTTGAACCTCTAGCTCACCTATGCGTAAAGACTTTCTTGGGGCCAGGGGACCCGCGTGAGTACTTTTCCACATGGATGGAAGAATGGGGAGAAACAACCATAGAGGAATGGGTCCATCTGTTCATTCATGCCTTGGGGCCAATCCCGACCACATGGTATTTAGACGCGGAATTACACCAGCACACCCGCCACTAGGTAACCCTGAAGGATGCGTTTGTAGGGACATTCAGGTTGATAGGAGGAATAGAGGCACTCGATGAAGCTCTGCAGGATATTGATGCCTTAATATTTGATGAATCACGCCCTTGTGCAGCACATGGGGCACCAACATGGGAAACGCAGATGCAGGATATTGTCAACTACCGCAATTTATCAATAGAGGAGTGTGATGAAGACCCGCGAAATGTCTCTATCCCGGAGTCGGAGGGAGAGCACACAGTTGTTGGACCCCCACTGCAGACCGTCGATTTCACTAAGCCTCTAAAGCTACAAGAAGTCAACATTGCAACAGAGGCGTAGCCTCAGTTAGTTAAAATTAGGGACTATTGGGATGATGATATTGTGGGAAAAGTTGCAGAACTCCTCATGGAATACCAAGACTTATTCCCGACAAAATTTTTAGAACTGAAAGGGATTACAGGGGACCTAGGAGTCATGTGCATCACTTTGAAACCAGATGCACGCTCTGTGAAGCAAGGCCCTTAATGGTTGAACTCCAAGTACAAACAAAAATTCAAGGAAGAAATCAACAAAATTCTTGTCGCAGGTATCATCGAACTGGTCGAACAATCAGATTGGTTAAGTCCTATGGTGGTTCAGGAGAAAAATACTAAGGGAGAGATACAGATCTCTATTGACCTATGCAAATTGAATGATGCTTGCATACATGATCCCTTTCCTACACCATTCTCAGATCAAATCCATGATAGCGTGGGGGGGAAGGAGGCATACTCATTCACTGATGGGTTCTTGGGCTATCATCAAATCAGGATCGCACCTGAATATCACAGCAAAACCACGTTCTCTACTAAATGGGGTTCATTTCAGTACACTGTTATGCCATTTGGACTCAAGAATTCCCCTGCAATATTTTCGCAGGTAGCGGTTGCAGTATTTAAGGAATTCATCCACAAGTTCTTGGAGGTATATTTTGATGACTGGATCATCTTCAGATTGGTAAAGAAGCATGTATCAAACCTGCGCATGATGTTGGACACCTATAGAAAGCACCAAATTTCCCTGAATATCAAAAAGTGCATATTTTTCATACCCTTTGGAATCTTTCTCAGTCACATAGTTTGTCGACAAGGATTGATGGTTGATCCCTCAAAAATAGCAGTTATCATCAATCTGGTAGTACCTACAATTGAGAAATAGCTGCGCTCTATCCTCAGACATATAGGCTACTATAGGAAGTTCATTCAAGGATAAGCGTTGATCACAGCACCTCTGGAAAAGTTTCTAGAGAAGGACGTTTCATTTTTTTGGGACGAAGAGTGTCAGAAGAGCTTCGAGATACTCAAGGAGAAGATGGTTTATGCACCTATTCTCATATTTCCTGACTGGGCAAAGGTTTTCCATGTTCATGTAGATGCTTAAGGGATTTCCCTGCGAGATGTACTCGCACAGCCCAGAGACGGAGACATTGACCATCTAGTTGCATTTGCTAGTAGGAAAATTTCTATTGCAGAGCACAACTACTCCACTATTGAACGTGAGGGGTTGGCCATGGTCTATGCACTGCAAAAATACCAGCATTATCTGTTAGGAGGGCACTTCAAGATTTTTACAGATCACTCGGCTTTGAATTACCTAGTGAATAAGCCTGTGTTGGGGGGAATATGTCAATGGCTCCTGTTGTTTCAAGAATATGACTTTGACATCATTGTAAAGATGGGAAAGTTGAATGATGGGCTAGAACACTTATCCCAAATCGAAAGTGGCGAAGAACCAACCAACCTAGAAGAAGGATTTCTCGATGCTCAGTTGTTCGTGATTAAGGTGGTTGATAAGCACTTCGCTGACATCATCTAGTTCCTGAGTACAGGGATGGTGCCCACAGAGTATTCAGTACAACAGAAGAAAGAGTTGGTAACCTACGCAACAGATTTTACCATCATCGCAGGCTAGTTGTATAAGTTGGGAGCTGACGAGGTGTTGTGAAGATACGTATTGGAGAATGAACGAAATGCCATCTTAGCAGAAGCTCGTGAGGTTGTAGTAGGAGGTCACTACGCAGGGAAAGCAATGGCACAGAAGATTTTGAGAGTTGGGCTATGGTGGCCTACACTGCATTGTGACTCTCACGAATATTTCAAAGCCTACGATATCTTCCAAAGGACGGGAAGGCCATCATGTAGAGACGAAATTCCCCTGCAACCGCAAATGGCCCTGCAAGTGTTTGACAAATGGGCCATCGACTTTGTTGGGCCCATCAACTCGGCAGGAAAGAAGACAGGTGCGTGCTACATCATCACTACAACTAATTATGTAACCAGATGGGCTGAAGCACAAGTTGTGAAGGATTTCACTACAGATACCACTGCGCACTTTATTTTTGAGCATATTCTAACAAGGTTTGGTTGTCCAAAGATCTTAATGAACGATAGAGGTACGCACTTTGTTAATGAAACAATACAGGCCTTGATTGAATAATTTTGGATCCACCACACAAAAAGTACCCCGTATCATCCACAGTAAAATGGGCTTGTCGAAGCTTTTAATAAGATCTTGGAGCAGGCACTAACCAAGGTCTGTAATACTGATCGCAGTGACTGGGACGTGCGCATCTTGTCAGTTCTATGGGCCTATAGAACCACCTGCAAGAATTTGACTAGGAAGACACCGTTTAGGATGGTCTATGGCAAGGAAGCTATTATTCCCATGGAGTATATTTTTCCTAGCCTGCACATCACAACCTTTACCAACATGGCGGAGCCTGATATCATGGAGGAGAGGTTAGAGTAGCTTGTAGCCTTGGAGGAAGATCAATTCATTGTTAACTTCCATCAGCAAGTCTAGAAGGCCCGGTATATGGCATGGCATGATCATCACATTCGGCAAAAGACATTTGCGGAGGGTGAATTGGTCCTGCTGTACAATAGCCAGTTTGCGAAACACCCAGGGAAGTTTTGTCAGCACTGGCTAGGTCCCTATATGGTAAAGGAAATCATTGATGGAGGAGTTTTTTGGTTAGCTACCCTGCGCAGCGATATGACACCAAGATATGTCAATGGCAGCCAGCTCAAACCATACCGGATCAAATGACTATATGGCCAGAGTAGTTGTATGAGGCAGAATGTAATATTTCTACTTAGCCTAAGCTAAGAGGAATATGCAATTTTGTCTCATTTTCTATTTCATGAATAAATGAATAAAGGAGGACATGTAAAACTCCTAAAAGAATGAATAAATCAATTCCCATATGAACATGGATAAATCTGGGCCATGTAAACAAATCACTTGTAGGTGTGAAGGGGGTTTGAGCTATGAGACTGGGCCAACCTTGACCAAATCTACAGCGTTGTCTAGATACAATGCACCTCATGAAGGGATAGTGCAGTTCTAGAAGGAGGCCCCTCATGTGAAAGGAGCTAACTCATCAAGGTGGTTTAGGGTTTGCAAAGGCTTTCATATTATCAAAGGAAGGGGAAGGCAGCAAGAGAAGGTTGTCAATTGTATACATTTCTGAGTATCTTGTCTGTTTAGACAAATACCATTCTCTGTTGTTCAGTGGAGAAGAGTGCTACTTAGCACTTGGAGTTCCTATGCAAGGATTTCACCTCTTCCATTGAGGATTCTTGGAGGAGTATTGCTGATTTCATCCACTATCAGGAATTTGGCCAAGCTCTACCTCCAATTGTAGTGCAGATCCAGTGAGGGTTTGGTTGCTTTCGTAGGCTGCAACAAGTGGAACACTAGATCTGCTCAAATCTAGCTTGTATTGGTTCCTCTTCTCAGTGAGTGTGTCTTTTAACCTCCTGGAAGAGTGCATCAGTTGTTTGAGCTTTAGATTTGTATCTTGGCATCAGGCCAACTCTAGTATTCAAGCTACAATGCATTTTCCCTTGAGGGACTACGTTATTTTCAGTGGAGGTTTTTTAGGGTGTTTTGATCCCATTTTTTATGAGAGATCTCTGGTGCTGGGCTTTGCCTTTCAATTTGGTGATCCATGGATTAGCTTGCTAATCCATATTATATTTAGATATGATCTATTTAATGTAAATTCATCTTCAGAAATTTCTGAATAATATTGTAGATCTGCCACTTAAAACTGAGATCTACTCTTTGTAATGCATGATTTGGTCAAAACCCCAAGGGGATCTTGTAATAGAGCCTTTCTAGTGTACAAATATGAAATGGATCTGATATTTTGTACAAATATCTGCTCTAGATCTTAAGTGTAAGATTCAGCTGCTGCAGCTCCATAAAATAACGTTGTTAAGCCATTTTTTAATTTATACATGTGTTGCAGTCTTCTTTCTTGAAGATTTATTTCTCTCTTGTCTTCTGTATTCTACTATATAATGTAAGAGCATCACTGTAAATCTGATTTGCTGTTGTATATTCAAAATTTGATCTTATTTGATGGCCTTCTTCTCATGCTCTCCAATACTGCATTATTTCTGAAGCAGTTTGTTGTGCATAGCTGCAGCCCCCCCTTGTAGGGTGTTTTTCAGCTAGATTAGGTGGTGGGAGATCTGTTTACCACACCTAGTTTGATTTTTTTTTTCTCCCCTTTTGGATCTAGACTCCAGATCTACTGATCTAAGGGATCCAAAGGCTGCAAACTCATTTATGTGCATAAATGTCCCAGAAGTGTGTTATTTTAGCAGGCTTGCTATGCAATCCCAATTTTGGGATATTACACGGAATATGTGCAGGGGGCGGTCGCAGGATTGGAGATCTAGAGAAGTGTTCTAGCATTACAGTAGTGCGCTGGGAGTGCTGGAGGTACGCTAGGAGCGTGGGGGTGAGCTGGAAGCATGGGAGGTGAAAAAACTAGCCATTGGAACAGTAAAACTGTTTAAAAAGCAAATTTTACCATTGAAAGGAGCAGGTGGCCGCCAATTAATAAGGCAATCTCCGAATATTTTTTGCCGTTTACTTGATGGTAATTTTCGGATAAGCCTCATCCACCCATTTATTGATCTCCAAGGCTATAAAACCAGCAGACTAGCTCAGAAGAGGGTTCTGAGTGTCTTGAATAGTTTGTGCTTTGCGAAATTATGTGACTATCATGCTTTGTTAATTTTTGGGTGTGCTACACCCTCTAATAGTTGCAACCCTGAGTTCATCATTCACACCAGAATGACAGCAACCAATCCTATTAAATCCTCACAGACTGTGGCCTCGACGAAGGAAGAATCTGAGGAAGTATTGGAAGTCAACCCCGAAGTTGAGGAGGTTATGTCCACACCAAGCTAGGGGAAGCAGAAGGGGAAATAAAAAGCGTAAGGGTCGGGGAAACCTGCGAAATGGGCTGGGCTGAAGCCCCACACCTCCCCTCGAAATGTGAAGTCCCTATGAGTGGTGCCCCATGCACGTTCACCAAACCCATTAAAGAGACTTTTGTCTGCTCAAGAAGAGGCTCGGATCGCTGAACCAATCAACTGGATACTTCCCTATGTTCGAACTCGCAGGCCCTTGACATGCACACCTAAGAATCTCGATGGCCTGCGCACCTATCTGCAAATTCCACTGAATCCAGGTGAGGTCCCCATCATTGGAGAACCCTTTGGCCAATTTGGAGGCCTTCCCCGAATTGGCACCAGAACTATATCTCGAAAGAGTATTATAAGACGACGGGCTGAAGATAGTCCCCATGCCATGGGCGTGCAGGTTGGTTGGTTCTGGGCTATTAAACCTATTGCGAATGCCTCACTTTGGCCACTACAATATCAATGACTGACTTATGCGCCAACTGCTTGCCCTGGTCCATGACAACAGCTTATGGATCCAAGATCGCATCCCCATCGATGTCGCACTTATTCACCATATAATTAGCCTCCCCATGGAGGGGTCGAACCCTATGAAGCATATCAAAAAAAATTATGAGTAAAATATCACCGACAAGGTGCACAAGGATTACCATGTGGAGCAGAACACTCGGGGGTTCATGATCAGTACCATCAGCGACCCCAGTGCGCATATGGGCACCTTGTTGCTGGCATGCAAGATGATGTGCAAATTTCAAGCTACCACCATCCCTGCGTATGTAATTCAGTTAGCTGGATGCTACGAGAAGGGGGTCTGCTACAATTGGTCCCAGTTCCTATGCAACGAATTTCTGGAGAATGTATGCGAAGCCCAGGATCATGGACAAGCATTCTACTACTCTTGGTTGCTACTTCTCATCGCGTTGGTCACATGGGAAGCCCCTGAAGACTCAGTCCTCCCTAAGCTCGCGCCAAATATGTGTGAGGGGGTGTGATACGTAAATTTGTGGGACTCAAAGGAAGTGAAACGTATTGAAGACAATCAAGTCTTCTGGGTCCTATTTCAAAGCGGCCTCCCAGTAGAAATCAACTCCCAACCGCGCTTGTCGCCTACAGTTTATGATAAGTACAAAAGCATCACAGCATTTCAAGTAACCATGCATAATGTACAGATCAGATGCCACAAGGATCCATCATGGGTCTCACTCCCATACATGGTTTCTGATGAGGACATTGACCGCCTAATTGTGACTTGGCCTCCACGCTAGAAGCTTAGCTTCAAAACAGGTATGAAGGACACCGCAGGGACGAGCACCACCAAAGAAACCGAAGGACAGGGTAAAGGTACTGGGAAGGAAGTGGAACCGGAATCGTAGAAGGGTTGGCAACAGGGAAAGAGTACTGGGAAAGGCGCAGAACTGGTATCGCAAAAGGGTTCGCAGTAGGGCAAGAGCACTGGGAAGGGCACGAAACCAGCATCGCAGAAGGATTCATAGCAGGACCTAGGTGCAGAAGGTCTGGATGCGGGAGGTGTTGACTTCCCTCGAGGTATGAAGTGGACTGGTGACCATGTTAAACAGCCATGGAAGAAGCAACGAGCTCAATAGCCAAAGCATGACATAGGATTTATGCTGACAGAAGAGGACCTAGAGCAAATCGCAGATGCGGTCACCCTAGCTACAAAAGACAGATGGTTGGCTCTGGAAGAACAGAAGAAAGCCACAGTCGATACACTCTAGGCTGAGCTCCGGGATCTGCATCTCAAGATTGATACCTTGCAAACAATTATGATTCAGGCAAGGTCGACCCCACTAACAACAAGCCCAGTAATTAGTACGCCGAAAAGCCACCTCTACCCTATACTGGGCGTAACCCTCATATTGATTCCACCTGACTTAGGAGTGCAAGTCCAGGCCTGCGCAGAGGTTCATTTGGCTCTAGCCTGCCTACCGCATGAACTGTTGCAGATCCTTCATGCATCCCTATTCGAAAAGATTCAACACAAAGACCGTCAAGTGCACCAACATCTCAGTACAGTTAAGCAAACAATTGAAGAAAAAACTACTAAGGTATCCCAGGCATAGGCTACATGTACCCTCGCCATCGTGCAGCGGACAGAGCTGGAGCACCTAATTATTAGGCTCTGCATGGATGTCACCAAATATATCCCAGCTTTTTCCACCCCCTAGGCCAAGATTGAGGGGTTGGTTGCAGCGCTAAAGGCCTTAAGGACCGAGATTCAGGTGATCAAGACAAAGATGGAACAGCAGATTGCGGCCTTGTAGGCCAAATTATAGCGAGAAATGCCACCTGAGTTAAGGGTCCTGCGAGTTGTGTTGGTTAAAAATGCCATCAATGTCATTACAGGTCATATTGCTCAGGGTGCAAAATTATTGGAAACAGTTATGCAACTATGGACCAAGGTGCAACGCAACCCTCTCCTGCATGAAATCAACCAAGAACCGTGCTAGAAGGAAGAATATTTTGAGAAACTGGAAGCCACTATGCCTACTCTGATCCCCGTGCAATGATTGGCATGACTTTGTACCATCCACACCCTTCGAGATGACATTGAAGAGCTCCACCAGAAAATTAAGGCACTCAACAACCACCTTACACCTTGGGTTGATGAAGCCCTCAAGCTCTCTTAAGACGTCGATGTCACATTTAAGCAACTAAACCAGACTTTTGAGAGCGTCATTGTTGTTAAACAAGGCCCAAATTCAAATAATTTGGTGGATATTTCTCAGAACGCTACTGCGCAAAGTGAAGGAGTGCTGCCCCTATTGGTTGATGTGATCAGGTTGTTGTAGGCGCAAGTGGAGAACCCACGGCCACAGTGACTTGGGAGGAGTCACAAAATTGTGTTGGGTGTTGAATATTTAATTAAACTGAGAAGGGGGGTGAATCAGTTTAATACATACATTAGCCTTTTAAAATTTTCACCAAAATTATTTACAGCTTAATATGTGAACAATCTTATTTGCAGCCAATATTAATTTATTGTGACACCATACTTATGTAGAAAGTAGCAAGCAATTAAGCAGATTTAAATAATCACATCAACACATAAGAAGCACACATAGAGACAGCAGATGTAAGTGGAAACCCATAAAGGGAGAAAACCACATCTTATTATTGTTGTGATGCAAAGGCAAGATCCAACTCCCTCTCACCACTGTTTTCTGCAGGCACCAACCTACAGGAGGCTCTATCCTCAATTCTGCAAGCTACAACTTGCAAGGAAGCTCCAACTCCCATCAATTTTCTGCAGGCACCAACCTACAGGAGGCTCCTACCTTAGTCAGCTACAACTGACATCTATCAAGCTACAACTTGATAAGGAAGCTCCAACTTCCTTACTCTTTCAAAAGAAAAACACTTGCTGATTTACCTTGGATATCAGCTCTGTTCTGTACCTTCTTCTCTGCTGTTCATCAACTCTTATATCAGACCTGCATCATCTCTGCTCAGCCCCTTCTTCTTCTTTGCTCAGCTCCTCCTTATTCACATTCTTCTTGCAGCCTGCTTATTCTCTTCAACTCTCTTTAATTCTGCTGCACACTCTCTTCTTCTCTCACTCCTTTTTTTCGTCGACTTTCTCCCCTTGGATATTACCCTTTTTTATACAAAAATAGCTTCATGGCTGTTTGTATTCCACTGGGAATTCGAAATGGACAGCCATGTCTCTTTGCCTTCTGCCTTCTCATCTCTTTTCAGCTCACTCAGAAAAATGTAACTGTAGGTGCTTATTTTAATATTACAGTGGGATATTTGCTTTCTTCCGGAGACTTGCCAATGCATCACAAACAATAAAAACAATTAAAACATTTACATTTGAATTACAATGTGAACTCTAGCTCAACTCATTTAGTCTTTTGAATCGCTACGCATTTGTCTTTTCTTTGGCTGTCTTTGTCTTTTCTGTGACTGTGTTTTATCTCCTTTCGGCTTTATTTTCTTTTCATGCCACAAGTGTCTTGTTGATGTGGCGAGTTCCGCAGGCCTGAACATACATATATTACAATTGTATTATATTGATAATCACCCTCCCCTTAAGCTGAGGCCCGTGGATCTACAGACCACACGGCTTATCGCAACAACGTTATATATATATATATATATATATATATATATATATATATATATATAACCCAACCTTGTCTCTTGGCTTAATTATAAGATGATTTAATCATATACACTACCCTTTTAATACACCTTAACATACTCTCGACGCATACAATAAAGCCTGTTTTAAAACATATAAAACTCCTTTCGGGCCCACCTGACATGTTTTCAAATGCGATTGATCGCAATTGCAAATTTCTATTTGCGATAGTTGCTCTGCAGTTTCAACCAACTGCGATATTGCGATAGTTGTTGTGCAGTTTCAACCAACTGCGATATTGCGATATTGCGATTTTTGTGATATTGTGGGTTCCGCCTTATAAAACATTGTATTATGTGCTCCATATCACTTCATAAATATGCTTTGGACCTTTGATTCTTTTAAATTCGGGCTCCGTAACATGAAACTTATATATAAAATGCCTTGAACTATATCCAAACCATTACAATATGTCGACTAACATTAATAACCAATTATTTACATATCTTTCCGTCGGACCTTATATTAATGTTAATAAACCAAATTCATAACATAGATCTCTGTCCCGGGCCCACAATACCATCGCGAATGCATACACCGTACCTGACTTATCGTCCACGTACCTTTTTTAATCCTCATGCAAGTCCTGCGAGCGCCCACCGTTGGATAGCCTTTCTCCAGATCAACGAACCCTATATATTTCGCTGGGCATCTTCCGTCGATCCTTAATGCACGAAGGCGCACGTTAACCCGTCACTTTACAATACCACCGGGACACGCGGCGGATTCCCTATGGAATCGCTTCGATTCCACAAATACCCCCTGCTCTGGAAAAGTGGTGCGAAATGGTAGGGCGGTTTTTGGCAATCCACGTTCACTATTCATCGGTCATGGTTCCATTCTTCCTCACAGTTCCACTCTTCTCCCTTACGCTCTGGTTCCGCCCGTTGGGTTCAACGTTTATTCAAATTTGATATAATTCTTCATGCGTCTTATCTCCTCGTTCTATAGTGCTCGTTTGTTAAAGCCATGCCTCTATTGTGGCTTATACTCGTGGCTCTATCACCCCCTTGTCGACAGTATCGACATTATTTACATCAATTCCGCTTATTGCGTGCACAACACCATTCATCACATCACAGGTTCTTAATTGTCACGGCTTCGATTATTCTCCCATTAAATACAGAGCCTTGTGCATATTTTTCTCTGGAGTTAAGCGATTCCAGAATAATATAACGGCTCTCTGCTTCTGTCTCTACCTCTGCTAATTCTGTCACTTTGCCTCTGTCTCTACCTTCCGATAACGGTTCTTCGCCATGCTTCTGTGACTGTTACATTTTGACATTCTTCTTGCTGCCTCCATTGCCTTCGCTGTGCTTCAGCTCTTTCTCCTTTGCCATGAATGACAACATTTCCAACAGTCCCCCCCTTTGGCATTGATGGCAACAATCCACTTCCTCTGTTTGCTTTCTCTTTTTCTTGTTGCTTGCTCTTCCTGTTTGCCTGTTCTTCCTCCCCCTTTGACATCAATGGAAAAGGGTTGCCTTTTGTATTTTATATGTTTTATAGCTATGTTTCATCTGTACTAGATTGCAGACAGGGATGATTCATTTGGCAATTGAAAGGTCCTTGTTTCTTTTTCATGCTGAATGCTGATAATACTGAGAATATTTTCTTATAGCTCTTTGATCCTGTGAATCTGTTTTATACTTTCCATGCTGGCTATTCTCCCCTGGAATGATATTTTCGATTTGTTCTCCCCCTGACATTATTCTTTCTCTTTATATTAGAGAGTAGCATCTGCAGATATTACCCCTAGTTTATCTCTCAAGTATTGAAAAGGTTCTTTAGCAAGGGGTTTGGTAAATATATCAGCTGTCTGTTCTTTTGTTGGTACATATTCCAGCTTTACTATTTTCTGAGCCATTTGTTCTCGGAGGAAATGATACTTGATTGGAATATGTTTAGTTTTTGAGTGGAGTACAGGATTTTTAGATATACTTATAGCACTTGTATTATCAAATTTTATTGGAATAGGTTCATCAATGCTTACCTTCATGTCTTGAAGAGTTTGCTTCATCCACATGACTTGTGTACAACATGCTGCTACTGCTATATATTCTGCTTCAGCTGTAGACAGAGATATGGATGATTGCTTCTTGCTTAACCATGCCACCAGACTTTCTCCTAGATAGAAAGCACCTCCACTTGTACTCTTCCTGTCATCCACACAGCTGGCCCAATCTGCATCTGTGTATGCTGATAAAGTGAAGTTTTTTATTTTAGGATACAAAAGTCCATACTGTGTTGTTCCTTGTAGATATCTGAATATTCTTTTTACTTCCAGAAGATGGTTTTTTTTAGGTGCTGATTGATATCTTGCTACTAGTCCTACTGCTAGCATGATGTCCGGTCTTGATGCAGTTAGATACAATAGACTTCCAATCATGGATCTGTAGAGTTTTTTATCTATATTAGCAGACCCATCATCAGCACACAGTTTGCAACCTGTGGTCATGGGAGTTGACACAGGTTTGCAATCCTCCATTTTGAATTTTTTCAGCATTTCTTTTAGGTATTTTTCTTGAGAGATGAAGGTGCCTGTGTTATTTTGTTGAATTTGCAGTCCCAAGTAGAAACTGAGCTCTCCAATCATAGACATTTCAAACTTTGTTTTCATCTTATCAGCAAACCCTTTTGCTAGTTCGTCTTTGTTGCTTCCAAACATAATGTCATCAACATATACTACAACAATCAGGAGTTCATTCTCATGGGCTTTTATGTATAGATTGCTGTCTACTCCACCTCTCTTAAAACCCTGTTTTTGCAAATGTTTATCCAGTCTTGAGTACCAAGCACGAGGAGCCTGTTTCAGTCCATATAGGGCCTTCTTCAGTCTGCATACATAGTCTTCTTTGTCTGTCAATGAGAAGCCTTCTGGTTGTTCCATGTATACTTCCTCTTCTAGATCTCCATTAAGAAAAGTGGACTTTACATCCATTTCATATACCTTGAAGTCTTGGTAGCATGCAAATGCCAGGAACATTCTGATAGCTTCCATTCTGGCTACTGGGGCAAATTTTTCTTCATAATCAAGTCCTTCAATTTGTGAGTATCCTTTGCAGACCAGCCTGGCTTTATTCCTGATTACTTGTCCTTGCTCATTCATTTTGTTTTTGAATACCCATTTGGAACCAATGATGTTCTTCTCAATTGGTCTAGGAACTAGTTCCCAGGTATTGTTTTTCTCAATTTGGTCCAATTCTTCATTCATTTCTTTTACCCAATACTTGTCCTTGCTGGCTTCTTCAAACTTCTTTGGCTCTATTTGTGATAACATTGCTATGTATACTTCTTTTGTCTATTCAGCTAGCTGCCTTCTTGTTTACACTCCTACATTCTTGTCTCCTATAATTTGATCTCCTGGATGGTTCTTTTGAGTGTATCTTGAGGGGGTTTTTGAGTTCAGTTCTACATTTTCTGATGTTTTGTTTATTTCTTCATCGTCTTGGTCCTCTTCTTCATGATTTTCAGGATGGCTGCTGCAATCTATATCTCTTGTCTTGTTTGGGATTTCTTCATCAAATCTTACATCAATACTTTCTACAATTTTTTGAACAGTTTTGTTGTAGCATCTGTATCCTTTACTCTTGGATGCATATCCTAAGAATATTCCTTCATCTGCTCTTGCATCGAATTTCCCCAGATTTTAATCATTGTTCTTTATGTAGCACTTGCTGCCAAAGACTCTAAAGTGCTTGATTGATGCAGGTTTACCATGCCATAGCTCATAAGGTGTCTGATCACTGTTAGGTCTTAAATGAGCTTTGTTTAGAATATGTACTGCTGTGTGCACTACTTCTGCCCAGAAGGTTTGAGCAACATTATTCTCTTGCATCATGGCTTTGGAAATTTGTTGTACAGACCTATTTTGTCTCTCTGCTACTCCATTCTGCTAAGGTGTCCCTGCAATGGTAAATTGTTGCTTTATTCCATGTTCATTACATAGGTCTGCAAAGTCATAATCTGTGAATTTTCCTCCTCTATTTGATCTGATACACTTTAGCTTGCATCTAGTTTGATTTTCTTCTAATGCTTTGAATATCTTAAACTTTTCCAGTGCTTCTGATTTGTTCTTGAGAAAAGAAACCCATGTCATTCTGGAGAAATCATCTATTATCAGCATGAAGTAGGATTCTCCACTTGGTGTCTTAGTTCTAGCAGGTCCACACAGATCCATGTGCACAAGCTGGAGTGGTATTCTTGTTGATAGCTCACCTTTAGATTTAAAGGATATGCGAGTCTGTTTCCCCAATTGACAAGATTTGCATATGGTATTTGAAGGCCTTTTTATTTCAGGCATATCTATGACAACTTTCTTCTTACTCAGTCTGATGATATGGTCGAAGCTGAGATGTCCCAATCTCCTATGCCATAACCATGAATCCTCAAGTTTGCTAAGATGGCAAGCTTCATCCTCCTCTTTCACTATGTATACATTACTCTTTGTTCGGACACCTTTGAGCAAAGTCTTTCCTGTTGTGCTTGATCTGACTTCACAGTCTTGAGCTCTAAAGATAACTTCACAGCCTTTGTCACACATCTGACTGACACTCAGTAAATTTGCTTTCAGCCCATCTACAAATAGTACATCTTGGGCCTTTCCTCTTCCATTATCTATGCTGACTGAGCCTTTTCCCTTGATCTTACCTGATTTATCATTGCCAAAAGTAACATTGCCAGATTTCTTTTCATCAAGAGTAATAAACTTACTTTTGTCTCCTGTCATGTGTTTAGAGCAGCCACTGTCAAAATACCATTGAATTTTCAGATCTTGAGCAGTTAGAGCCAGGTCACATTTATTCACCTTCTTTATCCACTGGAGGCACCCTTTAGTTTTGTATATTTTGTGAGGTGATAACCTCCATCTTCTTAGAGGACATTTGGAAGACATATGTCCAACTTGATTGCATATACAACATTTGATTATAGTTTTTGTAGAATTATGAGTATGAACAGAATTTCTTTGATTCATAAACCTCCTTGAGGTGTTAAACATCAATCTTTGTTCATACTTTCTACATTCAATGATTTTATGACCAAATTCCTTACAATAAAAGCAGTAACCATATAAGTTATTTGCATACCTGATGTAAGGTTGTCTCTTCCAATTGTTTGCTTGAGGCAGTTTCTTCAATGTTTGCATCTTTTGCTGGTTTGAATTAATCCTTCTTGTATGACAATATGTAGCAATGTGTCCCAACTTGTGGCAGACATAACAGGTGGCATTATTCATTGGAGGGAAGGATCTTCTTTGATGGTTTCCAAATTTTACATATTCAGGGGTCTTAGTATTTATTACATTCTTTTCTACTAGTGGTTTCTTTTGATCTCTTTCTCCCTTATTGCAGATTTCTTCTTTTGTAGGAATTGTCTGAGCCACTTCATCATTCTTCTTTGCTTTTACAAAAATAATCTATCTGTCAACCTTTTCTTTTCCTTTACTTGATTCTCCTTCGTAGCCTATTCCAGTCTTTATCATAGGGGATCTTTGAGCAACCAGAATTTCATTCAACTTACTAGAGCTTGTTGTTTGAGAAGGGTTTATAACCACTTTCCTTTGAGCATTTTCTAGGTTCTTCCTGAGACATACTACTTCTTCTTCCAGTTTATCTTGTTCTAGGGTTTTATCCTTGATTTGCTGAAGTAACATGTATTCTATCTTCTTAGCTTCTTCAAGCTCTACCTTCAGCTGCATGAGGACTTCTGAGTTTTGTTCTTCTCTTACATACTTGAGAAGAATATCCTTTTGTTTTCTGCACTTCAATTTGAGTCTTTCAATCTCCTCTAGTGCAATTCTTAGCTCCCCCTCAAGGTCAACTTCCCCTTCTTCTTATTCATCTTCTAGTAAGAGTCCCTCAAGATCTTCTATGGCCATCAATAAAAATTCTGAGGTTCCTTCTTCACTTGAGGGTTCATCTGAATCTTCAGATGTACTGCTGTCTTGTTGAGCATAGAAGGATTTTCTGCTGAACTTCTTTTCCTTCTGCCAGTTCTTTGATTTATTTTTCTCTGACCCTTGAGCCTGATTCCTAGCTTTCTTGTGAGGAAACTTAGTAGCATAGTGTCCAACTCTTCCAAAGTTAAAGCACTTGAAAGGAAGTTTACCTTTGTATTTACCTGAGCCTCTATCTAGTTTCTTGACAAATTTTGCTTCTTCTTCATCTGAGCAAGAGCATATTTCTTCCTCTCCTTCTGTCTTCTTTTCTGTTTTAAAGGTTGCTTCCCTCGTACTTGGCTTCTTCTGTGGGAGTCTCATTTCATAGGCTGTTAGATTTCCAAGTAGCTGATTCATGGTCAAGGTCTCCCAATCAGCTGTTTCTTCTATTGCAGACACCTTTGGATTAAACCTGGATGGAAGAGATCTTAGAATCTTTTGCACAATTATACTTTCTGGCATTTTTTCTCCAATAGCTTTCATATTGTTAATAATTTCTGCAGCTTTTAGTAAGAAACTGGCAATGTCTTCATCATCATTCATTTTTAAGTTTTCAAACTGGGCGCTATATACTTGAAGTTTGGCAGTTTTTACTTTCTGGTCTCCCTCATGTATGTTCTCAAGAGTATCCCATTTTTTTTTGGCAGTGTCTTTGTGCATTACTTTAATAAACTCTGATTCACATAATCCATTCAGGATGGCATTCATGGCTTTTGCATTAGCCACAAAATCTTGTTTTGAGTCTTTTTCTGTGTCAGTTGCCTTTGGGGCATATCCTAATTCCACAGCAGCCCAGACTTCTATTCCCAGAGACATTATGTATGTCCTTATTCTGATTTTCTAGAAAGCATAATTTTCACCGCTGAAGAAAGGGGCTTTATTGGTTGAGCATCCTTCTTTACTAGCCGTCTTGGGAACCGAGGATCTCCTTTCAGTTGTTAGACTTGTACAAAGGAACCTGCTCTGATACCAATTGTTGAATCTTTAGTTAAACTGAGAGGGGGGGGTGAATCAGTTTAACACCTTCCTGATTTTAAAACTTTTCATTAAGCTTATTTACACCTTCATTTCATATCCAATTTAATGTGTGAGTAATTTTAGAATGTAAGCAGCAGATATTAGTCTAATAGTATAATATAATAGTAGACTTAATATGAGAGCAGTAGGTATTAAGCAGATGATACATATCAGATCAATACATAAATATCATACAGAGAGACACCAGATATAAGTGGAAACCCATAAATGGAGAAAACCACATCTTATTATTGTTGTGATGCAAAGGCGAGCTCCAACTCCCTCTCACCACTGGTTTTCTGCAGGCACCAACCTACAGGAGGCTCCTTCCTCAATTATTCAAGCTACAACTTGCAAGGAAGCACCAACTCCCTTCAATTTTCTGCAGGCACCAACCTACAGGAGGCTCCAACCTTAGTCAGCTACACCTGACAGCTATCAAGCTACACTCGATAGGGAAGCTTCAACTTCCTCAATTTATCAAACTGAATTTTTGCTGATTTACTCCATATATCATCTCTGTTCTATATCTGCTATTCTTCTATATTCTGCATTCTCTATATTTTCTCTCTCTCTCACACAGTTTGCATATCAAGATGATATTATTTATAGATTTCCTCACATGACTGTTTGTATTCTACTTGGAACTCGAAATGGACAGTCATGTCTCTTTTCCTTCTGCCTTCTCACTCCTTTTATCTGCTTATTCAGAAAATATAACTGTAGGTATCACTTTAGCATTACAGTGGGAATTTTGTTTTTCCTCAGGAGACTTTCCAGTGCATCACAAACAATAAAACAATTAAAACATTTACATTCGAATTACAATGTGAACTCCAGCTCAACTCATTTAGTCTTTTGCATCACTACACATTTGTCTTTTCTTTGGCTGTCATTGTCTTTTCTGTGACTGTGTTTTATCTCCTTTCAGCTCTGTTTTCTTTTCTGTTCTCTGTGGGGGTGTAATTGTTGCATACGTGTAACTGAGCCTTTAAATATATAAAATGTAATTGCTGTCTTTTAAATCAGGGCAATTCCAACCCTTTTCATGCCACAAGTGTCTTGTTGATGTGGTGAGTTCCGCAGGCCTGAACATACATATATTGCAATTGTATTATATTGATAATTGCCCTCCCCTTAAGCTGAGGCCCGTGGATCTACAGACCACACGGCTTATCGCAACAACGTTATATATATATATATGTGTGTGTGTGTGTGTGTGTGTGTGACAGCGCATTTTAACATATATATATATATATATATATATATATAACCCAACGTTGTCTCTTGGCTTAATTATAAGATGATTTAATCATATACACTGCCCTTTTAATACACCTTAACATACTCTTGACGCATACAATAAAGCCTTTTTTAAAACATATAAAACTCCTTTTGGGCCCACCTGACACGTTTTCAAATGCGATTGATCGCAATTGCAAATTTCTATTTGCGATAGTTGCTATGCAGTTTCAACCAACTGCGATATTGCGATAGTTGCTGTGCAGTTTCAACCAACTGCGATATTGCGATAGTTGCGATATTGCGATTTTTGTGATATTGTGGGTTCTGCCTTATAAAAATTTGTATTATGCGCTCCATATCACTTCATAAATATGCTTTGGACCTTTGATTATTTTAAATTCAGGCTCCGTAACATGAAACTTATATATAAAATGCCTTGAACTATATCCAAACCATTACAATATGTCGACTGACATTAATAACCAATTCTTTACATATATTTCCGCTGGACCTTATATTAATGTTAATAAACCAAATTCATAACATAGATCTTCGTCCCGGGCCCACAATACCATCGTGAATGCATACACCGTACCTGACTTATCGTCCACGTACCTTTGTTAATCCTCGTGCAAGTCCTGCGAGCGCCCACCGTTGGATAGCCTTTCTCCAAATCAACGAACCCTATATATTTCACTGGGTGTCTTCCGTCGATCCTTAATGCGTGAAGGTGCACATTAACCCGTCGCTTTACAATACCACCGGGACACGCGGGATTCCCTATGGAATCGCTCCAATTCCACAAATACCGACTGCTCCGGAAAAGTGGTGCGAAATGGTAGGGCGGTTTTCGGCAATCCACGTTCACTAATCATCAGCCATGGTTCCATTCTTCCTCACGGTTCTGCTCTTCTCCCTTATGCTCCGGTTCCGCCCGTTGGGTTCAACGTTTATTCAAATTTGATATAATTCTTCATGCGTCTTATCTCCTCGTTCTATAGTGCTCGTCTGTTGAACACCACTTCTACTATACGTGGGTTAAAGCCATGCCTCTATTGTGGCTTATAATCGTGGCTCTATCACCCCCTTGTCGACATTATCGACATTATTTACATCAATTCCACTTATTCCGTGCACAACACCATTCATCACATCACATGTTCTTAATTGTCACGGCTTCGATTATTCTCCCATTAAATACAGAGCCTCGTGCATATTTTTCGCTGGAGTTAAGCGATTCCTGGAATAATATAATGGCTCTCTGCCTTTGTCTCTACCTCTGCTGCTTCTGTCACTCTGCCTCTGTCTCTACCTTCCGATAACGGTTCTTTGCCATGCTTCTGTGACTGTTACATTTTGACATTCTTCTTGCTGCCTCCATTTCCTTCGCTGTGCTTCAGCTCTTTCTCCTTTGCCATCAATGACAACATTTCCAACAGTATCCTATGGATTTTATGATCCTACTCCTAAGAATAATCTAGGAGGACATCCTATTATATTAGGAAGACCTTGGTTAGCTACAGCTGATGCTTTCATTAGTTGTAGATTCGGTGATATGTACATCTCTGATGGTAGTTCAACCAAGAAATTTACCTTGTATCCTCCAAGAAGAACAATTACTTAATTAGATGATACTCAATGGATAGAGGATGAAGAAGACTTATAACCTCCTTCACAATTTCAAATTGCTGAAGATAACATTCCTAATACCTTAGAAAATCCTTGAATCCTCTTCGAATACAAACATGAACAATTTCCAAGAAGAATCCAACATTGAGTTTTTATCATCAAGACATAGTGTCTCTATTCCATGGATAAACTTGGTAGCTCTACAATTGAGATATTTCCAGCAAAACCTAAACAAAAAACATAAACAAGAACTCCACCCAACAAGAAGAGCTAGTCAAGATCTTGCGTAGACATTCTTCTCAAGATATGCATGGGAGTATATCATATGAAAGGGATAAGCCCCAAGACTTGCACTCATCACATCTATATAGAGGAAAATTGTAAACCAATCAGACAACCTCAAAGACAGATGAATCCAAATCTTAGGGAAATTGTTAAAGAAGAATTGCAGAAATTGTTAAGTGTTAACTTTATCTATCCCATTTTAGATAGTCAGTGGGTTTCTCCTTTGGTAATTGTGCCAAAGAAAAATGGTAAATGGAGGGTATGTATTGACTACCAATAATTAAATAAAGCTACTCTTAAAGATCATTTTCCCCTACCTTTCATAGATCAGGTATTAGATACATTAGCTGGCAAAAATTACTTCTCATTTTTAGATGGGTTTAGTGGTTATAATCAAATCCAAGTAGCACTTGAAGATCAAGAAAAAACCACATTTACCTGTCCTTGGGGTACCTATGCTTACCGAGTATTGCCATTTGGATTATGCAATGCACCTGCAACATTTCAAAGGGAAGTACTAGGAATTTTTTCAGATCTAATACATGATTGTGTAGAGGTATATATGGATGATTTCACAGTTTATGGAAATACATTTGAAGAAGCTTTAGCAAACTTGGAAAAAGTTTTAAAGAGATGTAAAGAAGCAAATATTTCACTAAGTCATGAGAAGTGTTTTATGATGTTTACTGAAGGAATTGTTTTAGGACATCACATTTCAGGGGATGGGATTAGAGTTGATGAGTCAAAAGTTGAAGTCATCTCTAACTTATCTATTACAAGTTGTCAAAAAGATGTTAGGAGTTTTCTAGGATTTACAGGATATTATCGAAGGTTTATAGAAAACTTCACATAGCATCTCCTATTTTCAAATTGCTTACCAAGGACTGTGAATTCAAGTGGAATCCTGATTGCCAGTTAGCCTTTGAGACCCTGAAAACAAAAATTTCTGAAGCACCTATTTTAAGGGGACCTAACTGGAAGTTTCCTTTTCATATTTCAACAGATGCCTCAGATACAGTTCTAGGAGCAGTATTGGGACAAAAAGACTTGATTCCTTATGCCATTTATTATACCAGTAAAAATTTGACTCCTTCAGAATTAAATTATACTGTAACTGAAAAAGAGTTTTTAGCTGTTATTCATGCCATAAACAAATTCAGACACTATATAACAGGCTATGAAACTTTTGTTCACACAGATCACTCTACAATTAGATATCTAATGAACAAATCAATTACTAATGGCAGAGTTATAAGATGGTTATTGCTTTTACAAGAATTCAACATTACCATTCTAGATAGGTCTGGAAAACAAAACACGGTAGCTGATTTCCTATCTAGACTCCAAAACATCAAAGACAATACCCCAGTTGAAGATCAATTCTCTGATGAATATCTTTTTGCAATTTCTACTCAAACTCCTTGGTTTGCTGACATTGCTAATTATTTAGTTTCAGGGAAATTTCCTTCAATAATGAATGCAAGAGACAAAAGAAAGATCATTTATGACAATGCAAAATATTCATGGGTTGCTAATGAGTTATACAAAACAGGTCCAAACTTTATCATTAGGAGATGTGTTCGAGAAGATGAGATGCCTGAGATCCTCAAGGCATGTCATGATGAACCTTGTGGTGGACACTTTGCTGATAAAAGGACAGCTTATAAGATCCTTCATTTAGGATATTATTGGCCATCCCTCTTTAAAGATGCTAAAGAGTATGTCAAAAGGTGTGACAGTTGCCAAAGGGTAGGGAAACCTTCTCCTTCAGGTGAGATGCCATTGCAGCCTCAGGTACATATTGAACCTTTTGAAAAATGGGCTTTAGATTTTGTAGGACCTATTAGTCCTCCATCAAAGCAAAAGAAATATATATTAGTTTGGACTGATTATGTTACCAAATGGGTAGAAGCCAAGCCATTACTTTCTGCTATTGAACCATCTATAGTTAATTTTTTTTTTGAGGATATTTTTACTCGTTTTGGTGTCCCAAGGGAAATTTTTACAGATCAAGGAGCTCAATTTACATCAAATATAGTGGAACAAATGATGGAGAGGTACAAAATTAGACACATAAAATCTACTCCTTATCATCCACAAGCCAATGGTCAAGTGGAATCTACCAATAAAGTCATTGAAGGGATCCTAACAAAGATTGTCCATTTACATATAAGAGATTGGGTAGACAGGCTTCCTGAAGCTTTGTGGGCCTATAGAACTACATGGAGAAGCACAACAGGTCATACTCCCTATGAACTTGTTTATGGAAAACAAGTTTTGTTTCCCATAGAGTTTCAAATTCAAACTTATAAAATGGAAGTTCAGCTAGGACTTGATCTAACAGAGGCACAAAAGCATTAGATTGGAGCGGAAATAATGAATTGGATGAGGTCGGACAAGATGCGATTTGAAGAAAGTAAATATAGTCCAACAACGAATAGTATGATAAGTACACATCGAGGAAAAGAAGTTCAAAGAAGGTGATTGGGCTCTCTTGTTTGATTCAAAGTTCAAGGATTTTTCAAGGTAAATTCCAAACACATTGGCTTGGGCCATATGAAATTATAAGAATTTTTTACAATGGAGCAATAAAAATCGGGACAATAGATGAAGAGAAGGTCACTTTTTCTTGTAAATGGTCGTAGATTGAAGGTTGTATCATAAACCACTTTCAAGAGAAGAATTTGTCAAGAGATTCCGGAAAACAATGATGTGAAGTTAATGAAAGAATTTTTCTTCTTCATCTAACCAGATTAGATTGATTAGAAGCTATAGGAAAAAAGAAAAAAAATTATAAATATTAAAATAATCAGCGATTAGCATGTTTATACGGAAAGATAAAGTGAAAATTAGAATTCCTTTAACGCTTTAGCTTTTCGAGATTTATAGCAACGATCATTAAAATCATAGTTTCCTCCACCATATGTCTCTCATTTCATTCATATTTCATTCACTCCCATTCATTAATATTTCATTCATTCCATTCATCCATACTTCCATTCATTCCATTCCATGGTCCATTTCATTTCCATCTAGGATTTCTAGAGATTTTGATCACTTCTCGTAGATTGAGTGTTACAAATCATAATTGCGAGACCACTTTTATGTTTCATTCTACTTCACGGTGGTGATTCATTTCATTCCATTACATTTCACCTCAATTACGATCATTCCACCATATTTCATGATCCATTTCATACAACACTCATTTCTGTGTTTCAAAGTTCCTACGGTACATTACCATGACTCGTCGAACATTAACGACCAAACACTCCACAGAGACAAATATCAAGCAAAATGACCTGCACACCTATGTAAACAAGGAAAAAAATCAAAGAAATTATGAAGGCCCGAAGAATTAATGATTTTCAAAGATGAAAGCATATCAAAATCACAAAAGTTAAAGAAAAGGCGAGTAAAGTTGTAAATTATTATGATGACGGAAGATATGAAAGTTATAGTATAAGTTAGGTCATGTATGATTCAAAATGTTTTTTAATTATTCGTGTTGATCATGCCTATTAAACCTATTATAAAAAACTTTAGACAATATCCCTTCCACTCCACCATTTTAAATCATCATTTAAAACTTAACAGGATTAAGAAATGTTGATGACCTAATCGGTCATACGTACCGAAGTATTCAATGATGATTTTGAATTTCTCACGAAATGTTTCGCGATATTTTCTCCCATGATGGTTCTCAAACCCATTAACTCCACCATAAATCACCCTCACTACATTTCACCAGTATAATCTCTTCATATCATCCTTCGCATTAATTCCGACTACATAAATAGAAACGACACCTTTGAGGCAAAAATAACTCTTTAACAACCATTTTCACGGTGGATGAAGAGTATTAAATTGAAGGTTGAAAAGATAATTTATGGGTCTCATAAGAACCGAACCGAGTTGGAATCAAGTACTTGGAGGGTTATCCACAAATCGAGAGAAATGCTACGAGCGGGGGCAGGTGGTTACAATTCTTGGAAAAATTTAATGGTTTTCAAGGAGGTAACTAAAAAAATTTGCATGGTCCTTCAATGGAAGCGGTCGAAATAAAGGAGATATTAAATTCACTATTACATAGGCTTTCATTGTAGAAGCAACGGAGAATTACCCAGGCAGGAGAACGGTGTGGTTCAAAAATAGGAATTTCATATTAAGGACAATGGAGGCAAATGCTTAAAACAATTTATAACTTGTGAAGAGGCCGGGTTGGTACCCTCTATGTTTATCATATTTGGTTAATTATGCATTTCTTAGATGAAGAGATTAATTTACCGTTTTTCCTAGTTCATAGTACGAAGAGAATGGCCTCTAATGTACGAAAAGAGAGTTCAGCTACAGAAACCACTTTGTACCATCACGGCCCTAGTTAAATCCTAATTGAACATCATTTGAGAAAAGTGGGAGACAATTGGGATGAGTTTCTAGTAAGGAATCACTTTGAAGAACCCCGAGGAACCTCGATCGAAGGCAAGCCTACAAGAAGAAGCGAGGAGAAGGAAAATTTACGAAGACGTTGAAAGTAAAGCGGTAAGTCTATACAAGAGGACGGTGAAAGATAATTTACGAGAATTGGTAAAAATTAGGGAAACGACTTAAAAAAGGAGAAGATGATAAGAAGGTATGCCAAGGAGAGAGGTGAAGGACCATCTCAGCAAAGACGAAGCCACGAGACTTAGAGGTATATTGAAGAAAACGAGGATTAGGCATGGGGAATCATAAACATTGAGGATGAAGAGACACTTGCTGCTCGATCACACGAGCACCAGCTGAACGGAGAATCTTGATGAAGAAACTCCCGGAGATAGACCCGGCTCAAAACAAATTTATAATTATATTGAGACTAGAGAAGAGAGCCTCGGAAAGTAGAGACATAACTCCTACCCACCAAAATCTGCAATTGATGTACTAAGAAGAGACGAATATGAGTTAGAAGTACTCAATAGGCATATCAGATAGAGAATGACATTTTAAGGAGTAGGTTAAGTTGAAAAGTGATATAGAATACAACTCTCTGCAAATGGAAAAAGTTGTACAAGGCTAATAGAAATTGAAGAAGAAAAACAAAAAGTTGAGCGGGGGCACTTACTCAATTTGAGATTCAAGTTGGTCATTAAAAGCCTAGGGGCCATTAACTATCGGGAAAAAGCATAAGAAGGGCCTAGATGTCCTAGCGGGAGAAGTCTCGAGAATATATGGGTTGATTGCATGAGGACATGCAAAAACTTTTATTAGTGGGGGTATGTTGAGCCCCCAAAGATGTCCTTTTCATCACCACATTTCACTTCATTCCTTTGTTCCATATCAATTACGGATAAGCCAGTCAATAGGATTAATTAAAGTTCCTTTGGGTGTATATATTATTAACTTACTACACTTTCATGGTTTTGTTGTTGTAGTAATTTTTTACTGAACTCGCTATAGAGTCAGCCCGTTAAGCTGATGTAGGTCTGTAGTATCTTCATGTTTTCATAGGAAGTTTCCGGTGTCACCACAAAGAAAAAACTTTATATGGGTGAATTCCAGGACTTCATCACATCATTCCTTTCTCCCTACGAAGTTTGGTAAAATTCTACGGTGGTTATGCAATAGGGAAACCAAAACAGAATAGACTTCTAATAGGACAACGGTGTACGGATGTACTTAATCATAGTACGAGATGTACGAGTCTAATTTGATTTTTAGTTGGAAAAAGGAAATTTACTCCTATTTTATCTCCAAGAAAAGTTATGTAATTTTCTTATAAGAATGACTACGGAAGCGAAAACGACTAAATTTAGATTTATGTTTTGTTGCTAGATCTCGACGAGGCGATACTGTTTTTGAAATAATTTTATTTTAATGAAAAGAAGCATCGCTTTGTTGCAGAATCTGAGGCAATCTTGAGGATATTTGTATGCTGATCCGGTGGTAGAGGGCCCCTCTTCCTCCTTTGAAAGCTTGTGCATTATAGATAATGCTTTAGCCTTGTTGCATTCCTAGTTTAAACAATTTTACGAACTTTGTGTTTTATCTTCACTTGCATTGGATGCTACGGTTTAGTCTTGTTCTTACGAATTATTCCAAAATATCACTAATATTGAATGAGGTATATTGTAGTATTTAGAGGTTAGTTGCATTTCTTTGAACTTTATGTTTTTGTGCTCAATTACATCAGTTGTTACGATAGTCTTGTTCTTATTAATCTCTTACAAAATATCACTAACTCTGGATGAGACATAAGCTGTGGTGTTTCGAGGCTTCTTTGCGTTTTGTTGAACTCTATGTTTTTATGCTCATTTACATCGCATATTCTGTTAATCCTATTCTATGAATTGTTCAAAATACCACTCACACGAATGAGACGGAAGTGCAGAACATTTCGGTGATTCGTTGCATTATAAGTGTGGTTGTAGTACTACGGGGTGTTGTGCGATGGTTCGGTTTAAATTTAATGTGTTTCAGTTAAGTTATTGCATTCTAGTTCATTATAGTCAACGTATTTCAGTTTGATTAGCTAGTTAGAATTAGACTTCACGGCCTTCATTATTTACAAACTGCTCTTGTTATTAATCTCTTCCAAAACATCATCATATGAACGGAAGTAGTGATATCGGTTCAGACGCAGGCGACTACCACAATCTCTTATAATTGTGCAAATAGCATTTTTCCCAAAACTATTCCAAAAGACTTCTAATTTCCGAATAAGGTTTAGTAGTGACAATTTAAGTTGCAGAGATGGATTGTTTGGAGTGTCATAGGTTAATTTAGAGTAGAATTCCTCATTGTGTTGCGAGACTAACAATATGTTCCAACAAATTTCTAGCTGTGGATAAGATTTTTTCTATGATCTTGTAGGTGGTTGTTTACTTAGAAGAACCTCATGGCACTAACTTATCCTTTTATCAAGCTATTCCAACATATTTCTAATGAATGAATGGGATTGAGTTCATGTATGAGTTATTGAGTTCACATAATTATGAGTTATTGAGTTCATGTTGTGAGTTATTGAGTTCTTTATAAGGTTATTTTTCTTGTTAAAGTATTTCATTTTCTGTTCTCAAGAGCCATACATAATTTAGAATAGGTTTTTCTGTTTTAGTGTGACCAAAAACTTCTCTTTGCCAAAAATTAGTTCTTTTCCTTCTTAGAATAAAAACACAAAACCAAAATCATTGAAAAAACACTAAACACAACGTGAGCTAGAAGGCAAATACCTAGGCACATACTGGTACTTCACTTCAACAGTTTACTAACCACGGTTGACAATTTATGACCTCAATTTAGGATCACTAAGTTGAAGCGGGACAATGAGTTCCCTTTTGATAAGAAAATATGTGTTAAAGGTGTATAAATGATGTATACATAGGTTAGTTGAAGTGATAGAGAAAGGTAATCCAATTAGGACCGGAGAAATAATATGTCGCAATGTGTACGCGGAGTTTGATGAAGGCGACTGCGTACATACGCCATAGTATACATGTAACCGAAGAAGAAAAATCGCGTATACCTTTGCGCTCTAAAACTATGATACCATGGGGACATTACCACAGCAGTGTTAGCCTAATAATGAGCATTGTGTCATTTATTTGATTCCATCCAAGAATACCATCAACACTTGTGTGGTTTTGGCTCATATTATTAGTAAACGGTAAAAATAGGGAGAAAGAAGATCATGGTCGCGGGTATTGTGCATGTGTAAGGGTTGTTACTAAATACTTCTCTGCGAAGTATATACGCATGGAGTGAAGTTTGTTTGTTGATAGATCTGAATCTATGATGCACCCTTGGATACAATGATGGATCATTGTCTCTGAACTGAAATGACTACGTACTTGTATGATCTAATTGTGAGATGTACGGATCGGCCTTTGTCGCATGTTCGTGAAAATGATAAAGAAATATGGGTAAGTTTATCGATCTACATATTACTGCACCAATAATAACATTTACGGATCTATACGCTAGTTTCGTCACGGTGGAATACGACGTATACACGCGGCTTTGTCTTTGATAAAGCGCGAATGGAGATCAAGGTTTTTCGAAGCTTGTTGAAGGATTGTACGATTTCCAGTATATTGTGTTTATTTGTATTTCTATTTGTTTGTCGATGAAGTATTCATGAAGATCGGTTATTTGAATACATATGTGATGCTAAGTTGGATATGTCGTCGACAATGAGTGAATAAATTTGTTTAATGATGGTAGTGATTGAGGGTTTTGAAATGCGAAAATATATCGGCCAGCCTTTTAGATACGGGTTCGATATTGATCATATACTATAAATTTAGTATTCTCAAATTTATACGCGAGTTGGTGTGAAGGAAAGCATGTATACATGCGAGTTCGATAAAGTGAAGTAGCGTATGCATTTTAAGATAATGAATGATCGGGGGTTGAGATTGGTTTTTCATACTTTGATTATGAAATGCGGTTTATTATTGTGTCACGTTACAATGATCTCACTATTCGATTGAAGTTTGGCCAGAAGTTTATTTGGTGTTGATATTTATTTGGGATTGTGTTGAAGGTTGTGGGGGATCTAGTGTGAAAATTGATGAAACATGGTGCGGTGGTTTTGAGGGTTGAAACCTTCGGTATGAGTAAAGCTTCCTACCAATGAACGGTGTTCTAATAGGGGGTTGAGCTCCCTTCCAATAGTGGGTGGTATATGAGATCGGGTGTTGGAGCTCCCTTCCAGTGAGTATTTAAGGAGAACGAGAGAAGGTTACGACTGTGTCTACGGTAGATACTGCTGTCACGTGTAGGTACGCATCGATTACAATATTGTAAGCAACTTTCCATATAATAAATATTGAAGACGAGCCTTACTTAACAACGATGTTTTCTCACGAATTGGGTTTCCACTTTAAATCACGGTGTTCATGTGTATTTCTTATGTGTGATGATTTATTTTGTTCTTACTACACATGATTCCTGTACTAAACATACGTGGACAGTTTGTCTTGATCTAAGTCAATAATTATACGCATAATAATATAGTTGCATGTATACGCTAGTTGGGTTCATTAAAGTCGAGTATAGAAATCGATAAAGAAAAAAGTAAAATTTTACGGTGAGTTATAAATATTTAAGATTCACCCCCGCTCTTAGTATTTTTCCCAACAATTGGTGTCGGAGAGTTTGGTCCTTACGAAGAAGCCCAATCGCTATAAGGAATATCATCTAAGATGAGCAATCAAGATGGTACGGAATCTATCAGGGCCTCCTCTCTTCAACTAAAACAATTTTTAATCTTACGGAAGACAAGAGGACGAGGTCCTATGCGCCGATCTCTTGGAGTAGATGTTTGGGCTATATTTGAAGGAAGTTATCAATATCTGACCTCGGTTCGACAAATCCAACGACGAAAAAACTATGAAACCAATGCAAAAAGAAATTGATCAATGCAATGATGAGAGTACGGCCCAGATACGACTTTGTAGAAGTCATGCGATTGAATACAACAAAGGAGATATGGGATAAAATCATTAAGCTATGAAGGTGATGCCAAGGTAAAGAGTGCTAAACTCCAAACTCTCATAACACAATATGAACAACCCGAGGAATGCATAATTAGAAATCATTGCTAGTTTCCTTTTACATCTAGACTTGTTATACCAAATCGTATGATACGGGAGCTTCATAACTACATTGCTCTAGTAAAAAAGGTTTTAAGATCTCTAACTCCCAAATTCGATTCAAAGTGTCTGCTACGAAAGTAGGATCTACAAACTCTTACTATTTTTCAACTAGATTACATTGCGTGTGAAATGAGGAAAGGAGGTCCATGCGAGAAGTCAAAAAAGTTTCTTTAGAGGAAGTGCTTGCCAAAAGGAAAGGAAGTAGAAGCAAAAGAAGGAATAAGATATGTTTTCGGAGAAGAAGATGAGATAAACTTTGTAAAGAAGCTACAACTTGTACTTTGGAAGGTTGAGAGTAAACTTCTTTTTTAAATGTTTTTCTTGTGGAAGAGTTAGGTCATTATCTTGCTAAATTTCCCCATAAAAGATAATCATGAAAAGGAAAGGAAGTAGAAAAAGGAAATAAGAGACGGTTTATCGATAGAAAAAGCTATTATACTAATGAAGATAGTGGTGGTCTATCAAATAGTGAAGAAGGAGAATGCAGTCAAGATGTTAGGCTTGCTCATGGATATTGAAAAAGACTCTAGTGGGCCCAAGATACTTTTATGGATGCATTAGAAGAAAATTATTTTATTAAAGAAATAAATCAAATCAAAATGTGTTTGGAAGAAAATAAAATTGCCATAAATACTGCTAAAGAATCAACTTATTAAAAAGGAGAAGCACAATGAGAAATTAGAATGTAAAATAAGTAAATATAAGAAAGGAAATTGAAAGTGAAAATCTTAATCTTAGATTTGCTAAAGGATACGAAACCTTAGATAGAGTACCAAGGGTTCAACACTCTCCTCTTATAAAAATAGGGTCTTGGATATATTGGAGAATCCTCTCGGTCTTCAACACCAAGCTATCTAAATATAGCTAAAGCAAGCTAGCAACATTTTGTCACTATGCATGATTCGATAAAATAAAGGAAAAACGCTACTTCGAATATTTGCCTCAAGCCGACACCTCCATGACCTAGGGTTTGGTGGTTCGGTGTTGGGTGCCCCGGGCGATCCTCCTTCCCCAGTGATAAATCATTAATTCTCACCAGACTGACTTCGAACCTCATCGATGGCCGAATCCGATTGACGACGGCTCCCCCCTCTCTTCGGCTAGCCTCCCATGGGGGCGACGCGGAAGAGGCTCATACGAGTCGATCGACACAACTCGCTTTGTCTCGAGAAAATACGGGGCAACACCCACAACGCCTTGTATGAGGCAATAAACACACAAGAAAAAACAACATCAAACACAAAAATCCGTAACATGCATGCCAAAGAACCCCGAAGAAAATAGTGATAGAAATCCTAGCGCGTATCAATGGAAGAATATAATTCATGAAAGATGGGTACGATAGGAAATTTCATGACTTCTAGACCACGATCTTTGAGGAGGATAAGATAGCCTCGAAATGAAGCAAGGAAGCCATATTGACCTACAACTATGTGCTAAAGGCTTATTCGATACACTCTTTCACCACATTACGCGAAGACAAAGATAAGATAGTGGATGGGGCCCCCTATTTCTGCTTCAACAGGGTCCTGTCTGAGCCACAGGACATTTTCGCCTTGGAAAAAAACTAGATCTTACTTGGGCATAGGTCTAGATCATTCTACTCTCTCCCCTAGGACTATTGGGACAAGCTAACGCTACGAGATATCGACAATCCATTGGAGAGTTATTCAAGATTATTTGAGGAGACCAAGATCAGCCACTACACGACCTACACACACGTATGCATCTACATGAACCTAGCCAAATCGCTACTAGGAAAGGTAAGTTTAATGCATGAATATTTGAATGGACACAAAATTTAGATTAAGGCGATTCCTTTTATATGCAAAAAATGTCATCAACATGGGCATGTCTTTGGGGTGTCCCCCGAACGGAAACGATACGAGAATCGAACGAATAGGAATAAAAAAAGATTCATGAAAGGTTGCAAAGAAAAATGACATAACGAGGAGAGCTACCCCTCATCGAATAAAGAAGGACCTATGATTAGCGAGCGACTTCATCCCTTAATCGGCTAAACAAAAACGGGCAAGACGCTAGTCATCGAAGCAAGAACGCATCACGGTAACCGGAGCCCAGGTCCTCGAGGCTCAACGGAATAAAGCTTCCCCCAGAGCTTCTTGAAACCTCTAAATGAAAGCGTTGCAAGGGAAAACAACGAGATAAAGGGAAAAAGAGCATATCATGGGAACCAATCCCATAGGTGATGGAGGAACAGCTAAAGATCATAGATACGGAAGGCATGGAACTCATTTGGCTAGAGGATGCATGCAAGAAGATACATCTATTCCATAGAAACAAATCCAAAAAATGGAAGAAATCTAAACGAGCTGGAAAGTCCTCCTTGCAGTCGGGGGCACGCTCATCAACACAAAATACTTCATGGAAAGAGTCCCGCAAAAAGGCGAGAGAAAAACAACCCTACAAAGAATCATAGAGAATAGGAAAGATAAATGGTGGAGATACGGGAGATTACCAAAGGCGGCAATATTTTATGCCCCCGCTTCCAATATTATCCCATGAAACTCATCTCTTGCTGCATCGGAGGGCTCACCTGGCCACGATTCAAAATATCATCGAAAATGATTACATAAGAACATCCGGTAATGTTCTACATACGAAAACAAAAATGTTTTAGCACCACTGCGGATACCATCTTCAAAAAAATATTTGGAAAGGCAACAACACATTAGCGGTAGATGCAAACGGGGCCTGCGGAGGCTTGGAAATGTCTGGAACCCCCAAGTGTCTCTAGATAATTTTCATGCTATGAGACACTTCACATTCGGTGCCAACTTGCACTTGATTAGCTGAACATCCATAAGCGTGCTCACAAATGTCTACTCTCCTCAAAATGATCAACAAAAATTGGCACCCTTGGACAACCTGAGGGAATCAACAAACATCGATACTTCCCTCTTTGGCTCTTGGGAGGAGACTTCAACATGATCACCAATGTGGAAAAGAAAGGCGGAAGGATGCATATGGAATTAGATAAAGTGACTGGATTCAAAAAATTCATCCGGAAGTAATAACCTAATCGACCTCCACACCTCCAATGGAACCTTGAGTGGAGACAACAAAAGAGGAGGCACCCATCAAATAGCCTCAAGATTGGATAGATTCCTCATTACCAAAGATCTTATACGACTTGGAGGCAACATTGATGCCACCATCATCCCCAGTAGTAGGATGCGATCAACGCCCGATACAACTTCAATGGCTCCAACCCAGGCAAGCATGCACCCAAGCCTTTCGCTTCGAACATTGTTGGTTCGGGCACCCGAGGGTTCAAGGAAATGGTTTCCAATTGGTGGTCCACCTTAGCTCCTCCTCAAGGCACAAAAAACTCTCCAATTCGAGACAAAAAAATTAAATTTACTCAAAGGACTGGCGAAAATACGGGAATAGAATAAAATTTGGCAACACCAATGGGAAGAAATTAAAAGATTTGGAGGAAAAAAATGAAGAAAGCTGCAACATAAAATTATAGGAAGGTGCTATATTTGAATCGAGATCATTTGGAAGTAATCCATCACAACTAGAAATTTTGGAAGAAAACAAAATAAAATTATATAGGAAGGGTGCTTAATTTGAATCGGATCATGCAGAAATCCATCACAACTCGGTACACGGAAGAAAAACGGAACCAAGAAGAAGCCATCTTGAGACAAAAATCAAGAATCAACTAGCTCAAAGAGGAGAAAAACACCAAATTCTTCCATCGATCCACCATTCAACACAAGATGCATAATGAAAATTCTGAGTCCTCAAGAATCAAATGGGGGAAAAGCTAGAATCAAAAGCAACCATCAACGATGTGAATTGCGCGATCACTTCGATCGATATCCTACGCAGAACCCAACCACTTCAGAGGTAGGAGGCCATTGGGGAAATCACTCAACATATCCCCAAAGCGATAACAAAGGAATATAACAAGATGTTGCTCACGGTATCTCTCTATGCGAGGTGGAACATGCGGTCTTACGGCTAAAGGCGGGGAAAAGCTCCGAGTCCCAGATGGATTTACCACCAATTTCTTCCCACTTCTTGGAAACCATTCAAAATGAGAATTAAGGATGTGGTGGAGGAATCAAATTCCACCCATTTGCTTCTACCGGTGCTAAATTCCACCTTCAACACCTTGGTTCCTAAATAAGACGGAGCAACATCATCCAGTGAGCCATACCTACTAGCTATACGAAATGTCATTTTAAAATTATCTCAAATTTATTGCTAACGGACTAAAGAAGCTCCCTTCCCCTCATCATCTCCCTAGGAGCAAATAGGGTATGTGAAAGAAAGGTAGATTCTTAATGGTATCATCCTCACCCATGAAGTCATTCACTCCCTCAAAAAACACCAAAAAACACGACATGCTTCTTAAAATTGACTTATCCAAATATTTTGACAAACGGTGGGGAGTATATCAAAAAAGTTCTTTTTAATATGCAACTTCAGTCAAGCCCACAGGTTATATGGATTATAGGTCTCATCACCTCTCCCTTTCACTCCATTCTAGTCAATGGCATCCCCTCGGCCACCTTCAATCCCTCCAAGGGCACTGGACTAGGGGACCCTCTCTCTCCTTTTATCTTCATCATGAGCGAAGGCACTGGGTTGCTTGCTAAAAAGCTCCATCCCATGCGGCGCCTTGAGTGCTTTATCCCTCCACAACTAGCCTCCTCCTCTCCATGACAGGTTAGGATGACTTGATTATGGGTCACCTACATGCGAGAGCTCAAACTCAAATCGATCTTGACTCTTATGCAGAAGCCTGCGGAACTAAAGTTAACCATGAAAAATTGAAAATTTTCTTCTTTCATATTCATTAACCCGAGCACCATCACCGTATCCTTGGATTCTCCGTTAAAACTCCACCCTCGAATACCTAGGATCTTCGGCGGCGGCTAAGCCATCAATCGGTCATACGGAGAGCTCTTACGGACAAAATGGAAACTCGGATATCCGTAGACCCATGCACCCTCATAACATAGTTAGTCGTATTTGTCCTCATTAAAATATATTCTACAATCCCTTCCACATCTATATTTTCTCTATCCTCGTAGCTCCCAAATGGGTGGTCCTAAAGCCATTCACAATTTACAACGTTTTTTCTTTGGGGAGGCACCAAAGGATGGGCCTAGTCAATTGCAAGGATATTTGCACTAAAGTCAAGGAAACAGACCTGAGACCACGAGCACAACAACACCATAATGGGGCAACATGGTGGAAGTGGGTCTCCAACCCCAACACTCCATGGGCCACCCTATGGTCAGCTAAATATGCACCTCATTGGCCAAAGGAGGATCTCATTAGGCACAACCTAGGTCCGTGGATCCCAAATCTAGAAAGTAGCAAGCAACCAAAAGTGGATCATTCAAAATCACGAAGTTGCGGTGCCAAAGTAGAGCTCACATGCCAAACTATGGGAGGACTCTGCGGAAACGGTGCCAAGCCTCTCCTCTATCTACCACAAACCTTTATGGAGTGTTGCGCTCCAAGAACGACAAATACAAAAGTCACAGTGATATTACGGATGGTAGTTCCTCTGAGGCCTATAGGAAATGGCTTCATATGACGGAGATGGAAATATAATTGGAACAATGAAAACCACACAAAACTGGGAGGAACTCGGTCTGAGAAAGGAAAATCAAAGTAAAATTAGGACCCAAATCATATAAATTTGGTATATGCCTAGTGAACTTATAACTAAAGAGGAATCTACATGTGCTATCGGTAGAACCACGATCCGGTAGATCCTATGGAAGAATATATGGAGGGGCCAATTTGTGGCCCTAAAGTTACATTCATGTGGGCCTTAATAAACTACACATACTCACATGGGAGAATCTTTTGAAGGAAAGTTTTTTTGGGCCATCTAGATACCCCGCTGTCGGGATAACTTGGAAACCATCAACCACTTGTTGGACTGTGCGCTTAACGAAGTTCTTGTGGGACATAATAAGCATCTTATGCCATCGTTCCAACCATGGCCGAGCAACATCATTAACACCATCGACGGTGGGACAACTACTCGCACCTGCAAGAAAGATTATGGCGGATCATTTTGGGAATTCTCATATGGAACATGCGGAAGGAAAGAAACAACCACCTCTTCAGGAAGGCTTCCCTCCTGATCATTTCTGGGATATGATTCACAAAAACCTTTCCAGAAACTACGTATAGATGCTTGGAGTTCGGAGGACCTGCCTACTACAATAGAACACCACATGGAACAACTGAAATGAGCATAAACGCCCCCATGAATCACTCAACCCAAGGAAGTTCCTAACGGGAACCCTTGCTCTGAAAAATGGTCTCTCTCCAATGGCTTCTTCAAATGCAACGCGGAGCGTCCAAAGGTAACCACAGTAATGCGGGGGTTCGGAGGCATTATTAGGAATTCTCAAGGTGATCCTCTTAGAATTTATTACGGGAACATCGGTTGGGACACTGGCTTTCTGTGAAGTTGGAAGGCCTAATACAAGGCATCCAAATTTCCCTTCAAGATTTCACTACTCCCCCTCGAAATGGAGGGCAATTCAAAAATCATAACTGTAGCCACAATAGAATCCTCCGAGGCAAGGATTCTTCTAAAGTCTCCAACCAGGATAGAGATTATCCCATAAGATCAAGATGGTGGAAATGACTATCCACAACCTTTCGTAGTCACTTTTTGTCATGTTTCCCAAGAAATCCAACTACTGTTGTAGATATTTTTGGCAAACAAAGGGTGGAAATAAATTGTAAGCTACATCGGTCTGCAGCTCGGTGAGGAGGAATCTCTAAGACAAAATTCCTCACTCTCATTCAGAAGGATCGGCACCCCGGATGCGGGTGACGGAATTGATACGAGCGCGATCACATCCCACCTCCATGGGCCAGATGCCCCACACGAGCTTCATTTTTATTTGTGGATCCTCCTTCTTGCTAGTTACTCACACGAAACTCACGAACCCGCAATGATAACGAAAGGAGGGGAACTACCGCCATCTTTGTCCTAAGCATCACCTCACATTCACCATTATTAATGACCTCTTTCGTTAACACCGCATTGTAGCCATACCCCTTCCTACGAGCCTACTCGGGTTCTCCAATCATCGCACATGAATGCATGTGGCTAATCATTGTTATCCTCATCGCGCCTCATCCACCTTTAAAGAGATGATCCTGTTGCTTACACTACGCGTACGTCATCTTGGTCTCCTTCGCCTCTTTCTCTGCTCGGGCTTCTCCACTGACTTTTATAGGTTGTTGAAAGCTCTATTCTGCAATGTCAGCTACTGCTGAGTCCTCATTGGGTTGTCGGCCCATTCCTGCTTGCCATTGGCACTGGTGAGATGGCGCTCCCTTGGCCCGGCGGGGCCAATAACACTAATGCCTCCTTTTTATTTTGAATTTTTCTGTCTCGGTGCACGATGGCTCCCAGACTTCGCGATGAACCATCCGCGGGCGAGAGGGTCTCTCCTTGGACATTATCACTTTGAAAGGATAATCATCTCAAATTGATAAATGGCTCCTCTTAACACCTTTATGCGTCATAATTACGATCTCGGCGGGATGCGGCTCTTGGAGCACTGCACGCAGAGGTGGCCGTCGGAGAGTCCACCACTCCTCCACGGACAAACCCTCAACATGAAAGGCCGGCTCGGCGTCATTCCCGGAGAAGGAAGAAGATGGGGAGATCTGAGACATCTGGGTGATGGACTCGGGGAATACGGGTGGGTCACCGGTAAGCGTGGATCAGGGTCCCCCATTCTCTACGCATTGGGTTGCACTCCCTGAACGGTGTGCCCGATGTAAAGAGCGCTACACGGAGGGCTCCACCCTTTCCATTATGGAGGACCCCTACGGTGATGATGAATATGGAAAGTGAAGTGGGATGACTGCTGAATTCTCCTACGTTTTTTTGTCATGATAGCTACTCAGTACTATACACTTCCACATTGCACTTTATGTTACTTAGATATCGGTGTACCAGCATAATGTTATAAGTTTTGTCAGGCAAGGTCTCACTCTCCACAGGCGTGTAAACTACATGTAACAAAATCTAGGATAGGCTAATCTTGACTTGCCTACCTAACTGTATACGTAACTTTATGATTTTGAATTAATAGAATAGCCCAACTTACCACTTTTGTCACTCATCAAAAGAACAAAGTACTTGACTAAAAACATGACCTTTTTCAATTCAAGGATGAACGATAACGAGAAGTATCAAGTAGTAGGTAAGAAAACATTATTAGAAGTTTCAAGATACGTAGAAATTTCTTTTTTAATGGACAATGTTTCTCATGTCATAACTTTGGTCCATGAAGTTTCTCAATGTGTTGCATATAAAACCATCATGGCCAGAGAAGAAGAATGCAAATAAATGAGACTAGAATAAATAAAAATACTTATAACAACTTTTCTCCTCTTCAAAACAGAAATTCCAGGTTCTTATTTACGACGTTTTGGACATGAAATCGAATGTAGGAGAAAACTTGACCAAAAGAGCATATACCCCTCGAGCTCAAATATATGGAGAAAGAAGGACTTACGAGTTGAAAAGATGTGGCATAGCTTCCTGTTGCGAAGGGGAAAGAATAATTGTACATTGATAGTGGATGTAAAACACATAGCAGCCTTGTCATAAAAATAAGCTTCTTTATTAAATGCACTAGAGAAAGGGAAAGAATGTTACTTTATGAAACGCTCTCTTCTTGTCCTTTAAAGGAAAAGGTTATTTGTCTTTCTAAAAAGGAAAAGGTGAAGGCTAACAATTTTATGTATGCGGATGGATTAAATTATAACTTGTTGAGGAATTAACAAAGTCAAATGTGTGATCAAGGAAATGAAGTTGTCTTTAGTTCAAAAGAATGTGTGAGTACGTGAACTTGACACGGAAAAATTAGTAATAAAAAGGAACTAGAATGCCAAGCAATGCGCGTATATGAAAGTACAGGAAAGGTGGTGAGAAGCAGTGCTTCTGGGCTGATACGAGAAAATTGGTTATGACACGAGAATATTCAGGACATTTGAGCTTCTCTCAAATAAGCAAATCTAACGATCTCAAAGTTATTCGTGATCTTTCATCACTATGCTGAAAGTACAATATGCAAATCATGCCAATTTAGTAAATCGACGGGGGTAAAATTCAATGCCAAAGAAGGATCAACAAGTAGCCTCTTGAACTTATACATCTTGATCTATGTGGTCTGTAAGGAAAAAATCACCACGTGAAGCATATATTTATTTGTGCCATTGACTTCTGTAATGTGTTGGATCGGTTTCTTTAAAACATAAAGATGAAACGATTGAAAAATTTAGTATCTTCAAAACTTTGGTTGAAAAATTAATTAGATATAAAAATAAATATCTTAGATATGGTAAGGAGGAGAATATATATAAGATGAATTCTTTGATTTATGTGAACATCATGTTATAAAAAGGCAGTTTTACGCCATTGGAACCTGACAAAATGGTGTGGCGAGAAAGAATGGAATAGAGCAGTTCAACAAAATGGCTCATGTTATACTTGATGAATGCGGAACTCTCGATATTTGAGAGAAGCAACACATATATAGTAAATATTCTTATGAGCTTATGTTCATGCAAATAGTGATAAAACTCCTTATGAGCTCTAGTATGGTAATCTTTACTTGTAAAGCATTTTAGAGTTTTTGGAAGCAAATGTTTATCAGAAAAAAATGATGAAAAACTTGTTAAGTTTGAACCCCGGAGAAGCGGATAGAGAATATTTCTTGGTTACTCTTCTAAGAATAGAAAAAGCATATAAATGTTACAGCAAAGACTTCGAAAGATTGTTGAATGTATTGATGTTGTAATTGATGAGTCTCTCACGGCTCCTAAAGGGAAATAGCAACAAAAAATGAAGATTATGATGATGATGTATATTTTTCCCTCATCAAATAGCAACGATATAGAAGAGGGCAATGAAGCACCAAAAGAAGATTTATAAAAAGGATACATCCAGGTATGTTCAAAAGAATCATCCGAAATCTCAAATTACGGGGAGAAAAGAGATCGGTGTCCAAACACAAAGAACTCATGTAGGATCCCACTGGCTATCTAGCATTATTATCCACTATTGAACCACAAAATGTAAATCAAGCTGGTGAATATGAATGTTGGATTCAAGCCATGAATGAAGAACTGATCGGATTGAAAAGAATCAAACTTTGGAATTGGTTCCAAGACCTAATGATAAAAATGTTATTGGAACAAAATGGATATTCAAAAACAATTTAAATGAAAATGGATATTTTATTAGAAACAAAGCTAGAATTTTTTTTAAAGGGTATGCTAAAAAATAAGGTATAGAATTTGAAGAAAAATTTGCTCTGACAGCGGAACTTGAAGCCATAATAATGTTTCTTTCATTTTAAAGTTTTTCAACAATTTCAAAGTTTATCAAATGGATGTAAATCTTCTTTCCTCAATGGTGGTCTAGAAGAAGAAGTTTATATAGAATTAACGGAATGATTCATTCTAGGAAATGATGAAAAACTTGTTTGCAAAATTAAAAAGGCATTATATGGTCTCAAATAGGATCCTCGGGCATGGTACTAGAGTAGCCGGCAAATATATTCAACAACAAAATTTCACAAAGGGATCTCATTATTAACTTATGCAAAGAATTGAGAATGATAAATTATTGATTATTTGTGTATGTTGATGACATCATTTTTGGAAGTAATGAAGAGTCCATGAGTTATAAATTTGCTTATGTTGTACATCGAAATTTGAAATGTGTTTACTTGAGAACTAAAATATTTTCTTGGCTTACATGTCCTGACAAGCAATAGATGGCATATTTCTATTAGAAGAAAAAATATCTCAGCAAATTCGAAGAAGCCTGGGATGGAAGACGCAAACTTGTGAGTTCTCAGAGTGGTAAATGAATGTAACCTCAATTCTCACCAGTGATTCTCCCATGGTGAATCAACCGGAAGTATAGATCCATGATTGGAAATGTACTTTATCAAGCGGGACAAGACCGGGACGTTATGCATGCGGTTGGGATTGTTGAACGATTCAAATGTTGAAAAGAGTCTCACCTTGGTGTAAAAAATAATATTCAAATATCTACAAGGGACTCAAGACTTTGGTCTATAGTGTCAAAGAATTCTGATCTCACTCTTCATGCTTACAAAGATGTGGATTGGGTAGGAAATTTTGATGATCGAAAAAGGCCCCAGGTGGTGGTGCATTCTATATGGGGTCCGATTAGTCTCTTGGTTCAACGAAAACAAAGTTCAATTTCATATCTACGATGAAAGTAGAATATGTGGTTTCCGCATCATGTTGCACACAACTTTTTTGGATGATACGAGACATTACAAGATATTCAAATCAAATGTTCACCTCCCATCTCCATTCTATGTGATAATACAAGTGCCATTAGTATCTCGAAAAATCCTGTTATGCATTCCAAGAACAAGCACATTCCTATCAAGTATCACTTCCTATGTGAACAAGTGGCTTGAAGAAAAGGTTAAATTGGTACATTATCAAGAACAACTTATAGGATATATTTACTAAACCTCTTCCCGGGGAAGAATTCAAATATCATCTGAGACATAAGGCGGGAGTTGTCTCTTCCCCTCTTATCAAATTTTCTTAATTTCATGAGATTAAATTAGGTACGTTGGTTTCATAAAGGCAAATCACGTATATACACGAGTTCTGAGCTATAAAACCATGTGATTTTTGCGACAAAGTTTCTGCAGCTCGATTTCGGAGTAGTCTATGGTGTTATTATTGGTTAAATCTTTGTTATTGTTTCACCTTAATCTTACTATACCTTTCTTTGATATTTATCTCCTTGATGAAGATGCTTTGATGAATTGATTGTTGAAGGTGTTCGGGATACCTGAGTTTAGGGGGAGCACACCTTGATTGAAAAGGATGCCTTGTTGGCACTCTTGTTTAGTTTGTTGTGTTATGATCTCCTGTTTGAGTTCTTTTGGTCATGGTTATACAAAGTCATATACATTTATTTGATGAAAAGGTCATGTTGAGACCTATGCTTTAAATTTTTTATATTTAGTCATGTAAGGACTTGTTCAAATTTGTAAACCCACTTGGTTGGGTAGATGAGTAAAATATGTAATTCCACTTGGTTGGATAATTGATGTAAGTATGAGTCCTTGGTAGGAAAAGTCATATCGAGGTTGAGCTATAGAGTCATGTACTTCATTGAAAAAATTGTCTAAGGATTCGGTATGAACTCACGGGAGCATGGTAATTTTAGTACACATCGGATCTACGAGGAAGAGAAACCTTGTTTTGGTATTGATGCGCCTTTTCCCTTGATGTCAAAGGGGAAGAGTATCTTAGTGTTTGAATAATGGTTATGATTAATGTATCTATCTATTGTGGTGATCAAACACGATCATGGTTGCCATCAAGTCCAAAGGGGGAGGTTGTTGGCAATATGATGCGATATGTTGTCCTTGATGGAAACCTACTTGTTGAAGTTGTCCTTGATGGGAAACCAACTTGATGAGTTGCCTTTTGATAAGCAACCTATGTGTTAAATATGTATAAATGATGTATCTACAAGTCGGGTTCGGAAGTGACGAGAGAAAGGTAATCCGGTTAGGACCGGAAAATAATATGTCACAATGTATACGGAGGTTTTATGAAGGAAACCCGCGGACATATGCTACTTGGTATCTAGGAAACTCGTGTATACATCCAAAATTTGTATATTCATAGTTGTTATGAAGAGAAGTTGTGTATACATACAAGTATGAAGAAGAAAATTTTCATGTTCCTTTTTGCACCTAAAATTATGATACCGCATTACCATGGTATTAGCCCACAACATTGAGCATTGTGTCATCTATTTTATTTCGTCCAAGAATACCATCGGCACTTGTGTGGTTTTGGCTCATGGTATTGGTAAAGGCTAAAAATATATAAGGAGAAGAAGTTCATAGTGCATGGTGTGTGTGCATGTGTAAGGGTTATTCTTTTGAATACTTCTCTTTGGAGTATATCTACATGGGATGAAATTTGTTTTATTGATAGATGTGAATCTATGATGCACCCTTGGATACAATGATGGATCGGTATCTATAGACCCTAAAATGACTATGTACTTGCATGATCTAATTATGATATATACGGATCGGTGACCTGGCGTATGTTTGGTAAATTGAAGTAAAGAAATGCAGGTAAGTTTATAGATGCATATTTTTGCGGTAATAACATTTACATATCTATACGCTAGTTCGTCACGGTGAATGTGTGTATATACACGGCTTTGTCTGATAAAGCATGTGGAGATCGGGGTTTTCTAAAGCTTCTTTGAAGAGGTTATCTGTTTAATGGTACTATATTTTTTGTTGTATTTCTCTGTGCGTACGATGAAGTGCTTCATGTAGATGCGGGTTGTTTCGGATATACTGATGCTAAGTTGAATATGTACAAATACGATCAATGAGTGAATAAATTTATTTAATGATGACTCACTTGGTTGAGGTTTCTGAAATAATGAAAAGATATCTAACTAAAAACCTCGGTCTGGTTCTAAGATTGATCATACGCAAATTATTCTCGGATCTATACACGGAGTTGGTGTGAAGGAAAGAACGTATACACGTGTGTTTAGTAAAGTGAAGTAGCGTATGCATTTTATGATAATGAATGATCATGGTTGAGATTAGTTCTATGCGATTATAGGTGGGTTTATTGTGTTTTGGTTATAATGATCTCACTATTACGATTGAAGTTTGGGTGAAGTTTATTGGTGTTGATCTTTATCTTGATTGTGTTGAAGTTGTGGGATCTAGTGTGAAAATTGATGGAACATAGTGTAGTGGTTACGAGGGTTACAGAAGCCTTCAATATGGAAGTAGAATCTTCCTACCCGGTAGAAGATGGTGTTTTGATCGGGGGTTGAATCTCTCCATTCCGGTGGTGGACGGTAGCCGAGATCGGGGGGTTGGAGCTCCCTTCTAGCGGTAGCTAGAGAAAGAGATAAGGTTGCACGACCTTCTTCCCAGTGAATGTATCGTCTTTGATATGATTATGCATCAATACAATATTGTAAATAGTTTTTCATATAATAAATATTGAAGACGAGAGACGACGATAACGGTGGTTTTCTCTTTGAATTGGGTTTTATATGGAAATCTTTGGTGTTCATGTGTATTTCTTATATTTATTGATGATTTGATACATTCTTCTTGCACATACTTCCTGCTTACTAAACATAAGATGAATGAATGATGCATTGATCTAAGTCAATAATTATACGGATAATGAAAAGTCCTGCGGACATACGCAAGTTTGTTAAATATAGTCACGTGTATACGCTAGTTGGGTTATTAAATTTGCGTATAGAAATCATTAGAAAAACGTAAAATATTATAGTGAGTTATAAATATTGATTCACCCCCTCCCCCCTCTCATTGTTTTTCCCAACAACTTTGATCCTCCATCATTGTCATGTTGCATCTACTTTTTTGCTTGTGAGCTCCCCTTGAGTTCCATGTGTTTCTATACCCATCGAGGAGATAGATCTTATGTCTGGCGAAGCGCGGGGACATACGAGAACCCATCCCATTGGGGGGACTAGCCAACATCTCTCTATGTTTCCCTTCCTAGGTGTCATAATACAAAAAATGCTTTAAAGCCATTCTTGTCTTGTTCATTGGATGCATGGAGAAAATATTACTTTTATTTTTCTTTTTAATGTCTTTGCTACATAGATATGGATTTTTTGTAGCATTTAATTATAATCAACGATTGAAGATCTAAGGGAATTGACAACCATATTTGAAGTTAAGGGCTGTTTTTTTGTACAACTAAAAGTGAGGTTTTGGTAATATGCTTGCGATTAGAATTCACACTAACACCTATGGCATACACGATACATCACGTCAATTGATGGAGGAAATATTAAAAATGGATCGTCATTTTGAAGGAATTTGATTTGGAATTCATCGAATCTATGTTAAAGAAATCTTTATTTTTAGGTGAGCTTCTCTATGACCTTCCCTGCGATAGTGCGGAAACTACATTAGAACCATCAATTCCATACGAGTCTCTATTTTTGATTGGGTCATTTGACCCCCGCTTGGTATGGGTATTTTATCATTTATCTCCAAATACGGACTTGCAGGCACAGTACCTCTCGCTCGCAACAACGGCGTATTTGATACCAAGCCAAAGATTATACGTCGTCGATGATACACTTTATCATTGTGGTGTCGACATGATTTTAAGGATGTACCTCACTCATGAGAGGTGAGAAAGTTTTAAATGATTGTCATCTTGGTGCTTCTAGTGGAAATTTGTCGTTCGCTACGTCGAGATTCTTCGTGTCGGTTACTTACGACGTATACATATTTCTTGAGCGCATCCTCGCGGTCGAAGTTGTAATGCATGCCATATATTTGATCGTAAAATCCACATGCCACCAACGCCCGATGCATCATGTCATTGTTGTGGGACCATTTGCAAAATGGGGCATTAACTTCATGACACACGCAACCTCGTTTGGCGAGGGCATGGTTATACTTTTGTCGCGATCGACTACTTTACCAAGTGGACCGAAGCGATGCCTACATTCAATAACATAGGTGAAATAGCGCATTTTTATTTTTTAATCATGTCGTTTCACAATTTATTGTACACAAGCTATAATTACATATCATGATAAGCATTTTCGCAATAACATGATGAATGAGTTGAATTGCCGGATTAGAATTTGTCATGATGGTTTCTACCCCTTATTATCCACGATCTAGCTGGAAGAACTGAAGCCATTAAAGATCCTTAAGCGAATCATTAATAATGATAGGGGTTCATAAACGAAATTGGCATTTAATTATGTACTCGACTTTGTAGGCATATCGAACCTCGGTCGAGAAATGCAACCGTATTCTCCCTTTAAATTGGTGTATGGTATTGAAGCTATATTAGCAATCAATGTGAAATTATGTCATTAAACTTGTTATTGACTTGTTCCGCACCTCTAATGAAGAAGCATGTCTTTTCGCTTACTCATCCATCTAGATGAAACGTGTCGTGAAGTCGCATTGTGAAGCGCATAAGAGATGAATCCGGAGTGAAAAATGACCAACATGTCAAGCCTCACATCTTCTCATAGGGAGACTTGGTCTTGCTTTATGATTAGGAAGTGGATTTGATGGTTGTAGGGAAAATTTGAGCCTAACATGGCATGGCCCTACATTGTCAAAAGAGTTACGGCTAAGGGTGCCTACAAGTTATTTGATTATGGTCAGGAATTCCATTGGCGTAGCCTCCAAAATGGGTTGTATCCTAAATGTTACTATGCTTAATTAAGCATAGTAAATGTATGTCATGTTGTATATATGCTTTGATTTGCATTCTTGTCTTATCTAAGTTTTTCTTGAAGTTAGTAATCCACTTTACATTTCATTGTAGATTACTACATCTTTGGAACCATTCGTTGGGTACGCGGGGTCTTGGTCATAGTACACGAACTTATCCTCTCTGACATGGGCCATTTTCACTCCAGGTGGCAATTTAGTAAGTTTTCAAGGTATTTTTATCGATCGATGCACAAAAATATCGTTGAGTATATAGCTAACATTGATCGAGGTATACGATGCCATTTCATTTGGCATTAATACCATCATCATTAAGTTAGAATCACAACTTGTCGTACTACAACTTACTATGTCTATGTTGGTATGCAGGATCCAACACTTCATTATATGTTCCTTGGAGGTTTTACTTTTGGAAAGACATTTTGATTTCATTAAATATCAACACATTTCCCGAAATTTGAACATATTTGATTCCTTAGCGAATTATATTTTAAACAAACATTTGCAACACATGTAAAGACACATTTTTCAATTCACATCACATAATTGAATAGGATTTCACATTAAACATAGGAAAAATTGAAAACAAATAGATAGGTAGTTTAGGTTTTTACAAAATTTGTACTAAGACACATTGTTCATACGATCTCAAAATGTATATAAAAATGTCAAATTAAAACCGGTGATGCTCATGATAACAAGAAAAATGCTACAGCTATATTGCGCAATAACGCATCCAACGGTTAGGAACACTAATAGTATGGCAGCTGCTGGAGTCTCATAGGTAACTCCTCAATCAAACCAATCCAGAATTATCCAAGGCGTCCACCCTCAATTTGTTGATGCAACTCAACAAGAGTCTCGGTCAAATCTAAATCTGAAGGACTTCTCTCCTAATAGTCCTCTCTGTTGGGTCATCTGCTACTTGCTTTCTGGTGGACCTTTGGTTGAACGAGACCCACATGTTTGTACATCTAAAACTTTAGTTTAGTCTTGGAAAACATCAAAAAATACAAAAACATGGCAAGAGCACCAAGAAGCGAAAAACATGGTCAAACATTTTTACCCATGCACCCCATTGAGCACCATCTTAGAGAATGAAGTACGGATCTCCCATGGAAATCTATGCTTGCATACGGATACTCCTCTATGGCGATCATATGTCATCCAAACTAGGCAAAAGAATGCAATAGACAATATGATGGTCCAATGACCAACATGTCTAGCCATCAATTCAAACCATCTCTACATTCGAGGATCTCTAGTACCGGATATCTTTGAGTGTCACATGTTGGTACATCGATAGAACTCACTCTAAAATAGAAGAAATCGGGATCGAGCCATAAGCCGAAATTCTTCCTGCTACCCTTTGCTTTATTCATTGTTATTTCATCTAAAGTATTGCTTCAGCGATTGAACAACATCGGTTCTAAACACTCGAATCATACGCATATTATGATCGGTTTACAACATGTAGTGTCACAAACCAACAATTTTTGCGATAGTAAAAAGGATGGTTCTCAAAGGAAAATCACGCACATCACATATGTTTATTTTCCCATATTTTCTAGGTTCGATGCAGTGACAATACTGGCATATGTAATCCTTCCTCTCTCTCCTCCAGCGAGAAGATATTGCGAGAAAAATAGGGAGAAAAATGCCTTGATAATCTGGTAAGAAACAAAACATCCTCCAACCAATCTTGGGAGCACTTTGTCCCCAATGTGAAAACACCGCAATACGAGATACCATGAACAAACTAGGAACTCCAATAGTTCCATATGCTATCATCCTTTGATAATATGAGTACGAAGGAACCCACAATCCTGAGCTCTTACGATGCCGGATCATTTAGGGAAATCATGTCTTGTTCTTCATGTTCTCTTTCTCACCACGTAATGGTCTGTTTGATTCGATAAATGCACAGACAACCATAAGCTTCATTAGGATTTATTTCATGCAACAAAATTTGGGAAATATTTGTATCTGTTGTATGAAATAAATTTGATAAATGCACCCAAATCTTACTAGGTCAATGGGTAGAGTGTTGCAAATGCACGGACTTCCAATTCCGGTGCTTTCTGCAATCACCTTTCGACATAAAGATGCCTTCCCTTAGACGTTGTATGTTTTAACCCTGAGGCTAAAAACCCTAAAAATTACCATAAAATGAAATATAAATGATACTAAAATAAAGAAGAAGGTTCATAGCCCCAACTTTGGATCAAAAAACGACGCAGAAAATCATCCCTTGAATATGTCGCCAAGCTGAATTTCGAGGAAAAACGAGGGTTCAAAAGCTAATAAATTTCAAATCGCTGTATACCTGGAGATGGTAAAAACTGTTTAATAGTAATTTTGATTATTTTTATTCATATTTAATGATATTTATGGTTTTTATTCATTTTTAATATGAGATGGGTATTTTTAATCATTTGATGTGTCTGCGAATAGGTTTTGTACGTACGGTGAGTTTGAAGTGCAAAATTATTCAAAAATGATTTGACCACAAAGCATTCTTTTATCCTCTTTTTTCCAGCTTTGAAAACATGAAAAAAGGAAATTAAATTGCAATTTATATTTTTCTAGCTTTGATAAATGTGAAAAAGGAACCCCTTGGAGTCTTCTTTTAGCTCTTTTCAAACTTTGGTAATGTGAAAAGATTGCCAAGCACTTGTCTTTTCGAGCTCATGAAAGTAAATGAAACGACATCTACTCGGTATAAGTTTAACTCCATTCTCAGGATTGAGATATATTATTTACAAAAAAGGAACACCTTAGTCGAATGGCTAGAGGTTTTCTCGAGACTATTTTACTTTTACGGACCTTAGCGACAAATTTACGAAAAAGTCCTTGGAGTTTTATTTGCGTCCCTTTTAAAACTCTCTAAATATGAAAAAGGACATGGTTCTCCGCATTTGGTGAACTGCGTTAAAACATAAAATAGTGGCAAACTTGTCCGATCATGGCAAGATCAGTTTTTTTAACGCTAGACTCGTTAAATCATTAAGCCTGTAGTAGTTCACCGGCAATTAATTATAGATCAAAGCATATGTTACCCTCCTCAGAAAACTTCATTAAAAAATAAAGAGGTATTGGTCGGCAATGACTTAGGAGAATTTGGGGAAAAAGATCAGAACACTTTATGGTAGTAGGGTTGCTCTTGAACATGACACTTTCACTTCATCAACATGAATTTTTGGTTGGTTAATCTTCTTGATGATCTATCGCACCTACGGTCCATCATACTCATCACTTGAGTTTTGGGTCAATGTTTCCAACTCATTTTTATGTGTCGCCGATATATTCGAGATAAAGTCATCCAATAATTCCTCATCTTCTGCAATACTCATAAACCTTCATTTTCATGACCGCCATCCCCAAAAATTGCTTCATCAAGTCACATTTTGTCTCCAAAATCATTACCTTTAACGATAAATTTGCTTCTGTCAACATTAGCTCATCATCTGAAAGCGTTCTTAGAAAAATCTTTCCGATTGCCTTGGAAGCTTTACATCATTGACGGGTTTCTAGATACAGGGAAATAGGTTGACATCATAGGAGACAATGAATGATTTCATTTAGCGTTCGACATCAAATCATCTATTCATGCCTTGCAATTCTTATTGGAGTACCTTGAGAACCATTAACATCAATGGTGGTTTCTCTAGCATGTTGTTAACAACTTACATCATTGGATGGTAATCGGGCGATGTCTTCCCATGTTTAACCATTTACATTAGCTGGCTGGGGACTTATACTCTGTGTATTTGTGACATGAGAATATACCTCTTATGAATTCTAACTCTCTGGTTGGCAGATACTAACAGTTTGATGTGTGTCATTAGTTCAACAATAATATCAGATAGGTAGGTCTGCCAAGTTGAAAAACTATTTCAGTAACCGTTAGGATTATTTGGCCTTAGATAATGCTCTACAATAATTTTTGTACCAGAATTTACAACACAGCATCTCCATGGTCTGGCTCTTGCATTCTGTGACAACTCCTGCGGTTTGAGCTGCATTGTCATGATTCCCAACATCTGATCACATTATTTCATAGTTGGCTGTGTAGACAGCTATAAATTAAACCCAGATAGAAAGACCTGAATCTGGGTTTTGTCCATCAAACAGAATTTGATCCATCCCATCAGTGGCCACATCAGTGTGATCAAACGTAAACATGTGCCAAACTTACATTTATGTAGGTGTTTAAATGGTTTATATGTGTCCATGGGGGCACCTATTCCAGCAATGCATATAAGATGTGGTCTGGCCTGTTTGTGAAAATTGATGAAGATCACTGTAACTGGATCTGTAAACCACACTCATCAGCTCTCATCAAATATTATCATTATTTGACTTCATACTTTAGGGAGCAGTACCATTGCGGGTCAATTTGAGCATCATCCCCCAAGACCGATGTAAAACGGGGTCTATCATCCCCTATTCCAATATAACAGAGGTATATCATCCCTAATTCGGTTGTATATTCCTAAGAAAAGTCATTCCATTTATGGCTTTTATTCATAAATTTCAATGTTTGAAGTATAGATTATATGACCCATTGACTCGTCAGCAGCTCCTACAGAATGGGCCTAAGTGCATTAAACACTTATCTCCTTACAAGGAGTTCTCTGTAAAAGCACTTCCCAACACTTAAGGGTGTGTTGGTTCCTGGAAGATCATCATTGTTTTGAGAATCTCCACATGTCTAGTGCCAGCCACAGAAGCTCATAGGTGTCATACTTTAAAAATACATGTGTTCATCCATCACCACATTGAACCTACAGCTTATGTCTCACCTGTTATTAGAAAGACATTCAATTCCATTTTATTGAGAAACAAACTACAATTTCCCTATAAATTGAGCACTCCTTCTAAGTGCTAGGGAGGGAGAAATTTGTGTAGTGTTATGTTGTTGGATTCTCAATTGATGAGAGTTCAGGAGAATTTTTTCTCTTTGAGATGATGCTTGGTGTGATGAGGATAAGAGATGAGGTTGGAGGCAGTTGACACGATAGATTGATCTATTGGTTGTAATCTTCTCCTCTACTTTCTTAATAAATATATTTGTTTTCTTTCTCTCATACATATCCCTATATATTGTGAGCGTATTCTCAGGCTGTGTATGTATTCTCAAATCTAATTGATTTGATTTGGTTAAGGTAGATAGATATTGTATATTTGTATGTTTTTTGTCATATTTTGTCCTTGATTACGGTTATCGATCTGTGGCTTTGAATTGGATTGAGGACGACAACAACAACGAAAGAAGGAGAAAAGGAAGCAGAGATTACAAGTGGGTTCTTTCCTTTCTATCTATGCATTTTGTCGAGAAAAGAATATTTGTGCCTTACATTGTTCACGAGTGAAGGAACACAGAACTCTAGTTTATCCGTAGATTACAATTTCGTATAACAAATAGCCTCCTTATCCCTTTAATTAGAACACTTACTTCCTATTTTTGGAGACAAGCCTTTATCAACCTTATTCACTTATCCCTCATTCTAGGAAATCTTATCTCTTGAATTTTAATCTTAAGCTTGCAGGATTCTTTGTATTAATTATTATTTCTAAATTTAAAAGTATCATGTGTGGATTCTTTCTTCGAATTTCCATGATTTTTTTCTCATCCTACACCTAGTCAACTCTATTATTGACTCCAACTCCATCTTATACGCACAACTCCATTTTTAGCTCTTCAATTGGAACAAAGGGTGAGTTCATTTTCTATTAGTTGTGCATGGAAAAGGGACACATATCATGTAAGTCCTCTCTATGAGAGTTTTATTAATTATGCTCAATTCAAACATTGTCACCAAATTGAGTCTTGTTGGAGAACCTTTATTGGTCAACTTGGAGTAAGCATTTTTACAAACTTGACTTTGGTGAAGCTTCGCCTCTTCAATGCGAGAGGCTCTCCCATAGGTAACTTATGATATTTGCTAATGATAAATATATATGGATAACTCTATGAATTGTGTCTTGGTTTTGTATGTTTTTAGGGGTTGAAAAGATGAAGGTTTTGCTACCATTGGGATGCTGGAGTCGGTGAACGGGGGATCTCAATGACAAAGGCTCTACTCCTTGTGGAATCCAAAACTGTGTAGATACTTAAATAGTAAGTAGAATACACACATATAGAGTTTAATCAATATATAAATGTTCAAGGAAGTCGAGCATGAAAACATGAATTCTAAGTGTGAATATTGAATCTTTAAAGCTTATGGAAAATAGAAATATATCCAATATTTTAGTGCTTGAAAGAGATTGAGGAGAATGAAAAAGAAAGAATTATAAGTAATAAAACATTAACATATTGAAATAAAGTAATAAGATACATAGGGTTCAACAAAATGTCGGAAATGAATCCTACAATTGAAGGATGAAACCAATAGCCATTCTCCCATTACTAATCGAAAAGCACATTTTTACAATAGTAGCGATCGTATAACTCCCAACCTTTTCTAACTCTAAAAATAAGTCCTTTATATCGAATAGGAGACTCATACAAATGATATGCCACCTTTCTAAACAAATTCCCACCTCAAAGACCTATTTCAAACATGATTCTATCACTTGGAACATCCTAGGGATATTTAAATTTGCGAGTTTAATATAAAAAGGACTCTTCTTTCATTAATAGTTCAAAAAACCAATTAAATAACCTTTATAAACTACAAAAAAATACTTTTAAGGTGTACTATAGTTCTGATGTGTCATTATGCCACGTGGTACAACTGAGTTGGACCTCCTCCAAGTCAATTTTTGAAATTTTTCACAAATACGGTTGGCGAAATTATGGAAAGTGAGGATAAAAAGATGAGTGTATAATTTCCAAAACAGTATCACGAGAAAATGAGAGGTTTTGGTAGATGACCTTGTGCTGAAGAAAAAACTCTTTTTGATTTAAAAATACTTTCTTATCATAAACCTTAAAAATATTTCGCACAAAAACAATTGTTCGACAATTTTCATAGCTTGCAAATATGAGTGTATAATTTCCAAACCCCTTGTATATTTACGAGAAAATGAGAGAGGTTATTATATAGAGGGTCCTATCTTTGAGAAGAAAAAAATCTTTCATGTTCCAAAATAATTTTTAATTTTCTCGAAACCTTAAAAAACAATTCACTTGAAAATAATTTTTTCGGTAGTTTCGTAAACGTGCAAAGATACGGTCTATAATTTCCAAACCACAGTGGATTTATGGCGAGAGAAGGGTTTGTAGAAGGGCCGTCTTTTGAAGAAAAAAATCTTTCATATTTTTAAAATAATTTTTCATTTTCTTAGAAACCTTAAGAGAAAATTCGCTACGGAAATAGTTTTCAACGGTGTCGTAGCGTACAAAAATGACCTTTTCCATCAACTTTTTTATTCTTTCCTTGCATTGTATTTCATTATGCCTTAAAAAATTATCAAGTATCATTTCCACCCTTTGGAATCTTTCCAAAGTGGTTTTAAATACAAAAATAAATCTACGGGTGGTTTGTAGCGTTTTCCTCCCTTGACCTAGGAAACACTACGAGTGAAAAGATATACCAAATTCCGATTTTTTTGCCCTACTTTAAGAAATATGCCTTCAGTATAAATTTTTTTTCCGGCCATGCCATTGTGCTGAATCATAAACCAACTCAAATTAGTACTCTTGAGGTGTTTCTTCTTCATTGATGATGCAGGTTGAGCTATTGCCTCCTCAACCTCATCCATTTTTAGGCCCTTCTTCTCCAACTCCTCATGGATTAGTTCTAGCTACTCTTGGAGGTCCTTAACTTGATCTTTCAGCTTTATGTTGGTAGAATTTAAGTGTAAGTTCAATATTCTACATGTTTCTTCTCTTCTCGATGGTTGGGTCCATTTGAGAAACTATTGTGCGTCATCTAAAGTCTTTGACACACTATAACTTTGATCTTCCCATATCTCTCTTTCATATTTTCAAACTAAAACTTTTGGACATTATTTTTCCTTGCCTCCTTCTTCATAACTACAATTTCATGGTTGGCTAACCTCAAGCTGTTATTCAAGGAGTTCAAACTCTATTTTTTCAGAAAACATAGGGTTCGTAGATGAGCTTTTTTTCTCCCTATAATTGATAGATATTTGCAAAAATGAGAGGAGGTTTTTGTAGGTCGGTATGTCTTAAAGAAAAACCTCTCTTGATTTTTTGAAAAAAAATCTACTATTTGTCTGGATGCCTTCTTCTAAAGCAACTGTATAAAGCAGGAAATTTACCGATACGAAAACAAAAAACCCTCTTTTCGGAGTTGTAAGCTTGGGAAATGAAATATGTCGACAAATGATGGTGATGGAAAATTATGTGACCTATATGGAGGTGTTTTTGAGATGAAATGAGGTGGTATTGAAACTTGGATAGGTTAAATGTGAAAAAATGAAATTTCCTACTGCCAACTTGAAAAAAGTTTTTAAGGAGTCCTTACCCTTTTGAGGAGTGAAAAATATGACCATGTTAAGTAATGACTCACAAAATTATGGTGATAGTAGTGGCTCCACTTGGGATGGTGCCTGTGGTACACCAAAGAACTTTGTAGTTCTAGTGCCATCATCTTCTTGGAAATAAAAACTGCGAAATTTATGAAAACTTCACCAAGATCTTATGGCCTTCTCATAGAGCCTGAAGCTTCATGATTACGCAGAAAAAATCAACTTTACACAACCTCTTGAAAAAGATGCTTCGTCCAACTTTGAGCTTATTTGCCACCTCCTATACCTTAACAATTGCAATCTCCATTTTTAATTAAGGCAACATGAAACTTCCAATGAAGCTAGTCATTGATCTGATCTAACATTTTGAACCTCTTGGCGCACTTGAACCAAAGTAAGCATGATCTTGAAATGACCAAGGCAACATAAGGCCTGTACGATCTTCATAATGAAAACATAACTAGAAATGTGGATTGTAGAACTCTTCCATGTAGTTATATATAGGATCATAGAAGACATAATCGTTTTATGATTCTCAAGGCATTCTAACGACTTTGGACAACTCATATATGCTTTGTGACCACACAAGATTTTTGAATTTGTGCTATCAAGCCAATTTTTTAAAACGAAATTATTCTGCCTCAATCTCAAAGAAAGATCGAATCACTCTCTTTGTGTTTTGGCATTAAAGCTTTTGAAAAGGCTGATCTTGATCATGAAGACTATAAAATTCGTTGACATTCTAAAGCTTCAATGTCTTTTTCGATGTTCTTAGCAACTTCATCACAAATTGATGTTGAAATATTTTGAGAGTGAATCGATATTCCATAATTCAGAAATTAGTTAATCTTCAATTATTATAGGTGTTTATTACAGTGATAGCGACAAAGAGGAACAAAAATGCACATAGTTTTTAAGGTGGAAAACCCACTCGGGACAAAAACCACCTAATGATATAGAATGATGTAGAAGAAGATATACTATACCATAACCCCCAACTTTGACACACAACCACCTAATTATGATCCTAGACCTTAACACGCCTCTTCAACTTGTAAACGGATAGATACTAGTACAATTTGTACAATAATGCTTCTGACTAAGTACAATGATACTACAATGATTGTGGGTGCACACTTGCCAGGGCTTCATACGATGACGAAATTCTTGTTGTTTGTTATGCACCTTGGTTGCTACTCTTGTCATGCTACCCTCTTGCACCTTGCTTTGCTTTTCTATCGTAGAAGTGTAGTTATTGCAACCCTTGACAACACATGATCTAGCTTTTTCTTGCTTACAAGGGCTCGATATTGAATACCTTAGTGTATCTCTGTTATTTCAGATCCTCAATGTCTAATTTTTGGTCCTGTGGAGAAAGTATTCCTCTTCATCATATTTCCAATGCCTGGAAGTTAGCCCAATTTGGATTCTTCAAGAAGAGTTATGCCCCAATCTCTCACAATGCACCTGGTATGGACTTTTTCGTGAGCGCAATTGTACGACGTGCCACCCACATGTCACTGTTTCTTTATTTGGCTCTGAAATTGATAGAGAAAAAAATTAAAGAAAGTGAACTATACGCCGCACATGGAATCCCAATCCAGTACTAAGAGAGAGTTATGAATAATTTACCAAGATCACTTCTTTGAGATGAATTTCAGGAGAGCGCAAAAACATACTTCCACGAGATCATATCTCCAAAAATATTGCGCACCTTGATCTGAAATTTTGCAATGACTTCCTCGAGTTCATGACTTTGCCTCATAAAAATTTCAGCATCTTAACCTTCGTAAGAAAAAAATTAGAGTGCAAATGCCCGATGACCTATTTCTTATCGCGAAATCCCTTGCTAAGGAGGAAATAGAGATCACAATTTATATAAATGCTTGGGTTGAAAGGAGCTTTAACAAGTGAACGTGGGAGAGATTTTAGGAGCTTAACAAATATTAATTATGAATTTTCAATGACCCATACCCCAACCCACTGGTATTGCAGCCCCTTGCTTGAAGTGCAAGCTTCGAACATGAATATCTCTCAAACCATGAAGAATTACATGGCGTACCATATCAACGGAAACATATCAACAAGTAGAAACCATCAAAGAAATTATTGACCCAGAATATATTAATTTGGTAGGTAAAAATTCCCATGAAATATTGGGTTAGCCCTTGGTCTTGCTTGGGTTGACATCAATGACAATCGGCAGTCAACAATATCCCCCTTTGGCATGATGGCAACACAAGTACTCCCACTAACGATCATGACACCTATTACTACAACATTCTCTCCCCCTTTGACATTAATGGCAAAGGGTAACTCTATGAAACACAACCAACCTGTGGACACCAACCACACACTTCACTCACGACACTGGCAGATCACCTTGAACTCGTAATCTAATGAGAACTTGAAAAGAATCCAAGCTTTTGATGAAGATATTCAAATGCTTTACAAGGTAAAGGTTTAGTGAATGTAAAACATTTGTTCTTTTGTCTAAACATACTCAGTTTGATATTCTTTTAGTGACTTGTTCTGTCTAACAAAATGATATTTGATCGGAATGTGTTTTGTTTTTGAATGCATGACGGGATTCTTGGAGGATACGGATGGCATAGTGTTGTCAGAATATGAGATAGGCTCTTGAATTGTACTTGAAGATCTTGCAAACTTTGTTTCATCTAAAGGACATGAGTACAACATAATGCTGCAATGTATTCTAGCTTCCATTTGTGAATATGAGGTTGAATTCTACTTTCCTATTTCATGATATGAGACGACCACCTAGATATAATGTTGCTCCACTAGTACTCTTACGATCTCCATCAACGCTTCCTGTAAATCTCTTATCTGTCGACTTGAATAATGAGATTGTTACCCTTGGGATACCACAATCCATATTCTTCCTTCCCCTTTCGTCTCAAAGAATTCTTTTAAAGCGGCAATAATATGTGATTCTTTTGGTGCTACTTGGAATCTTGCTACTTGTCCAACGGCTTGCATAACATCTAGCCTTGAAATTTGTTACATATAGGGAGCTACCAATCGTAGATGTTTGTACAACCTGCGATCCATCCTTAGATGAGTCGTCTATACTCAATTGCAACTTTATTTACCATCGGAAGATGAGACGGGTTTGCAATCTTCATTTTGAATTTCTTGAGAATTTCCTTGATACTTAGCTTGACATATAAATATTCCTTTCTCTTGTTGAGATATTTGAAGCCCTAAGAAGTATGTCAGCTCACCAGTAAAGACATCTCAAACTCACTTTGCATATTTGCTAGAAAATTTCTTACTTAGTCGATCTCATCATTGCTACCAAATATTATATCATCCACATATACCTCAACGATTGTTAAACAATTATCTTTATCTATTTGTACATAAATATTGCTATCAACATTACCTTTCTTGAACCCTTGTTGACGTAGATATCTATCAAGACGAGCATACCATGCTACGGGAACGCGAGACCATATAGAATATGCTAACAGGACATAGTCTATAGTAGAAAACCCATGAGGTTGTTTGATGTAAACTTCTTCTTCTAATTCTCCATTCGAGAAATGCGACTTAACATCCATTTGGTAGACTTTGATTTTTATTGAACATGCATAGGCAAGAAACATTTGGATTTGGCTTCCATTCTAGCAAGCGGTGCAAATGTTTCATAAAAATCAGTCCCTTCCTTGTGCATATCCTTTGCAAACCAATCTTGCTTTGTTGCAGTAACTTTTTGCCATCTTCATTCAATTTGTTACTAAACACCCATTTAGTCCCAAATGAAATTTTTATCTTTTGGTTAAGGAACTAATTCCCGAATGTTATTCTTCTCAATTTGATCCAATTCTTCATTCATAAGTGCTACCCAATGTTCATTACGGCTTGCTTCCTCAAAACTACTAGGCTCAAGAGTTGCTAGAAAAACGCGTGAGCTTGTTGTGATGTGAAGCTATCGACCTTCATTTATGTCACCAATGATTTGATTTGATGGATGGTTCTTTTGAATCCACTCTTTGTTCTCCTTGGAGGAGCTTCTTGTTCCTACAAAAATCTTATCTGTGTCTTTTTCCTTTGTCTCCAAGTTTCCAAAGATTAAGGTCTCCATCGTTACTCGCCTAGAACACCATCTTCGTCAAATATGACATTTATGTCTCCATATCTATTTTCTTCTTAGATTATAGCATTATAGGACTTTCTTTTGCGCTTGGTAACCAACGAAAATACCTTCATCAACATGATTCAAACTTACCCAAATTTTGGTCTTCTCTTTTGATATAACATTTTCTTACGAAGATTAAAATATTTTACATTAATGGGTTTTCCTTTTTTCCATAATTCATATGGAGTCTTGTTGCAATTATTTAGAAGAATTAGGTTGATAATGAAAGACGCCATATCAATTGCTTGAACCTAGAATTTTTTCATCCAATTTGAGTCCTTCAACATTGTTCTGCAAAGCTACGTACGGTTCCCCATTATTTCTTTCGACGCTCCATTTTGTTTGAGGTGTTCATCTTTGTTGAAAATTGCCTTTTTATTCCATTTGTCCTGATAGCTTGTTCAAATTTTTTGGAAGTGAATTCACCATTGTCGATCTTAAACACTTTATTTTCAAATCATTTTCATTTTCCAAACAACTCCTTGTAGAGCTTAAAGCATAAATGCTTCGTTTTTCTTTAGAAACTAACGGTGTCGTCTTGGTATAGTCATCATGTTAACATAAGGAAATATAGATTATAAATACAACCTTTGTTCTCCACGAGACCACACATAGATCGATGCTGTATGATTCCAATGGTCTTGATTCAAAGTGTTCTTTTGTTTTAAATTAGACTTTTGTCACCGCTTACCATGCTGTCACCTCACCTGTGTAGTGTGTTGGAAGTTTTTGAGATTTTCGGCATTCATCTTTAACTACCTTTTTTAGCATCACCGACCTTAAAATTAGCAAAGTTTAGCAACGACCCATTCGTTTGTGCCATAGCTTGACTTTCATCTTCTTTAGCTAGGGCCTTGCTTTAGTTGCTTCATCCAGAACATATATGTCGTTTGGAGCTCGACTTGCTGTAGCCACAATTTTACCATACTTGCCTTTACGATTTCATTTTGTGGGTGGACGCATTGGCATTTCCCTTGATCACACATTTGTCCAACCTTTGAGTAGATTGTGATTCATGTTTTGAATATGAGAAAATTCTTGGCTATAACATCTTTGCTTTCAAGAGCAATAATTGCACAGTCCTACTAACATTTGAAGATCCATCATTTCCAAAGGACCCTTGGTTCCATCTTCTTCTCTTTCGGAGATACAAAATATTTTTCTATCTCCGGTCATATGCGTTGACCATTGTCAACATACCACACATTTTTATTTTTTTTGAGCCTTAGAGCGAGAGCACAATTATCGATCTTCTTCTTCTTCCATGTTCGTTCATTACGTGGCTTTGAAGATTCTTAAGGAGATTTTTCAATCCTGTAGCCAGTCTACGCTATGTGTCCAAATTGTGACATTTGTAACACTCCATATTGTTGTAAATGTTCAAATCTATTGATGTTTCATTGAGCCACGGGAGGTTCATATTTGAAGAATCTCTTGGAATTATATTGGTTCTAGGGTACATGCGACATTCTATAGCTTTATGACCAAATTTTCTACATGAATAACAATAGCCATGAAAAATATGTTGGTACCTGGATGAAAATCTTCATCGAGGAATCGTCTTCCAACCGTGCTTGCGAATCTTGTCAATGAAGTCTTATTATGCCTTCGGATCCCATGGGTTCATTATGTTTTGTTTGTAGAAGGTCTTTCTTCTTCTTCTTTATGCTTGATGATTCTGTCATTGTAAGATCGTTGATTGTTGATGAGTTCTTCCAATGCCCTTGGCTTCCATTGGCATAGTTTTGGACGGTTTTTTCCCTTCTTCACTTCCTTCGTAGAGACTAGCAACTTCTAATGCTTCCTTTCTTGGTTGCTTTCTTCCAACTTCTTTTTGAAGTGACTCTTGATACATTTGTGTTCTTCAACCTCAATTTTGAGACCTTGAACTTGTTCTTCAAGTATTGAACGAATCTTCTCGGCAGTGAGCTCTTTTTATAAGCTTGATTGCCTCCTCATAAAATTCTTCGGGTCAACCTTCTTCTTCATTATTTGATACTTCTTGTTTATTGTGCTTGGCCATAAAGAATACTTTCTCGTGGCTTCTTCTTTGTTGTCACTTTCTTCCTTGAGATGATGAGCTAACTACTTTAGAGAGAAAGTTCCTTTTGGATCCTTTCTTTTTCCTTGCTTGTTGAATTTCTTAAAGCCTTTCTTTCCTTTTTGAGTTCCATCACTTTTGTTTGGACATTTTGCTATGAAGTGCCCAGCCTCACCACAATGAAGCATATGTGGAAGTTTACTTTTGAATTTTCCCTTACCGGGTTTAGTTTTTCTCGTAAAGTAAGCATATTCTTCATCGAAGAACCTTCTCCATCATCTCCCTTTTCTTCACACTTGTAGGTGCATGCCATTTCAATTGAAGGTTGTTTGTCATATTGGTTTGCTTAGATGAAACGAACAACAAAGTTTACGAATTTGAAATACCCTTATCTTCATCAAGTCTCATTTCTGTATACTATGAGGAGCACCATGTAATTCTTCCTTGTTGAGTTTTTAGAATTTGCACTCTATTCTAAGACCGATATCTTTGGGTTGAATCTCCTTGGTAATGTTCTAAGAATATTCCATATAATAGTCTTCTCGTCAAGCTGGCTCTCCCAATCCTTCCGGAAGTATTGGTTATTTCATCTAAATGTATTGGAAGTATGCGGCAATGTTGCAATCTTATTTCATTAGGTTGCTCAATTTATGCTCTATAGATTTGAAGCTTTGCTTCTTTGACATTTAGTCTTTTGCATATATATTCTCAAGCTTGTCCCATACATTTTTGGCGGTTTTATTACTTACCTTATGATAAGAAAGATTCGATAAGTCCCGCGATAACAATATTCTTTGCTTTTGCATCATTACCAAATTCTTCTTACCTTGTTCATCCGCGGTTGATGTAAATCCATTTTGAATAGTGTCCCATACTTCGTAACCTTGCACCAAGAGATAGACTAATTCTTCCTTTCCAAAATTACTGGGTATTTTCATTGAATAGAGGTACACCATTCTTTGTATGTTCCATGACCTCCTTCCAAGCATTATTTGCTATTGAAGGAACCAAGCTGCATTACCAATTGTTGGAAATACTAAGATGTGGTGAATCGGTGTTCCTTTCAATTAGAGCATTAGTTAATCTTCAATTATTATCGGTGTTTGTACAATTATAACGGCAAGCAAAGAGGAACACAAATACACGGAAGTTTTAAGGTGGAAACCCACTCAGAGACAAAAACCACCCAATGCTTTTCTAATAGTTGCTAGCTGTTCAACTCCAATTGAAAATAAAGCTCCAACTTCTAGAATCTGAAAAAGCATTCTTCTCGATATTGCTGGATAGAAGCTCCCAACGTAGAGATTCTTCGATCAGTGACAGGTGCCCCAATACCAGTGAGCTACAACTCACCCTAGCACCACCCTACCACCCTATAGAAGAATAAAAGAAGAATGGACTCTCGTACCGGGGAAAAATGGTCCACTGATATAGAATGATGTAGAAGAAGATACTGTACTAGACCATAACCCCAAATTTGACACAACCACTAATGATGATCCTAGACCTCCCAACACGCACTCTTCAACCCTTGACGAGATAGATACTAGTACAATTTGTATAATAATGTATTTACAATGACTAAGTACAATGATACCTTTACAATGATTGCATGCAATGCTGCCCACTTGAAGACTTCAGCTGTGATGAACTTCTTCTTTATTTGTTGTTATGCACCTTGGTTGCTGCTCTTGTCATGCTACCCTCTTACTACACCTTGCTTTGCTTTTCTGCCATAGAAAGTACGGGTCACTTTGCAACCCTTTACAACACATGATCGAGCTTTTTCTTGCCTTAGGAGCTCGATATTGAATCTAGTGTATCTCTGTTATTTCAAATCCTCAATATCGATTTCGGTCTTGTAGTAGTCCTGCGAGTCGTCTTTCCAATGCCACGAGGTCGACCCAATTTTGATTCTTCAAGAGATATTTATACCCAATCTCTCACAATGCCCTAATTATGGACTTTTTAGGAGAGCACACTTGTACAACGTGCACGTGTCATTGTTTCTTTATTTGGCTGCGAAGTTGGTAGAAAAAAAGTAAAGGCTGGCCATATATATCCCTTTTTGTGAATTCCAATCAGTACTCGAGAGAGAGAGAGAGTTATGACGAATTTGCAGGTCACTTCTTTGAGATGAATTGGAGCACTGCAAAAACCACGACTTCCCACAGATCATATCTTCAAAAATATTGCGCACCTTGATCTGAAATTTTTTATAGTAACTTCCTCGAAGGGATTTTGGCTTCGCCTCATAAAAATTTCAGCTTGACCCTTCATAGGAAAAAAATTTAGAGCACAAATGCCACGATGATCTTTGTTTCGGATGGAAAATCCCTTGCCTAAGGAGGAAATAGGGATCACAATTTATATAAATGCTTAGGTTGAGAAGGGCTTCAACAAGTGAACGTGAGGGAAGGATTTTAGGAAGCTTAAAAAATATTAATTATGACTTTTCATGTTACTTGCCCCAACCCCATGGGGTTTTAGCCCACTAACGGGGGTACGAACTTCAAACATGAATATCTCTCAGCGAAGAATTACATGGTGTGCCATATATCAATGGAAACATCTCGACAAGTAGAAACCATCAAAAGCATCATTGAACCAGAATATCTTAATTTGGTAGGTAAAAATTCCCATGCAATATTGGGTTAGCCCTTGGTGTTGCCAAGGATTGACATATCAATGACAACGGAATTGATCAAATATTGAATCTATCTTCTAACTTGCCTCAAATGATTTGATTAGAAGACAAGGATAAAGAAAAATTTTATCCACTTCCTCATTAGTTTAGTCATTATTTGATATGTTGATTCAAGAAATATTGTGAAAAATTCATTTTCCTTTACACAGGGATTATTAAATTATCTTCCAATATCTCCTCTTGTTGTTTGAAATGATTCTCATACTCTGATGATAAAAATACTAACAGTATCTTGTAATTTTTCATCAAACTCGAGAGGATGTTTATGATTTTCTTAAAAAAACTCCTATTGGGTTTCATTTTCATCCAAAGAGGAAGGGGGCTATCCTTTCTTCTTGATGATGAAAGGGATTGTCATGAAGGGCCTCTAAATGTTCTTCATTCATGAGCTCATCATATTCATAACAATTCTCCATATATTCAATAAAACTCACACAATGTTGCGCAGTCTTTGACCAACAATAAGGAGGGATGACCCTCTTCATACATCTCATAAAATACAACATGGAAATCAGCAAGAGAATATAATGAACCATTTGGCGGGGCTTTAGTACCAAGACCATGCTTTTCCCTCTAAAGTGACCATAAACATCTTCATGAGAAAATCCTCGGGGAATTGAACCTTAAGTTTTCATGCATGTATGGAATCTAACCAAATGAAGAGCAACATTGTCTTTTCTTTTCATCTTTAAATATGGGAAGATCAATTAACCATTCGACATTTGGCATAGGATTTGGAAGACCCGGTGATGTGAGGCAGGTTCATAGGGGTATACTTGGCATTTATTCTTGCAATGAGACTCATCTTGAAACTTCATCAAACTCTTGATCTTCAAGCGGTGGAGGTCACCTTCCAATTAATTATTTCATGTGTGGTGTTGCTAGAGCGAAATACATCAATATGTGTCTAAGTGACTATTTTTGCTCTAGGACAGCAAATTTGAAACTTTTTCATTCTTCCTAGGTAAAATTTTCACTATGGTCCGGCAACGATGCCAAAATGTTATCACCAAATTGAGTCATGTTGGGTGCTTCAATGGTCAACTTGGAGTAGGCTGTTTCAAACAGTTTTTAGTGAAGCTTAGCCTCTTCAATTTGATAGGGATCTCTACGGGTAATTTATGATATTAGTTAATGATAAAGATAGATTGCTAACTCTGAATTGTTTCTTGGTTTTGTATGTTTGCGAGTTGAAAAGATGAAGGCTTGCTACCATTGGGCTATGGAGTCGATGTGAGGATCTCAATAACAAGGCTCTCATTGTGGAAAATGGGCATGTAGATACTTAAATGAAAGTAGAATACACACATACGAGTTTACTCAATATATAAATATTCAAAGAATTAGGAGCATGAGAAACATGAATTCGAGTAATGAACATGATAAGATACGAAAGCGAGGACATTGAGAAAGATATCCAATATTTTAGTGCTTGAAAGGAAGTCGAGCATGCAAAGAAAGAATTATGAGTAATCAAACATTAACATATTGAAAAAAGGTAATAAGATACATAGGGTTCATAAGTATCAAATGAATCTCGAGTGAAGGATGAAACCAATAGCCATTCTCCATTGCGAAGATGAAAACATGTTTTACAATAGTATCACTCAACCATAACATACTCCAACCTTTTATAACTCTAAAAATAAGTCCTTTATAGAATGAGGAATAATAAAAATGATATGCCACCTTGCTATCTTCAATTCCCACCTCAGAGACCTATTTCAAACATGATTCTATCACTTGGAGACTTCTGGGATATTTCTACTAGGAGTTTGAATACAAAAGGACTCTTCTTTCATTAATAGTCAACAAACCAATTCAATAACCATTATAAAATACAACCAACTAATTTTCTAAGTGTACTAGGTGCTAATATGTCATTATGCTACGTGGATCTTTGAGTTGTACCTCCTCCAAATCAGAATTTTTACAATTTTTTCACAAATTGATTGATGAAAATTGAAAAAGTAGGCTTCAAATATGAGTGTATAGTTTAAAGCACAAAGTGTTGCACTTACAAGCGAGAGGTTTTTATATGAACCCGTTATAAAGAAAAACCTCTTTCATATTTCCAAAATACTTTTTCACTTTCTCACAGAAACATTAAAAAAAAGTTCGCTACGAAAACAAATTTTCAGCGAGTTTCGTAGCGTGCAAAGAATAAAGTGTCTATAATTCAAAAAAATGATAGATTTGTAGACAGAGATAGTTTTTTGTAGAGAGGTGTACTGAAGAAAAACCTCTTTCAATTTTCAATAATTTTTCATTTTTAGAAACCTTATCGCTACGAAAATAGTTTTTTATAATAGGTTTTGTAGCGTGAAAAGATGAGTGCATAATTTCTAAAACCTAATGGATTTTGAAAATGAGAGAGGTATTTGTATAGGGGGGCCTATTTTTAAGACAAAAATCTTATGTTTCAAAATACTATTTTATTTACTCATAAAACTTAAAAAACAATTCGCTAAAGCAAATTTGTGGAGTTTGTAGCGTACTTTAGTAGCATACAAAAATGACCTTTTCCATCAAATTTTTTGATTCTTTCCTTGAATTGTGTTCATTATGCCTTAACACATTCTCCATATCATTTCCACCCTTTATAAGCTTTCAAAAGTGGTTTCGTAGAAAAAATAAAGCTAGCGGTGGTTTTTCGTAGCGATTTTACGACGAGCCCGAGGAAACGCTCTGGCCTATTTGAAAAATATCTGGAACAGTTTTTTTTCCTAACTTAAAAAATATGTCTTCCATTTGTAAAAAAATTGTTTCTAGTATGCCATTGACCTTTCAAATCATAAACTTGACTCAAATTAGGACTCTTGGGGTGTTTCTTCCTCATTGATGATGAGTTGTTATTGACTCCTCAACTATTGTCATTTTTAGGCCCTTCTTCTCCAACTCCCTCTGTGGATTAGTTCTATTTGCTCTTGGAGGTCCTTAACTTGATATTTCAGATTTATTTTGGTATAATTTAAGCGCAAGTTCAATATTCGACATGTTTCACTTCTCTTCTCAATGGTGGGGTCCATTTGAGTAGCTATTTGTCATCATCTAAAGTCTTTGACACACTATCAACACACCAACTCTTCCCAAATATCTTTCTTATTTTCAAACTGAAACTTTTGGAAATTATGTTTCCTTTAATCCTTATTCATAACTTCAATTTCATGGTTAGCTAACCTCCAAATTTTCTTCAAGGAGTTCAAACTCGGTTTTTTGCGAAAACATAGGGTTTCGAGATGAGCTTTTTTCTCCCTATCCTTGATAGATATTGCAAAACGGAAGGAGAGTTTTTGTAGGTAATTATGTCTTGAAGAAAAATCTCCTTAGTTTTTTGAAACTTTGTCTCCAGCTATCCATAATATTTTATTCTAAAAACATGTATAAAACATAAAAATTTTTGCATTAAAGAAAACGAAGAAACCCTCTTTCTCGAGTTGTAAGCTTGGGAAATGAAATATGTTAGAAAATGATGACTGATGGAACATGATGTGATCTATATGGAGGTGGGTTTGAGATTAAATGAGGGTGGTATTGAAACTTAGGATAGGTTAAATATGAAAAATGAAATTTCCTATGAAACTTGAAAATGTTTTAAGAAGTCCATGCCCTTTTGAGGAGTGGTATTTGTATGACCATGTCAAGTAATGACTCATAAAATTATGGGTGATAACACAAACGATGAAATAAAAATTGGATTCAACTTGGTCCTTCGAGTCTCGTAGTGTAAGAGTGGCATTTTATTCTATTTTTCTCTTGCAACTACTAGTGTAGCTTTTTGGTTACAACTAGATTTTGTTCTTGTGCTTAAAATCATACATGGTCAAAAACATTTTATGATATCATAGATTCAAAAAAATAATATGGTATGAGAACGTAGGATATTTTTTTGAGGAAAATACATATCTTATTGCGGTCATATAGGATTGAACAACCTAAAGAGGATGGATAAACCCATTACTATGATTCTTACTCCATTCTATTGATTTGGAAGTGTAATCCTGCACTACTACATATGTTATATAAATTCTATAAATTATTTTCAACTATATTGACAAAAATGATCATACCATAAAGATTACTAAATAATTATCAAATTTTGTTGTTTTTTTATCCTTGATGCCTTGAAATTCATCATATTTCAACAATGTATAATATTCATTGTAATTTTGACTCATATTCCATGAAACACTAGGGATATGTGGCACCCCATCATGATCGATTAAATCCCATGGTCTACCACCATGGTTGTTGGGTGTATGTTATATTATTTCCACAACTAGCCCCCCTTCATTGTAGCAGGTGCAATGAGCTCGCCCTCACAGGTCAGGAAGTGCCCCAATAATTTTTTATTTTTTGACCCTATATTAGATGGGCAGAAATACCTATGGTTTTGTGCATGGGTTTAGCACATGGTTTTGGGCATGATGGTTTTTTTCCCGTGTATTTTGTAGGTCGATCGAGGGAACTACGGTTGTATGTTCCCAATCCGGGGTTAATGGATCGGGGGGTTATGAATTCTTGACATGTACATATATGTGTTGTAACATTGAAAGGAATACTAATGAAAAATCAATACAAATGAGAATCTTTGGTTTTGGGATACGGGGGGAAATATCTATGTATGTTGTTTTGTATGCTCTCGCCATTTTTTATTTTCTATTTAAGAATTCGTTTGCAAGCAATTTATGTACAAGGTTAAAAACCTACATTTGGTATCGAGTTGTTTTAACTTCAAGGGGGATGCTTTTCTTCTTGAGGTTTTTTTGCCTCGGGCGTACTGACCAGCCCGTTGAGTGAGATCTACGGAAGTTAAATTCTTGGAGTGAAAGAAGTTGAGCAATGGAATGATATATATTGAGAAATGTAATGGTCGGTGTTTTATTTGCTGTAAAATCAAGATGGAGGATTTGCTGGTGGATAAATACGATTAGGTTGTGGTAGATGCGAGTATAGCTTAGATGGAAATGTTAGATGAAGGCGGGAGAATTTGGATAAAAAATAAAGAAAAATACGGTTGTGTATCTTAGATTCAATATGTTGAATGTGTCATGGGCTTCAGTGAAGGCTTTGTGGGAGAAGTTTGGGACTTTTTTACCAATATAAGTCTTTGGTGAATAAATTGTTCCTACGTAAAAATTTGTATAACTTTGAGGATCAATAATGGAGGCTCGGTGACGGAGAAAAATGCGTGCCTTCAATAATGTGGTAATTCGGTTATTTATCCTTGATATTAAAAATCTCGAGATGAAGATAAGTGCATCGATTTGTTGTGTTCTCCACTAGATTCATAGGATAGTTTGGTTGTTGAAATCGGTAGCAATACAACTACTGAAGTTTAGTGAAATAGTAGCATCTTTACTATCGGAGATGAGATGGAAAAATATGGAGGGCGGAATGGAGATTTCTTGTCTTGTATAGGCGGTCCCAAAAAAACAAAAATAAGTCCTCGAGTGGGAGAAATATAAATCTACGGGGAGATCTAAATATCCGAGAAAGCATGTAAGATGTCTTTAAAATGTAGAAAGGATGGGTACTTCAAAAAGGATTGTAGATTTAAAGCTCTGAGAAAATGGATCTCATGATGCTCATACCTTGAGGTGAAAACCACCTTAGATGAAGGTGTGGATGTGTACTTGGCTTCTTCTTCAAGTACATGTAGATCATGAAGCATGGTTGATTGACTCGGTGTCCTTTCACTTCACCCCATGAGTGGTTCGCGAATATGAGAAATATGATGGTGGTGATGTATTCTTGGGGAATGTTGCAAGTGGAAAGTTAGAACATTTCCTGGTGTTCTACATATTATTCCTACATTGGCCGAAGTGCCTTATTTCTTTGAGAAAGATGGATGATGCGGTGTAAAGCCGTATTCGAGAAGGGTACTGCAAGATGGTTAAGAGAAGCTTGTATTGATACGAGGTATTTGGATTGGAACTCTGGACAAGATTCGTGGTAGCAACATTATGTATGGGTGTAATATTTCTATGGTTCTGAAAGGAGAAGAAAGCAGTGGTCTCCTAGAAGAAAATACCAGGATGTGGCATAAATGACTTGGACATATTAGAAGTGAAGGGCCTTCGAATACTAAATGGTAATGGTATGGTAGAAGGTATGTCTAATTCTTTGGATTTTTATTTTTTCAAGATTGTGTATATGGGAAGTAGAATCGGGTGAGTTTCCCCTCTGGTGCATAAAGTGTGAAAGGGATATTAGAGCTTGTGCACAATGACGTGTTTGGACCCATGTCGGTTCCATCACTCGATAAGTACGCATGCCATGTGTCATTTATATATGAGTTCTCAAGGAATACATGGATATATTTCCTCGGAAAAAATAACAAGTCTTTGACAAATTCAAAGAATTTAAGAGATCTTGTGGAAAACGAGAATGAGAGAAGAAGATAAGGTGAATAGGATAGATAATGGTGGAGATTTATACAAGAAGGAATTTGAAGGATGCAGCAAGAAGTGTGGTATAACATGAAAGAAAGAGTACTCCATACAAACCTCAACCAAAAATATTTGCAGGAATAATGAACATGACATTGATGGAAATGTAAGCATGCTCGATGGTACTAGTTTAGGACAGGTGCAGGCGGAAGCTAGTCGAAACATCATGCGACCTAGTTAACGGAGATCACCTTCTTCGGCGTTGGAGGATAAGTCTCCACATGAGGTATGGGCCGAGTGAGAAACCTTCTCCTTCACATATGAGGGAGTATTTAGTTGTGATGCATATGTACATGTTCCAAAAGAGAAAAGAACCAAGTTGAATAGTATATCTAAAAGGTGCATCTTTATTGGGTATAAGGATGGTTTAAAGGATTATAAGATTTGCAACCTAGAAACAAGGAAGGTTGTGTACAAACTAGATGTGGTGTTTAGAGAGGTGAAAGATGTTATAAAACATGAGAATCCTACCAAATAAACTTGAGAAGATAGAGTTTGAACTAAGCAAAGGAAGAATCAAACTCTACAACGAAAGCAAAGATTCGGAAGAGGAAGAGCCACAAACTCCATCTTTGAGAAGATCAACTACAGAAAAGAAGGTAACTAGAAAGGTATAGTCCCATTTTATTTTTGTTCAATTTTCTTTATATATCTGAGATGATGATCCCATAACTATTAGGGAAGCATTTCATTCGAGAGGATGGAAAACTATGGAAGGAGGCCATGGTTGATGAGATGAAATCGCCTACAGAAAATGAGGCATGGGATCTAGTAGAATCGATTGGAAGGAAACCCATTGGTAGCAAATGGGTATTTAAGAAGAAGAAAAATGCAAAAGGAAAGGTGGAGAAATATAAAGCTCGGATGGTAGAAAAAGGTTATTTCGAGGTGTTAGGAATTGATTTTGGTGATATTTTTCTCCTGTTGCCAAGTTAACTTCTATTATATTACTTATATTTGTTGTTCTTTACTTTTGATTTTTTGAGGTAGAACAGATGGATGTGAAGACAAATTCCTTCACGAGGATGCGAAAAGAAAAGAAAATCTACATGAAGAAACACAAGAAGGATTTGCGGTGAAGGTTAAGAAAGAGCTGGTATGTAGGTTAAAAAAAGTCTTTGTATGGTTTTAAGCAATCACCAAGGATGTGGTATCGAAATTTGATATATATATATATATATATATATCTAGGACTTAGCTACCGGAAAGAAAACCGAGATCATTCTTGTGTATTTTAAATTAATTGGTGACCATGTTATTTATTTGGTCTTGTATGTGGATGATATGTTGCTAATTGGAAATGATTATCTGACATTTGAAGAACCAATTGTCCCTCAAAAATTCGACATGAAGGATATTGGTGCGCAAACTATATTTTGGGCATGGATTTTTAAATGATATTAGGCAAGAGGTCTCGGTTAAACTAGAAGTATGCCGAGACAATGTTACCAAGGTTTAATATGCAAGATATTAAACCGATGGGTTCTATTCCACCTTGGAGTGTAAAATTCTAGAATGTTGAACAATGTCCCAAGACACGAAGAAGAGGACATGTGGCTTCTCGCTCCATATGCAAGTGCGATGGGTATCATGATGTATGAAATGGTATGTACTAGATCAAACATTGCACATGAAATGGAATCACCAAACAGGTTGCTGTCAAAACCGGGAAGGAGCTTTGGATAAAATTGAAGCGGGATTTTAGCTATTTGCATGGCACTAGTGATTATGGTATGTGCTACCAAGGAAGACCGAAGTTGGACGGCGAGAGTTTTTGACATCCTTGTATTTGTTGATGCAGACTAGGTACAAGGAGATCTAGAACATAGAATATCTACAAGTGGATATGTGTTATATTGAGGAGTATAATTATATGAGAAATATATAGTCTATCGTGCCTCTTTCCAATTACGGAAAGTAGAATACATGTAACCACTCATGAAATCAAGGAAACGGGTTTGGTTGTAAAGATTGTGTTTAGGTATGGGGGTTTGGTGCATCGAGCTATAATGATAGAATGTGATAGCAAAGTGTCTTTCTTGGCTAAGAATCTTGCTTATCATTTAAATACAAAGCACATTGATGCTTAGTATCACTTTGTAGAATATGGTTGATGCCATAAAGGTGTTCTTTGGTAAGGTGGACACTTTGAAGAATGTTAGATGCATTGAAAAAGTTTGTGAGCACTAAGAATTTGTCTTGTTGTAGAAATATGGGCATTGCGGGGTTGGACCAATTAATAAGCTCTCCTGTGGACCCATGTGGAAATAAAACAACACATGGGAGAATGTTGAGGTATGCTAAAATTATTTCCGCATGGTAGGTGGGCGGACCTACCTATGGTTTTGTGAATGGGTTTAGCACATGGTTTTGGGCATGATGGTTTTACGTCCATGCAATTTGTAGATCCGGTCAAGGGAACTACGATTATGTTCTAATCAGGGGTTAATGGATTGAGGTTTTTGAATGTGACATGTATATATGTGTTGTAACATTGAAAGGAATAACTAATGAAAAATCAATCTAGTAGTCCTTTGTTTTGGGATCTAGGGGAAAATCTCTATGTATATTTATTTTATTTTTTATTCTCTTTCCATTGTTTATTTTCTATTTTAAGGAGGTCAGTTTTAGGGTAATTTACGTACATAGTTAAAACCTACACTATCACTACCATGTCAGCAAATTATTCATCGGATGGGGTGGGTTTACCACACTTGGGGCTTAGTCGCTGACTAAGGTGTAATATATTAGCTCGTGTGATATGAAAATGGAAATGAATGGTTCAAAAGATAATATATAAAGTACAAACAAATAAGACAGATAAGGTAACAAAGTAAAAATAGATAAGATAAGATACTAATGGTACATAAATTTCAATACAAAGTGGAAGAGATTAAGTGGCTCCTATGAAAATGGAATGCGAAGAAAAAAGAATGAAAGCTAACCCAACGAATGAGGAAACAAGTTAGAATCCATCGCTAGAAGTCACTCTAGAGGAAGATGTAAAATATAGGTAGAATGAGGAAATGTAAATTGAAATAGATTGAACAATTGTCTCACAATCGATTGGATCTAGATCTGTCTCTCCTAGCATCCAGGGCGGTGGGAAAACAATGATTATAATGTAGCTAGGTTGTTTTTCACCACAAGGATATAAAGTGCCAAGTTAGTTAATACAACTATGAAGTCGAGTTGTATGATCACTAAATCCTAACCTATGCCACCCAAACTTACAAACCAAACTAGATTAAGCTACAAAGTAACATTAGTCCATCGAATTATGTGGATCCTCCATCAATTTGTCACTACATTAACTTGTTGAAGTGATATTGATCGAGCCAAATGGGAATAAATGGTGTTTGACCCGGGTATAGAATATATATCGTGGGTGCTTTTCTTGCAACATGCCCATGATAACTGCCGGGTGAATATATACGTAGTTGTATTAATTTTTCTCATTCGATATAATCCTATGCATCAAGTTGCTTCATATCATATCCTCAACATTTTTTCACCCTCTTCCCGCATATAGTGTGAACCATCCATATCCATGCCTTCACATTTTGCATCAAACCATTCAACGCACTATGATTTTGAACCCATTCACACTTTAAGTTGCTTTAGTACCACACTAGAATGTGAAGTTAATGCTTCATTAAAACTTACTTCAGGAAGTGTCCATTAGAGTAACTAAATGACACGAACAAGGTAACATGTTCTTAATGTAATCCTAAAGTGTCTTCCTCGAGCAAATAAATACCTTAGGAGGAATATTTAAAGAGAAGAAAAAGGCATAGAATATGTCTTACATTTTACTGGTTTTGTAATGGAAGTGTAGCTTGCTGATGTCTATTATGTAAATATCTATTATTATGAGGAATTAATGGAAGAATAACATTATGTTGAATCATACGTTTCTAACATGTGATGCTTATTGCTCTTTATTGTTTCGATACAATCTTTAAGGGAATATCTAATGCACTTTTATAAGTAATGATTGAATTATGAATACTTTATTACTAAGACATTCCTTAGCTTTATTGAAGGAGTTCATAATTTTAAGGTTATGAAATTCCTATAAATTATAATTCTACACTAACAATCATCATTTATGAACCGATCTTCACCCTTTTCTTTTTCTTTTTCGAGAAAAGGGAAACAATGATTATGCATCTCCAAGTTCATAAGTAACCATCGCATAATATTGTCATCAAATGCTGTCATTTTATTCACAATATATGTAGCATAACCTAGGATAAAAAATACTTAAAAATAATTTGGTATGAAAAAATACGATTTAGTCATAAAGGCTTTGCATTCACATAAAAATATTATGTTGGGAAAAAATAGGCAAAAGATGCCTATTAAACCCATAGGAATTCCCAACATGTTTGTAAGTAAACCAATGTTGCATTATAACCTATATTTGAGTTTGTAAAGTTGTTGGGGGTGTCGTTATTCATATTATAGTTCTTCATGTTGTTGATTTTACAATTGCAAGTTTAAAAATGGTTGATGTGAAAAAGGAAAGTTTTCCTTGTCATATGGAGGGTTAAACTATACTAAGTGACGAAATTAAAATGCACTCCCAAACTTTCTTTCCATCTCCAAAAATTGTTTTATAAGTTTTAATATGGAGGTATATATATCTTAAGTTTACCTAAGCCATTTAAAATTCAAGATTAAATAACATGAGAGGTTTCTTTTTCATGCACACCAAGATTTGAGATTTCATATAAATTTGAAGGAAAAACTACCTTGAAGTAAAACGCATGCTTTAATCTCAATTTTTATGCAAATTGAGAAGTTCAACCTTTTGAGGGTGTAATTTCTGAATTTTACACCTATAAATTTCATCTTTTATACAAAAAACTACATGTTGTGCATAAAGCCATGTCTTGTAAGAGCAAAATGCATTGTAGGTTGCAACACATTTACCTGACATTTTGTCACCGAATCACTGCAATCCCTCGCCACGCATATTGGAGGGTCATTCTGCGTGACTTGTGAGCTTGAGTGTCATACTTTGCAAAACACCTTCTTTGCATCCTTCCGCATAAGGACATCATTTCTCACATGTTGAACATTTCCTCGAAAAAAGCACACAAAACCTATGTTTTTGCCTTAGCGCCGGATGGCCGTTTCACCCCTCGTACCAATGTGGAAAGATTTGCACTAGAGCCCATGCCACACGGCACTCTATCTCAATGTGGTGCCCACACCAACATATCAGGAATGTTTTTTTTATAATTAGAGCGAGAATTTTCCTTCTAACTACACCCTCAAGGGATGAGTCAACGGAAGTGGTTAAGTTGATCGACCACGGATCTCCCTCTTTAGGCGAGTGGTTTCTACCTCCCATGGAACACTCCTTAGAGATAGGTCTCCCTTCCATAATTACGGGGATCCTAACCTCTCCCTCTCCCTCTATACAGAGGCCTTCTCCCTTTATGAAAGCTAGTCGAACTTGGAGAAAAATACTATAGGGTGGTAATTGACATAATGAGAAGGTAGAACCAAGGAGAATTCGTAGAGGAGTCTCGTACGAATTCACGATGAGCCTTTGTGAGACGTGCTCCACAGACCGTATTGGAGGAGGCGCAACATCGAAGGCTTGGTTATACTCTTCCTTTTGTTTATTAATATACTCGACTATGGTGTTGGTTCGATCATTGTATTATGTTGTTTATTTAACGAAGTTGATTTAGTCCTCTTCGACTTACTAATAGTTACGAATGTGAATTAGTATGTTGTATATTGTCGTTGTTTCTTTTTTGTGTGCATAGGTGTCAGAGCATGGCTTGGCGGACCATGATCTGTCAAACTAGGAGCAGAGGCGACCATTCTTTACGTGCTTAGCAATAACATAGGGCCTCGGTAAGTCATCTATCGAATCTCCATCTCCATTCATTAACTAGGAATTGATATTATGCTTATTTTTTGTTGCTAGACCCACCTAGGAGCTAATGGGATCGCCTCTATCCGCGGGGGATTTACCTCCTGTGATTGGTGACTCTGCTAGGGAATCGGTGTGAGTTTATATTTAATCCATTAGGTCTTTGACCTGGTCTTTTCTTTCTTATTTTTCCTTTCACGATTATTTTGCTAGTCTGAACCCTTTTGTTGATTAAATCTGACCTCTTGTCCTTCAAAATTTTCCCTTTTCCCTACGTGAATTGGCTTGGCGCTACATTTGTACGGTCGTGCTATATGGCACGAGTTTCTAGTGTTGCACACTCATCCCCCTTTGTTTGGCAGTTACGGAGCCAACGTACGACGACAGCAGATTTAGGGTTTTGTCTGTGTTATGAATATTTTTGGTTAGTACTCGTGCATACGGGATTTAGTTTTTGATATGTCTTGAGTGCTGAGGATTTTTGTGATTGTGATCGTCTCTCTTCCTTTAGTTGTTTGTTCGTTTCCTATCATCATTGCAACCTTAGGGTTCTTAAGTGCTTTGGTATGTTGAGCCTCACGTAGGACTTTGAGTCTTTTGTTTCGCAGTCAACTTCATTCCTTGTTTGTTTGCATTCATTTCTCTTGATCCGTTTGGTGATTGCATTGGGTGAATGATTCTTGCCCTCTGCCATTCAATTTTGCTTCTTGTCCTCCAAGCATAGATCTGCTAGCATATGGGTGAAATCTTTCTTCGATTTGAGAGATTGCATCGATTTGAGAGATTGCAACATTGGTTTGAGTTTTTTCATGTTTGTTTTGGGTTGATCGAAATTACTTCACTTAAACTCTCACATAACATTCTCAAACTAGTGTTTTGGTTTATTTCATGTCATTTAGTGCATTCTTTGCTCTATTACATTGAATTGTGCTTGCATTCTTGTTTGCATTGTGGAAATTTAAGTCTTTCGCATATCTAGCATTGGACATTCTAGGAAATATTTCTCCTTTTCATCGGTTTGCAATGCATACGCATGGTGGATGTTTCTGCATGTTCTTATTATTTTCTATCGCTTAAAAACTCCTATCTTTCTCGTAGATAACTTTTCATCGAACGAAATGGTATCTTTTAGCATGTAACTTGCATTTTAGGGATTTTTGAGATCCAACATTCGGTAGGACAGCAGAATTGAAATGTAAATACAGATCAAGTTAAAATTTACTCATTAACCTAAGGCAACATTGAAACCTAAAGAAACATTTTTAGTGGTCTAAGTTAGGCGTGTTCGACATATTTAAACCTAGAAGTTGTGTCGCCATGCGGCTTGAGACAACACTAGTATGGACTTGCACTCACCCAAGTCGGTATATAAAAGGGAGACCCATCGATTTCGTCCTAGTGGTAGTCCTTTCTTGGACAATTCATCCGAAACTTCTCACACCTCTAAGGTACGTCGAGCTTCGGCAACCTATTCTCCCATCGAGTACCCCATTGGAGAGCCAATTGAGTTCACTTGGCCTCTTTCTAACGCTTGGTTTTGGGTTTGGGGGTCGAGGAACATTTTTCCCCCTCTTACATTGGGATCACCATTTTTGGTTGCTATCCTTACCTCCTAGTCCCGTAGTATTTTACAAGATCTCACGGTGGATTCGGACATGGACTCATATGGTCCTATCGGCGGTGAGGAATTCTGTTTCTAGTGAAGAATACCAACTTTTTCCGGAAAAACATCCCTTCGAGTACGCTCATCTTCACCATCGGTGTCACTAACTAGATATGGGTCTTTGGGTTGGAGTGTGTACAATATTGCCTCCATGGCGGCGTCAACTCCACTTAAGGGGGGCCGGTCCTTCCATCATTATGGATGTCACCAACGACTTTGTCTGCAGCCGACACCTTTTTTACGTACGTGGCGACATCGGCTTGGGTTGTCACCACTCGGTCATCAAGGGATTCACCTTTGGTAGAGACTTCAATTTCCATGGCAATCCTTGACGGTCTTACTTTCTTTCCAAGGGTATTGGTGGTACATTCGATGTGAGCTCCCAGGACTTATGGAGTCCCCTCGGGGATCTTGGTCATCCTTATCTTTCCCATTATGGCGCGGTTGGTAACCCCATTTATTCACTTCCATTTCATTATGATGATCACGGTCTGTTCCTACTCTTGAAGCTTATCGGTTCCTTTAGGTTTTAGACCTACCTTGCTGTGCAACCTTCTAACCAAAAAGGGAAAACCCTTCCGGGGACAACCTTCGGTTCAACGAGTTGTGCTTACGAACCACAAGAAAAACCCTTTCGGGGACAACCTTCGGTTTAGCAAGGGTATGCGTACGACCAACGAGGACAACTCTTCTAGGGACAACCTTCGGTCCGGTAGGATTGACACATGGTCCATGAGGTGTGACCTTATAATCACAAGGCCAAAGTTTACAAGGCTGGCACAGTTGAACACAGGCAACCCAAGGACTTTGTTGGGGAAAGCAAACATATCAACCGGGATCTTCATCGGCCACGGGGGCAATTTTTATCCATCTCAGGAGCAACCTTTGTTAACCACAATAGCTATATCTTCAATTAGTCCAAATGTTGCACAGCGAGGACCATCTTGTGTTCCTGCTCTCGGTCGACCTAATCATCGACACAACACGGCCCATCGCGGCCATTAGGCCAACTTTGATGCAGCAGAACGCTTGGTGGTCCTCATCGGACAACTCACCTTTGCTCCGCCACTCTACTCTGTCACCGCAATCGAGTGTGGCCACGCGCCGGGTTGTCCGGCTACGGTCGGGCCCTACTTATCGACGGCACATCCAACCCCAAGGCACTTATTACCCTTAAGGTCAATATCGACCGATATCCAATACCGCCTCAAGGTTCGACTTCTTATGCCGCAACATCCAAAGCCATACTTGTATTCGCGGCAAAATATTTATGCGCCAATCGGAACCCTCATATACTCGAAATTAGTATCCTAGTCCTCACTTATAATATCCTGGTCTTCGGGCGCCATATCGGCCAAACTATCTAGCTTTTTTACCCCTTGTAAGGTACGAATCCTTTGGGATAGAACCAATGAGGGCGATTACACTCAACCGAGGATGGAACATAGGTACGGGTCCTTATAGAGGACATTTATGCCTTTCAACCCTCAATTACCCTTTCTGCATCGTTGGAATTACTAGATGTGTCCAAATTAACAAGTGATCAATCCTTCATAATCCATATTGGCCTCCGGTTCAACGAAGGTTCTAAGTGATTGCCCCAAATTTGAGGGCAAGTACGGAAGACCCCAGCACATGTTATGCATACCATTTATGGTGTTCTTCCAATTCTTGGGTGGATGACTCTATTCGACTCCGTCTTTCCGGGTAGACTCTCATCGGGCTGTGCTAAGTGACATGTCGTGCCTCACGGTATTTTTCAGATTTCCAACACTCTTGCTATGGCGTTCCTTACTCATTTCCGAGTTGCCGGTTCATTATTAAGCGAGATGCATCTCCTAACATCCTTGAAACGGACCCAGGTAGTCATATCTCGGACCACATTCTTGAATGGAGACATCGCCATCATACGATCAAATTTGAAATTCTGATCGACTTCTTACTCGTGGTTCACTACCTCTTTTGTCAATCAGAATTGCAAAGACATAGCCATGAGGGCATTTGCTTCAACCGAGGAACAAGCCGCTACTTGTGCCCGGTACCTTGATTTAGTGTACTCTAAATCAGGCATATTGTATGATATTTTGACTCATGCCCCACGACACGGGACTGAAAAACTCTTCCCCATCGTCGATGACGTTATTGGTTCTATGTCTCGAACTTCACGTAAGTCTCCTTCTTCCAATGAACGGGAAGCCAAAAATCAAAACTCTTCCAATGGTTAACGCTCCTCAACTTTCCTCGGATTTTGGTAAAGCCTACGAGGTCAACGCCATTCAGGCTAATCCTGCGGACGAGACATCCGAGGGAAAAAAGAAGGAAAAGGCAAGGCCAAAGCCGATGCCCTAGAACGATTCATCTAAACCTCGTGCTAATGATGGTTCATGGCATAGCTTGAAAGTATCCTGTCTTGTTTTTGATGAGGAACACCACACTAAGGATTGTCCTAGATGGCCTGAGTGTTAGTCAATTTCTCAAAGGTGCTAGGGAACTCCGGCGGTCCTCAGAACCCTTTGCATGCCGGAAAATGCGGTGGTCGGAGCAGCTTTGCACCATCTGCAACTGTTTGGCTCTTAGGTGTTGCATGATGAACTGTTCTACAATCGTTTCCATTGCTACTCGGTCGAAAGATTATCTTGGATCACAACTGGCGGTAGAAAGAGATGGGTGGTGGTCCTCTCCCCCACCTACCTCTAGTCCTCTTGATATTGAAAGGCTCGATGCGGGCCATTGTGCCATTGTAAAAAGGTGTTCTTCGGAAGTATTCTTATAATCCTAACGCTTTGTCTTTATCGGCATTACAATATTGTTGATTTAACGCGAGCGTTGTCAACGATGTCGGGTGTTGAAGTGCTTCGAGTTGTGTCTCGATTGAAGCGTTATTGTCTGTGGAAGTCGGTAGGATTGATCCTGTGATTCTAGCCTTCTCACTTTTGACTTAGATAATTTCGTCCCGACTTTTGCACCATATTCGCTTTGTGTATCGGTATTTTACATATTAGTGATGACTATATCTATGTTGAGTTTTCACAAGTTTGAATCCCATATGTCAATGTTGTCATCTGAAAACCCTCATAAACTTTTTCGCCATACACTTTTAGTCGCCCATGTCAAAGTCAAAACTCATTATCATTGTTTTTTCTAGCTTCATCCCTACTAGTCGCCATCGACTCCAAAAGGAAGAGAGTCCAAGTCTGTTTCAAAAGCCTCCCCTATGTTGAGTGGCGCTTTAAGACATTTTCACCCTTGGCAATCATCAAAAAGCCAAAATGCCTCCATACACTACGGACCAACCACTTGGTGACCTCTCACTTTGCAAATGAAATTGACAAACAGCTCTAAGTACGCGCCACTTACACCCCTAGGTCTCGACGCGCACAAACCACGAGTCTCAAGGCCGACTATTAGGTGTTTCACGGTGTTTTATGGATTCTACAAAGGCGAGGAAATATAACTTCATCTCGAAGGAGGAAATGCTTGAATCTACGGTTAGAGCAATTGCTTCTAAATGTAACATGAGCAGAGATATGCAGAAACAGAGAGCCACTCATCAGACCTTGCGACTCTTTCCGGCATGAAAATCACCCAGGAAGAGAAAGACACCTTTGTCACGGCAAGCCCCAGTAATTGTCATGGCCCGAGAACCTCCTTCATTTTACAAAAGCGAGAGGGTTAGGGCGCCTCCTTCATCTACAAACGAGAGGGCGCCGCCGATATTGACTTTAAGGATTGCAAAGCCCGAGTTTGCTTGTTACTAAACGGTGAAACACGAGACTCTAGGTTTACGAGTGTAAGTGATAATCATAGCGAGGCCTAAAATCTGAGTATGCAAATTAAAAGAGAAGCAGAGTTCGAGTCTTGCAAAAGTCATTTAGAAGTTTCCAAATCATAAGAATTGTTAAACCTTAGAAAGGCATATCATTGTGGCAAAAACCATGCAGTCATAAGCAACTTTCTTTTCCACAAGACTGATTTGAAGAAATGTGACAAATCATGTCATCCACCACAGTGTGGGGAGAAAAGTTGTTTGTTTTTCAAAGGATGCTGACTTAGAATATCTTTCAAATAATTTGTCATAAGTTAACCAAAGTGAATGCTAACTTTTCGGTTTCCCCTCGGAAAGCGATGCAGTGAGACGGTGACACTTTGGCTTGGGGTTTTTTACGAAGCACGGTGGTGTTTGCAAGCGAGAGGTGCCAGTATTGATGTGTTTCAGTTGGTTGCTTACCTTCATAATCCAAGAAAAACCTTGTCATGCAGCCTTGGCAAATAATCTTGGATAATTTGCTTAGTGAGCCTCCTCAGTGAAGCGAGAATGGCCAAGGCATTTAGTGTTGTTGAAAACTGATTGGTCAAAAGGAAGCCAAGCATTTGTCAAAAAGGCTATCCTTCATAAACAAAGTAAAGGACACTCATCCTCCTGCTCATAAGAGAATGCCTTCAAACAACTCATCACAGTGGAAAAGAAAGCAAAGTACAGTTGGTTTTCCAAAGAAAGTCTGCTCCTATAACAAAGTCAAAGATACCTTGCTGGTATATTTTGAGCAGAGGAAAAGTGTTAGAAAAAGCGCCCTCGAGTATAGACAGATGATGAAAGAGTTTAAGTAAATGCCACTGAAGTAGTGTACCCACAGTCAAAAAGAGGCTCAAATATTTCATCTCAACAAATACCAAAGGATAGTAAAATTTGCTTGGCTGTTGAATCATCATACCTCTGCCACAGTGAAATTAGGGTTAAGGAGCACCCGGGCAGTTTGTTTCAAAATGATTTTCTGATCAAACAGAGATGAAATTTACAAAATTGAGAGAGTTTTTTGTCCCTCATAGGTTCAAAAATAAAAACCTCCTTCAGTTTCTGCACAGGTATCATGGTTTGTGAGGAACATGAAAAATACAGATGTCACGGGAGAACTTCTGCACTAGGATACACCATTTTTGACCAGTTATGGGACAGTCAGTTTTTGAAGGCTCAATTGGACTCCAAATGAAAAAATTCAAGTTTCTATGGAAAATATACTTCCATATCTTTCCGATGAGCCATCTCGGGCCAAATTCCGACAAAAGGAAGGCATCCAAAAGTAGCCTGCAATCAACGCTATGTTTTTCTGCACCAGCATACACCATTTTTGACCAGTGATGGGACAGTCAGTTTTTGAAGGCTCAAATGGACACCAAATGAAAAAATTCAAGTTTTTCTGGAAATAATACTTCCACATATTTCCAACGAGCCATCTCGCGCCCAATTCCGACACCGGGAAGGCATTCAAAAATGGTCTACAAACAGCTCGATGCTTTTCTGCACCAGGATTTACCAGTTTTAACCAGTGTTGGGAAAATCAATTTTTGAAGGATCAAATGGACACCAAATGACAAAATTCAAGTTGTTCTGAAAGGTAGACTTCCACAGCTTTCCAACGAGCCATCTCGCGCCCAATTCCGACACCGGGAAGGCCTTCAAAATGAACTGCAAACTTGCGCGACGTGCCTAGAAAAGGGCGCGACGTGTCTGGAGCGAAAAATACAAAGGGCCATAACTAAGGCGCGACGTGCCTGTAGCAGCCTGCGGCACTCCTGTAGAAATGGTCAAAAATTTGCCTAAAAACCTTAAAAAATTTTTTCTAGAGCTGCTCAAACAGTTAAACAAGGGCTGCCATCCATTTTTTAGGGTCTTGCTACAATTCAAGGAGATGTGTTAAATGCTTTGAAGAAATTTGACACTGTGGGAGGTTAGAAGAGTGATTCATTAGTTTCAAGGAACCTAGAGCTGCCCTCAAGGCCAAGATGAAACCAAAACCTCTGTCAGCATTTTTAATGGAGAAAAACAATGTGTAGGAGGGTTGATAGTTTTGTTTAAACACTCGAGTTTTGCTGTGGTTTATGCTTGCTCAAGGAGAACATAGTGAGTGGTGAGTTTTTATTGATGTATAAAGCCCATTAGACCGCTCTCAAAACAAGGGTAAGGGATGAAGGCACTGTTTTAAAGCAGAAATTCAGGGTTTAATAAATGAAACAGTGGCCCAAATTTCAACCACAGTAATCATCCATATATCGCTTGGTCATTGTTCAAAGTTTTCCTCGGTGTGGTGAAGAGCATAATCAAGGCTGCCTTTTTTACAATAAACAGATTTTTGTATATGAAGTTGTAATTTGTCACTTGGAGGTATTGACAAAATTATAGGTGAGGAATAGTGAATGCAGGGGCAGTATCTTGATTAGGAGAGATGTTTGCTTGCTACAAGGCTATTTTATCCTCCTCAAAACACCTAGAGCCATGGCACCTTGCACTAACACAGTGATCTTTGACTGTGTTTTTACATTTTGGTTAACACTGTGCTTATCATTAAGATTATTTGTTGAATGGCATGCAGAGGGAGAAACACAGTATTTGGAAAGGTAAAAAAATGACCTAATTTCATGAAAAGTGATCGCTGTATAAATGTTTTTGATTCAAAAGAAAACATCTTTGTGGGGTAAAAAAGGACAAATAACCACTGTTGATTCCTTTGTTCTATAAAGCAGATTCAGTGAGTAAAACCACCATTACATTTGGAGGTCTTGTCGAACTTTGTGTGAGCAGCCGTAAAGTATAAGGAGAGCAGTACTTTGGTTAAGAAGAGTTTATTGTTGTTGAAAGCTATAGGTCTTTGAGCTCACACCAAAAAATAAACTCTGCCACCTAGCCCTATGTACAAGTGACTTTTTTCTATGGGAATGCACTAAGGTTGACTGTGTTCATATTGATTGAGTTTATTGGATTGATTGGCCCAAACAGAGAACAGTGTTGTTAAATCAAAGGGCTCTTTATTTTTCCTTCCTCTACGAAGACAAAGGTGTCCTATTGCCTCAAACACCAAAGCTGGGTGCCCAAACACAAGAAAGTCCTCTTGACTGTGTTTTCCTTTGATTGATGGTATAAGTCGTTATGAGTACTGGCTGATTTATATGCAAAGATAGGAAAGGCAACATTCTGAAGGTGCAGAGGTCTTATATTGAAAAGGGCATTCACAATACATTTGGGAACATTGTTGATTAACCAAACAAGGTTTGACCTTTCATCAAACAGAGTCAGTGAGGAATATGCCACTATAATTTCAAGGTGTTGTCAAGATGATATGAAAAGAGCAGTGAAGTAACATGAGGACAGTGTGTTGTTTAGAAAAGAGTTTTTGTTGGTATTTGAAGTGCTACCAGACCTTTGTTAACACATCAAACATTACAAAGCCTATCTCTTTATACTATGGACAGTCACCTTTGACTGTGTAAGATATTTATTGTTTGACTGTGTTTGTGTTATTAAACATATTTGGTGAGCTGTATACAAGGAGGGTAGTGCTTTGTTCAAAAAGAAGTTTATTGGCTTTTAACTCCTACAGGCCTTTGATAACACCTCAGAAGCATTTCAAAACTCTGCCACTTTATCTCATACACACAGTAACTTTGATTGTGTAAGATACATTTTACGGTTGAATGTCTTCATATTGGTGGATCTACTGATGAAGTGCCTACAAGGACAAAAGAAGGTCTTGAACTAAAAGTACGGTTGTTGCATTCCTCTAAAAAACAAGGGTGTCTTATATCCTCAACACATCAAAGGAAAAGTGACTTTACCACAAAACACAGAAGCATCACTTTGGCTGTGTTGTTATCCTTGAGTCTACTTGTTGAATGACATACAAAGGCAAGAAAAGGTATTGTTTGGAAGGAGCAGGGATCTTATACCCAAGGAGGACATCACACACAACAATTGAACCATGGTTGCCTTGATCAAAACAGTGACTGACAGAGAAGGCAGAATTTTTTTTGAGCAGCAAGAACATGATGAACACGGCCATGATAGTGACGAAGAAAGGGCAACCAAGAGATGATACACAGCAGCATCCTGATGAGGGCAAGCGAATACAAGACATGGATCACGAAGGGAATTCTCCAAAGTATGTGCTATCTGCCTCTCCTAGGCAAGGGGCCATGACTTCTTCACCAAAGCCAAAATGCCAAATATGAGACAAGGCTGCCCAAGACAAGCTCAAGAAGGCTAAAGGGAAGCGCCCGACATGGAAAGTAAAAAAAGACACTTCAGAACTTCATATTTTGGTTTTTGCTTCCGAACATATTGCCAAGGACCCTTGAGGGTCATACACGCCTATTTTGGGCAAATTTTGACACAATCTTGTTTTTTCACATTTTTTGGGTTTTTGGCCGAAAACTCATAATTTCGCCATTTCAGTTTGATGAGTTTTCAAGGGAGGAGGATGATACCAATGGATGCCATAATTCCATGAGCAGGTCTCCAGCGATTTTTAGGGCATTTGAAGATCATTCGCCCCCTCAAATTGGCGAAAAACAGCCTCATTTTGCACATTCTGCCCACCATATCAGCAGCCTGCTATTTTCTGGGTTTTTGCACACATGTACAGTTTTGAGGGACTTTCAGAGATCAGATTGAGGTGATTCCACTTGCATCAGAAAGAAGACACAGAGAGCTTTCCAACGAGCCATCATGAGCCTCATTTCGACACCGGGAAGGCTGCCATTTGCATCCAGCAAGTCAGGGGACCTTTTTCAGGCATAAATATGAAGTATTTTTGTAATTTTTGAACTCCAAAAATCTGTTTTTCCCAAATGTGCGTTAAGCTATTTTTATCATTGGGAAATCATGTAAAGTCAATATAATTTCCGTTTTTAGCAGTTTTTTAGATATTTTATGGGATATTTTGTGCCTTGGGCTTTGCGAAGCCTCAAGGACAAGTTTAGATATTTTGACTTGGCCAATGGGATAGCTAGTTGCTCCATGAGGTTTTCCTTCCTCAAGCCTATTTATTCCATGGTTCTCATTGTAAATCGGAGGCTGAACTTGAGAGAAGAATTAATGCATTGGTCATATGAGCTTTGAAGAATACACTTGAGTTATGATTTTTGGACTGCCTCTTGGATGCTTTTGAGGAATGGAGAAGGCTTGTTGATGGATTCCTTGTCATGGTAGAATGGTATAGTGCTTCTTAATGTGTTTTGTCTTCTAGTTCTCATTCATATTACATATTTCTTGCTACTATAGATCAGTAGAGATTGATTTTGAGATATGCCCATGGAGGCACCTCAAAATCCCTGAATCTTCATAGCTTGATGTTTTCTTCTCCCTTAGTTATGCTAAAGAATTCTTAGTTGCTCTTTAGTAACCTAAGGTATTGTTGCTAAGTTTTATTCATCAGTTCCATGTATGTTGAGTAGGATGTATGGTTTGCCCTACCTACCTATCAGCTGCCCATAGTTCTGTCCATAAAACTTTCTCTTTGACTGATTTGTTGATCATTTTGTTGAACCAAGGAGGCCTAGTCCAGATCTAGCCCTTTGCCTAAAACTATGAAAACTTATTTGTCCAAGTGCCCAATGACTTAGAGACTATGTTTAGGCGTTCCGGCATAGTTTATGAGTTGTTAGTTTGTCTCACGTGTTTTCCCCAAAGTCTGATAGCCTTTTCCCGAAGTTAGAGGGTCTTATACCTCTATGTATGGCTGGAATGTTTGATTTCTATGTATTGATTAGCTTATAGTTATTCCTAGCATGATCAATGGCTTGCTATTACATGTTTATGTCTGCTATTATCTAGTTTTCATTTGAAATCCCTTTTCTTTCACCAACTTATTGTCCATTTAATCCATTTTGCCCAGAGATCCCTTCTACTGTGAATCAAATCGGCCCTACAGCAGCTTTACATCATCACTTCATAGCTTCCTTGACCTGTTTGACCCCATAGCCCAATTTATCTACATATTGTTATCCAGTTTATGTATTTGATCAGTTTCATTCCTCACAAACTTAAAAAACCAAAAAACTAAAAACATACTTCATAACTAGCCTAATATCAAAACACTGCAAGTAAACACACCGACATCTTTTACATATATAGAGAGAGCCCTCTCTGAGTCCAGGAAGGCTAGGTCCTTGGGCTCCAAAGCTTGGTTTGATGTTACATCGTCATTTGGCTAGCCAATCGGCCAAATCACGGGACCCTAACATAATGGCGATCACGGTGGGACTTTGAGTCAAAACATCCTAGGTATCCCTTAGGAACTCTCAAAATCTCAGTCAAACTTAGAAGAGTAGAATCTAGTTGTCTCACCATCCTAGCAAAATGATGAGTCAGTTATAGGAAATTCTTCCAAACCTCGGGACTACATAAAACTCAGAAAAAACCACAAAAAACTCCCTTAGATTGGTTTTTGATAGTATTGGTGGTGGACCATACAAATATACCTCAAAACAACTAAAAATCCACCTGGCGACTCCACTAGCCTCTAGTAGGCCTTACTACCTTGCTAAATTTTAGAATACCATCTGATTTTGCCACCTCATCGCCACCCTAACATAATGGCGATCACGGTGGGACTCTGAGTGATTAAAAGCTTAGTTTCCCTCATCTTTAGAAGCCTTTAAGAATACTATCTGATTGACTTATCCCACTGCTCACTAACATAGTGACACTCACAGTAGGACCTTCCGAGTTGGTGGCAATCTAAGTACAACTTAGTAACTCCCGAAGTCTCAATCAAGCTTAGTAAACTTAGAGATTGTTTGAGGAGTAGAAAATAGCTCTTTCACCATCTTAGCAAAATGATGAGTCATTTATAGGAAACTCTTCCAAACCTTGTAGGCACATAAAACTCAAAAAACCCCAAAAACACTCCTTTAGATTGGCTTTTGACATTACTGGTGGTGGACCATACAAATATATCTCATAACAACCAATTTTCCACCTGGCGACTCCACTAACTTCTAGTAAGCCTTACTATTTCACCAAACTCTAGGCTACTATCCGATAGACCTTTCCCATCACTCACTAACATAGCGGGAGATGGTAAGACACTGAGTACATAATAGTCCAACAAACTCTTATAGACTCTTTGGTCCTTAGGTACCATAAACAAGCAAGCAGTCCATAGACTCATTTTTTAGAGTAAACTCTTTTTGTTCTCATCACCCTACCAAAGTGTTGAAACAAGTCTGGGATACTTTAACTAACCATAGGCTGCACATAAACTCAGAAAATCCAAAAAACATTCTCAGATTAGTCTTGGTGGTGGACCATAGCTATCTTCACAAAAACAACCCAGTTCCACCTGGCGACTCCACTAATCCATCCTGTTACTTTTGACCATCCTTCACCCTAGTAAAACCTTAGAAAACCCACTCATCCAGAACATTCACCAATATCATTCTCTCTAAACTCTGGATCTAAAATCTGGCTTCCCGAAGAATCAATACCAGATCCCATCCAGACCCCAATCCCCCTATCATAGTAGATGACCCGGAGAAGATTCTGTGGCAAGCTTCCGAAACTGATCATCTAGCTACCGATAGATCCATCCGTAGAACAAGATCTGTACCTAAAACTCGCAATATCCTTCTAGATTCACCTTCGGAACTAGAGTCATCACAAGCTCTTCCCCAAAGTAAATCATATAGTAAGATAAACTTCGACGATCTTGAACCCCTAAACCCACCACAGAGTCCTATTAGAGAAGCTTCACCCACCACTCCTCCTGATTTCCAGCTTCTTTATCAATTTGGCTCCTATCATCCCAGATCTGCTCAAAACCAGATCACTAGTCCTCATCTTGCGCATCATCCATTAGCTCCAGTCATGGCAGCCTGGTACGCACCTTTGGTGTTACCACCGCCCTTGGCTCCTCTCCCAAATAAATATCAAGACAAAATCCCACACTTTACCGGAGAAGACACCACCACAGCTCAACAGCATGTAAGTAGGATTAGTGATGCTTTTGAATACATGGAAGTACACGACGAAACAGTCAGAATGAGAATATTCGCCCAAAGCCTGGGTGGAGAACCCAAAACATGGTTTAAAAGCTTGCCTCCAAACAGCATCCAAAACATCTTAGAACTCTGCCAAGTCTTCGCGAACAAGTGGGAAGTCCGAAGGAACCCTATTCAAATCCTGTCAGAATATAACAACCTAAAACAGGAAAATGGGGAAAGTGTCCAGGCATACTGCACTAGGTTCAACAATGTGTATAACGCCCTCCCACCTCACTTCAAACCCCCACTTGGTTTAGTCTTGGCAAAATTCCCCGAGGGTTTTGATCCAGACATGACATATCATCTGAGAGACAAGGATCCCCCTACCCTCGAGGAAATGCAACAAGTAGCCATAAAACAAGAAGCCAATTTAGCAGAAAAAAGAGCTAGGACTAGATTAGAAAGAAAAGTCCCATATAGAGATGAGGTATCCAGTTCATCTCCTTCCCTAGATCCTAGAATAGATGGCTTGGTCAAATCCATGACAAAGAGGTGGGAAAAAATGAGTGAAAAAGTGCCTCCTAGGGAAAACCAACTAAACCCTCAAAACCAGAACCAAGGCTTTAGAAAAGGTCAGTCTCAAAATAAACCAAGAGGAAATCATCAGCAAATCAGACCATCCTTCAGTGAGAATTATGTTGATAAAGAGGATAAGGATACTGAACCCATTGATGAAAATCATTGGAACCTCATAGGTTCTGATAACGAGAGTAAGGTTTACCTCACAGCAGAAGAGCGAGAGTTATGCTATCCAAGTCAGGAAGAAACCAATGATGAAGATCTCGAAGATCCTGCCATAGATTTTCAGAATGCCATTATAGAAGCTCATAGGCAGTATAACCTTAGAAGTAGAAAAAACCAAGACTACTCCAAGAAGGGTAGCCCTGACACTGCTAAAACCTCTGACACCATCCCTAAAAAAGCCATGGATAGCAACAAAATTATGGCCAAGAAAATTGACCAAAACAAGGATAAAGTTATTCAAACAAGTCTTAGCTCAGATACTCTTAGCACCTCTACAAAAACCCCCGAAGTAACGGTGTCAAACAAAGTCCTGAATCAGAGTCAGCAAATTAAGAGCATAGAAAAGATCATGTCCGAAAAAGCTGAAACAAATCTGCCCAAACTACAAACTCCTTTTAGTTTCGAAGGGGAAGTTTCCGAAATAAAAATTACCATACCCCTTACTAAGCTAATAACTGTAGATAGGTATAGATCTCAAATTTTCAAAGTTTTTGACATAGGGAGCGAAGCAGATACTTTAAATCTAACTGAAAACAAACCCGAGCTCTTATTCGGCCCGAAAATAGAAGTTCAATACCAAGAAGGGTCTGTTTCTCCTTCCTATGTGAGCCTGAACATACGGGACAATATATTACATAATTCCATGTTAGATTCGGGTACCTCCCATAACCTCATGCCTAAAGCAGTCATGGAAAACCTGGGACTAGAAGTAACTCAACCTCTGGTAACTCAAGCAGTCATGGAAAACAATACTCCCATTTATTCCACTCATTCCAATTTAGATTCTTTTATCTTATACAATGAAAGTGATATAGACAAGCAGATAATGGAAAAGGAAGAAGCTGTCGAACCATCAGAAACACATTTTCCGTTACTAGATGCAGAAACTAATAACCAAAACTTCTCTGATCTTTCTCCTGTTAATCCTGCATATCATAAGTCAGAAAATAGATTTGTAAATCAAGTTGAAGAAAAGAAATATGGCAATCCAATGTACATGGCTGGTGACATTGCTTATGTTAATGATTCTCAAATGTTTGATCAATATGTTGACTTATATGATTTCCAAACAGAAGCTAACTTTGCAGACGATTCAGTTTTTGATTTTTGGGAGGAAGCTCAGTTTCATAAATTTGAGAAAAGTAAGCAGCCATTACCGGTCATCTATGACACTCATGAGGAGAACCTTGAAAGTTTAGAAGTAAGTGAAGAGTCTCGGACTTTTTGCTCTACTTCACTTCAGCCCGTCAGAGATAACATGCACATGATTGGAAATCAATAGTTTTTCAGCTTTGATGATGAGTTTGAGGAAGATGGTGAAATTCTTGAGCATATTGTAAATGAGAATCCTTTGCCTGAAATAGTTGAGGAAATCATTTTGGACATAGAATCTTCCTTAACTCCAGATTTGCAGTTACCCAGTTCCATTGAGTTACAAATTGCGGATGAAGAAGTAGAGGTTGATAAACACATGGGAGTTGTCACACTATCCTTTCAAGATAATTTACTGTCAAAGTGTATCCCTGGCCATCAACCTGATGACCTTCACACAGTTTCCAGCCCGCCCTATCAAAACACATCAGCTTGGATTGAAAAATACACTGCAATACATGATGAGTCTGACAGTTCGAGTGATTATGAGGAAGAGTCGTTTTACCAGGGAGGTCCCAAATATAGCCAAGTGGAAGAAAGAGTAGTCCTAAATGAAGCCTATATCTCAAAACCTCTAGATCAGGTATTATTCCAAGATCCATTTGTTGTTTTCCTTGAGAAGTCTGAAAGAGTAGTCTTGAATAAATCCTATGTATCAAATCCTCTAGATCAGGTATTATTCCAAGATCTATTTATTGTTTTCCTTGAGAAATCTGTAGGGGTAGTGGGTTCTATCATAAACAAGTTGCTACCAAGAATGAGAAAAAACTTAAGCTCTACTATCCAGAAACAAACCAAATGGGAGTGGCCTTTTCATTATTTCCGCATCATGAAAGAACTAAACCAGAATCACCCATGTGAGCATCTACTTGACTGATTGCATTGGAAAACAGAGTTCACCAAACAAATGTCTATTGTGCACAGATTAGATCAGGATAGAAAGACAACAATAGAAAATAAGCTTAGCCTGTGAGCACCTTTTCATTTGTAGTTTGTTTGAAGAAAAAGTGAAAAAGCAGAAAATACAAAAAATAGTGAAAAGTAGAAAAAGAGGGCAGTTTCTAAAAAGCAGTGGTAAGGCCCCATGTTCAAAAAAAAAAAAAAAAAAAAAAATAGTCCTTCGGAAAGCGAGCAAGTCTAAATGCCGCTACTAGTACTTCAATGTCTTGTTCAGCTATCTAGCCTAATCATAGCTGAGCATGTTTAAATTTATTCGCTGATAAGTTAGTGAGTGCAAAGATAGTCAACATTGTGTAAGATTGACTTATCACAGAGCTTAGATTAGGGAGAGATTCTGGTTCCACATGCCTAAAACAGAACCAAAGAGAGAAGCTAGGGATGAAAAACACATTGTATATCTTAGCCCGGCTTGTCTAGTTTCCTTTTTGTTGCAGAATAACATTTGTGTGCAGCTTGTCTTTTATGCCGCAAATGCATGACAAATCAGACTGCCTAATCCTGATTTGATCATTTTTGAATTTCATGTTTTAGATTAGAGAATAAAATCCTGTCAAACTGCTTAATATTGACAGTCAATCTAGCTTTAAGTAGAGAAATGAAGGAGTTCATCAGTTTAATCTGAACTCCCGGCAGATATAAGGGTAGAAATAGATAGGTTCATTTTGCAAAAGAAAAAATATGCATTGTCAAAAGGCTGCTAGTTCAAATGCGCCAAAGAGAAGAAAAAATGTTAGGAAAGATAGTGGGGTAGGTAGAAGTATCATTGATGATTAACCATGCTGTCACTTTTCAGAAATAACATCAAGAGAAGGGTAAAATTTTGTGCCAATGGATAAGGCATTGGTCTTCATAAGCCAAAGATCTGAATTCTGGACACCTCCTGACGAGGAGCTGCCCTCCCCAAATGGAGCCACTGTTAGCCATCAGTATTTTTTTTTTTTTTTTTTTTTTTTACATGTTAGTGATGACTATATCTACAGCTGAGTTTTCTAGAAACTGATTTCCTTATGTCAATATGTCATCCAGAAAACCCTCCCAAAACTTTTTTTGCCCTTCTATCTATTCAGTCCACCTATGGCGAAGTCAAAACCTCATGATCACAAGCCTACCTAGCTTCAGCCTTCTTGATCTACCCATCAGCTTTAAAAGGCAAATCCACATCTGTTTCAAAAGTCTTCCCTATGTTAGGAAGTGGCGTTTTAGGACATTTCACCTTTGGCAATCCTCAAAAAGCCAAAAAGCCCCCATCTACAAAAGACCTGCCATGACTGATCCCTTACTTTGCAAATGAAATTGATAAGCAGCCTTAAGTCGCGCCACTCACACCCCCTAGATCTCAGCACTGCATAAAACCCAACCTCAAGCTGACTATTAGGTCTTTCACAGTGTTCTATGGTTCTACAAAGGCAGGAAATATATTTCATCTCATGGAGTAAATGTTTGAGTTTACAGTTAGAGGAACAACTGCTTCTAAATGTAACTTGAACCTTTAGATATGTCTGCAAAATAGAAAGCCAATCATCTGGACTTTACAACTCTTTTCAGCATAAAAATCACAGTAAGAAAAGGTCACCACTGTCTCAGCAAACTGGTAAATTGTCAAGGCCCAGAACCTCCTTCATTCACAAGCAGAGGGTTAGGGCGCCTCCTTCATCCATAAGCAGAGGGCACGGGCAAATATTGACTTAGATGATGGCAAAGATCCAGGTTTGACTTGAGCTGAAACAAATGAAACAGGGACTCCAGGTTTTATGAATGTGACTAATGATCATAACAGGAATATAGTGGAAATATGCTAAGCTCAAAGGAAAGGGGAGTTTGGTCTGATAAAGGAGCTCATTTAAAACTTGCAAATCATATGAATTGTTGAACTTTAGAAGGGCCTGTCATCAGTAAACATCCAAATCATAAGAAGCCTGTTTTGTCCAAGATCAAATGGAATAGATGCTGTTAACCAATGTCATCACACAGGCAGGAGAAAAGTTGTTTGTTTTTCAAAGGATGCTGACTTAGACTATCTTTCAAATAATTTGTCATAAGTTAACCAAAGTGAATGCTAACTTTTCAGTTTCCCCTCAGAGCAGTACAGTGAGACAGTGACACTTTGACTAGGGTTTTTCTGAAGCACAGTAGTGTTTGCAAGCAGAGGTGCCAGTATTGATGTGTTTCAAGTTGGTTGCTTACCTTCATAATCCAAGCAAAACCTTTTCATACAGCCTTAGCAAATAATCTTCAGATACTTTGCTCAGTGAAGGGCCTCCTCCATTTATGAGTAGATGGCCAAGGCATTTAGTGTTGTTGAAAACTGATTGGTCAAAAGGAAGCCAAGCATTTGTCAAAAAGGCCATCCTTCATAAAAAAAGTAAAGGACACTCATCCTCCTGCTCATAAGAGAATGCCTTCAAACAACTCATCACAGTGGAAAAGAAAGCAAAGTACATTTGGTTTTCCAAAGAAAGTCTGCTCCTATAACAAAGTCAAAGATACCTTGCTGGTATATTTTGAGCAGAGGAAAGGTGTTAGAAGAAGCGCCCTTGAGTATAGACAGAGGATGAAAGAGTTTAAGTGAATGCAACTGAAGCAGTGTACCCACAGTCAAAAAAAGGCTCAAATATCTCATCTCAAAAAATACCAAGGGATAGTAAAATTTGCATGGCTGTTGAATCATAATACCTCTGCCACAGTAAAATTAGGGTTAAGGAGCACCCGGGAAGTTTGTTTCAAAATTATTTTCTGACCAAACAGAGATGAAATTTACAAAAGTGAGAGAGGTTTTTGTCCCTCATAGGTTAAAAAATGAAAACCTCCTTCATTTTCTACACAGGTATCATGGTTTGTGAGAAACGTGAAAAATTCAGATGTCACGGGAGAATTTCTGCACCAGGATTCATCATTTTGACCAGTGATGGGACAGTCAGATTTTGAACAACCAAATTGACTCCAAATGAAAAAATTCAAGTTTTTATGGAAAATATACTTCCATAGCTTTCCGATGAGCCATCTCGGGCCAAATTCTGACAAAAGGAAGGCATCCAAAAGTAGCCTGCAATCAACGCTATGTTTTTCTGCACCAGCATACACCATTTTTGACCAGTGATGGGACAGTCAGTTTTTGAAGGCTCAAATGAACACCAAATGAAAAAATTCAAGTTTTTCTGGAAAGAAGACTTCCACATCTTTCCAACGAGCCATCTCGCGCCCAATTCCGACACCGGGAAGGCATTCAAAAATGGTCTACAAACAGCTCGATGCATTTCTGCACCAGGATTTACCAGTTTTGACCAGTGTTGGGAAAATCAATTTTTGAAGGATCAAATGGACACCAAATGACAAAATTCAAGTTGTTCTGGAAATTAGACTTCCACAGATTTCCAACAAGCCATCTCGCGCCCAATTCCGACACCGGGAAGGCCTTCAAAATGAACTGCAAACTTGCGCGACTTGCCTGGAAAAGGGCGCGACGTGCCTGGAGCGAAAAATACAAAGGGCCATAACTAAGGCGCGACGTGCCTGTAGCAGCCTGCGGCACTCCTGTAGAAATGGTCAAAAATTTGCCTAAAAACCTTTAAAAACTCTTTCTAGAGCTGCTCAAACAGTTAAACAAGGGCTGCCATCCATTGTTTAGGGTCTTGCTACAATTCAAGGAGATGTGTTAAATGCTTTGAAGAAATTTGACACTGTGGGAGGTTAGAAGAGTGATTCATTAGTTTCAAGGAACCTAGAGCTGCCCTCAAGGCCAAGATGAAACCAAAACCTCTGTCAGCATTTTTAATGGAGAAAAACAGTGTGTAGGAGGGTTGATAGTTTTGTTTAAACACTCGAGTTTTGTTGTGGTTTATGCTTGCTCAAGGAGAACATAGTGAGTGGTGAGTTTTTATTGATGTATAAAGCCCATTAGACCGCTCTCAAAACAAGGGTAAGGGATGAAGGCACTGTTTTAAAGCAGAAATTCAGGGTTTAATAAATGAAACAGTGGCCCAAATTTCAACCACAGTAATCATCCATATATCGCTTGGTCATTGTTCAAAGTTTTCCTCGGTGTGGTGAAGAGCATAATCAAGGCTGCCTTTTTTACAATAAACAGATTTTTGTATATGAAGTTGTAAGTTGTCACTTGAAGGTATTGACAAAATTATAGGTGAGGAATAGTGAATGCAGGGGCAGTATCTTGATTAGGAGAGATGTTTGCTTGATACAAGGCTATTTTATCCTCCTCAAAACACCTAGAGCCATGGCACCTTGCACTAACACAGTGATCTTTGACTGTGTTTTTACATTTTGGTTAACACTGTGCTTATCATTAAGATTATTTGTTGAATGGCATGTAGAGGGAGAAACACAGTATTTGGAAAGGTAAAAAAATGACCTAATTTCATGAACAATGATCGCTGTATAAATGTTTTTGATTCAAAAGAAAACATCTTTGTGGGGTAAAAAAGGACAAATAACCACTGTTGATTCCTTTGTTCTATAAAGCAGATTCAGTGAGTAAAACCACCATTACATTTGGAGGTCTTGTCGAACTTTGTGTGAGCAGCAGTAAAGTATAAGGAGAGCAGTACTTTGGTTAAGAAGAGTTTATTGTTGTTGAAAGCTATAGGTCATTGAGCTCACACCAAAAAATAAACTCTGCCACCTAGCCCTATGTACAAGTGACTTTTTTCTATGGGAATGCACTAAGGTTTACTGTGTTCATATTGATTGAGTTTATTGGATTGATTGGCCCAAACAGAGAACAGTGTTGTTAAATCAAAGGGGTCTTTGTTTTTCCTTCCTCTACGAAGACAAAGGTGGCCTATTGCCTCAAACACCAAAGCTGGGTGCCCAAACACAGAAAGTCCTCTTGTGTGTTTTCCTTTGATTGATGGTATAAGTCGTTATGAGTGCGGTGATTTATATGCAAAGATAGGAAAGGCGGCATTACGAAGGGTAGGGGTCTTACTCTATTGAAGGGCATTCACAATGCATTTGAACATTGTTGATTAACCAAACGGGGTTTGACCTTTCATCAAACGAAGTCGGTGAGGAATATGCCACTATAATTTCAAGGTGTTGTCAAGCTGGTATGAAAAGAGCGGTGAAGTAACATGAGGACGGTGTGTTGTTTAGAAAAGAGTTTTTTTTGTTGGTATTTGAAGTGCTACCAGACCTTTGTTAACACACTCAAACACAAAGCCTATCTCTTTATACTATGGACAGTCACCTTTGACTGTGTAAGATATTTATTGTTTGACTGTGTTTGTGTTATTAAACATATTTGGTGAGCTGTATACAAGGAGGGTAGTGCTTTGTTCAAAAAGAAGTTTATTGGCTTTTAACTCCTACAGGCCTTTGATAACACCTCAGAAGCATTTCAAAACTCTGCCACTTTATCTCATACACACAGTAACTTTGATTGTGTAAGATACATTTTACGGTTGAATGTCTTCATATTGGTGGATCTACTGATGAAGTGCCTACAAGGAAAAAAGAAGGTCTTGAACTAAAAGTACGGTTGTTGCATTCCTCTAAAAAACAAGGGTGTCTTATATCCTCAACACATCAAAGGAAAAGTGACTCTACCACAAAACACAGAAGCATCACTTTGGCTGTGTTGTTATCCTTGAGTCTACTTGTTGAATGACATACAAAGGCAAGAAAAGGTATTGTTTGGAAAGAGCAGGGATATTATACCGAAGGAGGACATCACACACAACAATTGAACCATGGTTGCCTTGATCAAAACAGTGACTGACAGAGAAGGCAGAATTTTGTTTGAGCAGCAAGAACATGATGAACACGGCCATGATAGTGACGAAGCAAGGGCAACCAAGAGATGATACACAGCAGCATCCTGATGAGGGCAAGCGAATACGAGACATGGATCACGAAGGGAATTCTCCAAAGTATGTGCTATCTGCCTCTCCTAGGCAAGGGGCCATGACTTCTTCACCAAAGCCAGAATGCCAAATATGAGACAAGGCTGCCCAAGACAAGCTCAAGAAGGCTAAAGGGAAGCGCCCGACATGGAAAGTAAAAAAAAGACACTTCAGAACTTCATATTTTGGTTTTTGCTTCCGAACATATTGCCAAGGACCCTTGAGGGTCATACACGCCGATTTTGGGCAAATTTTGACACAATCTTGTTTTTTCACATTTTTTGGGTTTTTGGCCGAAAACTCATAATTTCGCCATTTCAGTTTGATGAATTTTCAAGGGAGGAGGATGATACCAATGGATTCCATAATTCCATGAGCAGGTCTCCAGCGATTTTCAGGGCATTTGAAGATCATTCGCCCCCTCAAATTGGCGAAAAACACCCTCTTTTTGCACATTCTGCCCGCCATATCAGCAGCCTGCTATTTTCTGGGTTTTTGCACACAGGTACAGTTTTGAGGTACTTCCCGAGATCAGATTGAGGTAATTTCACTTGCACCGAAAAGCAGACACAGATAGCTTTCCAACGAGCCATCATGAGCCTCATTTCGACACCGGGAAGGCTGCCATTTTCCTTCAGCAAGTCAGGGGACCTTTTTTAGGCATAAATATGAAGTATTTTTGTAATTTTTGAACTCCAAAAATCTGCTTTTCCCAAATGTGCGTTAAGCTATTTTTATCATTGGGAAATCATGTAAAGTCAATATAATTTCCGTTTTTAGCAGTTTTTAGATATTTTATGGGATATTTTGTGCCTTGGGCTTTGCAAAGCCTCAAGGACAAGTTTAGATATTTTGACTTGGCCAATGGGATAGCTAGTTGCTCCATGAGGTTTTCCTCCCTCAAGCCTATTTATTCCATGGTTATCATTGTAAATCAGAGGCTGAACTTGAGAGAAGAATTAATACATTGGTCATATGAGCTTTGAAGAATACACTTGAGTTATGATTTTTGGACTGCCTCTTGGATGCTTTTGAGGAATGGTGAAGGCTTGTTGATGGATTCCTTGTCATGGTAGAATGGTATAGTGCTTCTTAGTGTGTTTTGTCTTCTAGTTCTCATTCATATTACATATTTCTTGCTGCTATAGATCAGTAGAGATTGATTTTGAGATATGCCCATGGAGGCACCTCAAAATCCCTGAATCTTCATAGCTTGATGTTTTCTTCTCCCTTAGTTATGCTAAAGAATTCTTAGCTGCTCTTTGGTAACCTAAGGTATTGTTGCTAAGTTTTATTCATCAGTTCCATGTATGTTGAGTAGGATGTATGGTTTGCCCTACCTACCTATCAGCTGCCCATAGTTCTGTCCATAAAACTTTCTCTTTGACTGATTTGTTGATTATTTTGTTGAACCAAGGAGGCCTAGTCCCGATCTAGCCCTTTGCCTAAAACTATGAAAACTTATTTGTCCAAGTACCCAATGACTTAGAGACTATGTTTAGGCGTTCCGACATAGTTTATGAGTTGTTAGTTTGTCTCATGTGTTTTCCCCAAAGTCTGATAGCCTTTTCCCGAAGTTAGAGGGTCTTATACCTCTATGTATGGCTGGAATGTTTGATTTCTATGTATTGATTAGCTTATAGTTATTCCTAGCATGATCAATGGCTTGCTATTACATGTTTATGTCTGCTATTAACTATTTTGCACTTGAAATCCCTTGTCTTTCACCAACTTATTGTTCATTTAATCCATTTTGCCCAGAGATCCCTTCTACTGTGAATCAAATCGGCCCTACAGCAGCTTTACATCATTACTTCATAGCTTCCTTGATCTGTTTGACCCCATAGCCCGATTTATCTACATATTGTTATCCAGTTTATGTATTTGATCAGTTTCATTCCTCACAAACTTAAAAAACCAAAAAACTAAAAACATACTTCATAACTAGCCTAATATCAAAACACCGCAAGTAAACACACCGACATCTTTTAAATATATAGAGAGAGCCCTCTCTGAGTCCAGGAAGGCTAGGTCCTTGGGCTCCAAAGCTTGGTTTGATGTTACATCGTCATTTGGCTAGCCAATCGGCCAAATCACGGGACCTACAACAAGGCCAAGCCTCTTCTTCCAAATACAACGCAGATCCTGTTGAGGGTTTGGTTGTCTTTGAAAGCTATAGCAGGTGGAGGCTAGATCTACTCAGATCTAGGCCAATATAGTGCCTCTTTTCAGTGGGGAAGGCTTCTATCCCATTGGCAAGAGATTATTGGATCATTGGAGCTACATTTTCAGATCTTGGAATCAGGCCAAACATGTTCTAAAGCCTACAACGCAGTCTTTCTTCCAGAACTGTGTTATTTGTGTGGGTACTATTGCAGGGCCTTTTGGCATACTTTTTGGAGTGTTTTTCATGTGTTGGGGATATTCCCTTCACATTTGAGATCCAATAGGAGGGGATCATTATATTGAATATATCAGATCAGATCTTAATTTTCATGTATTTCTAAATATTTCTGCAAATCTGCAGCATTAGATCTCAAATCTACTCCTTGTACTTCATGTTTTGCTAAAAACCCCAAGGGGAATTTGAAGAAGAGCCTATCTAGTGTACAGATCTGATATAGATCTAACTTTTCATACATAGATCTGCTCTAGATCTGAAGTATAATCTACATCAGTTGCAACTAAAAAAGATAATTTTGTCAAGCTATTTCAGTCTTAATACATAGTTGCAACACCTCTTTTTGAGGATTTTCTTCCATAAAATTCTTCTATTTCCTGTTGTACATCTCTTAGGATGAATTATTCATATATTTTTCTGATGTATATGTAAATAATGAGCCTCCATATTGTCCTCCTGCTCTTACTCAGCTTATCTGCGTTATTTCTCTGCATTATTGTTTAACATTGCTACATTTCCCCATTTGGGAATATTATAAAGGCTGCGTTGTAGAGGATCTAGGCCCACTTTAGAGTGCGTTGGTCAACTGGGAGTGAATGTTTTATTGGATTCCGGGAACCTTCCCAACCTCTAGTGACTTCTAGAAGTTGTTCCAGATTTCACCTCATCTAATAGCTTCAAATTTGGAACCCATGAAGTCATTAAACCTCTTCATCCATTTTTAGGAAAGCCATTCAATGATTCATTTATGTCAAACTACCTTCATCTACTTATAAATAGAGCATTGATCATAGTGCACAAGAGAGCAAGAATTTATGTTAAGTAGAGTTATGTTGGTGAGATCACAGCTCTTGGAGGTATTGTGGATGTATTGTGATGTTGTTGGATTGTTGATGCCAAATGTGATGAGGATGGGACCATGGAAAATTTTAGGGGCTAATATTCACAAGTGGGCTAATATTCCATGATTTTTCCAAAATAAATTTTCACCAATTTCCATTTTTATAAAAATGATTCGCCCGAATTTTATAATATAAAATTATTTTACCTTAAAATTCACCAACGTTATATAGAGAGTATATATAAAATAATTATAGAGGTGAGGAAGAGTGAACATATCACAAATAGGTTTTCCTCCCTTTATCTATTCATTTTAAGGAAAAGGTCATATATACTTCTTTATGTTGTTCTAAGTGCACCACCACACTTAGGGAAATCATACTTATTTGTGGGTTTGTATTTTTGTAAAATAAATTCGCAACCATACTGGGGATTGACGGATCATCCCTGGTGGTTTTTTCCTTGTCCATCAACATCTAGTAGACTTTACCTTCTTATTTTCAGTCATTTGAATGTTTCTTAGCAAAATAAGTGTGTTTGATTACTTTTTCAAAGAGTCGTCTAGCACCAACGCATTGTTGGTCTTAACACAGTGCTCTACATAGCACTGCTGGCTTAGGGATAGTGATCTAAAACGCATTGTCTCCCACTCAAGGGTGCATTTCCCCTGTGACCAACCAAAATCTCTCATATTTTGTCTTTTTCTAATTCATGTCAGTGTTTTCTTGCTGAATTTTTGAGTGATTGATTACCTCTAGAGACCAGTTTTCCTCTACTCTTCTTGCCTCACTTTGTATTTGTTTGGTCAATGTTTATTTGTGTTTTATTTGTCATTTTCGAATAGTTCAAATGTTAAATTTTACATTCAATCAATTCATTCTTTTCAAAAAGAGGAATTGTTGTTTCAGTGTTTGTTTCTCTTGAAATTTTTGAGTGATTTTTTGTGCATTAGTTTCTTTTTCATTCATCTAAAGGTAAAGGAAATTGAAAAGAAAAACATGCATTTACATATAGGGATTGTGACTATTGCTTAAAGAATAGTTTAGGGAAATTTCATTTAGATGTGCCCATTGTTGATTGCATATAATTTGATTCCTCTATCCCTTGTAGCTAGCTTTTCATTATCGAAAATCAATTTGAAACAAATGCTAATCATTATAATTTCATTGTAGGAATGTGTAATACATCTCATGGTGAACCTAAAAGACAAATTGATAAGCACTATCGACATAGAATTTATCTGAATTTATCTAAGGAAACATTGTAACATTAACGATAACATTTAGAGTTCTAGGTTAGATGACGTGTTCTAGAGTTGTTAAACATAGCAGTTGTCATTAATTTTTTTCAATACATTCCAAGTGTGATGCCTCATTCCACGTACGTAAGTATATTGGAGCTCGTCCACATACGTTGGGGTATATCGAGTGGTGTTCTAGTACGAAAAGTATAAGGGGATGCTCTCACTGTGCGCTTTCGCATTAGACAACGCTAATACTGATTGGACCTCCACGTACCTTCGCGTATATTAGGGAGGAAAAATTTAGGTTGCTTACCATCCATAGGTAACTAAGTCGGCCACCTTGTACCTGTGATACACCGAACACAGTATTCGGGGAGATTTCCTGCACGTACATAAGTCCTTGGTTTACTGGGGCAATATATTGCAGTTCACAGTTGCTTGGTAAACCTTTTTCCTAGAATTACCCTATTTTTTTATTTGTTTTTGTATAAAATCAATCAGCAACCATGGAAGAAGATCAACCCTTTCCTCGTCGTTCGCGTAGGATATCGAATAAACGTTCGTTACCTCTAGAAGCTACACCTAGTAGATGAAGGTGCACTCGTCCTAGCGAGTCTGGTACCTCTGGAACTCTTGGTTCTACATCACCTGATATACCAGAGACATATGATCCTTTGAGTGCTAAGTCTCGAGTCATTTCTACTGATCCCAGTTTATCTGCTACTGTCGAGACATAACCCTCACAGTTACCTAAGGAAACTGAAATTTATGTTGGGTGTGGAACCTGATTATCTTGTTTGATTTGTATCACAGCATTGGACCCCTATACCTTAATGGGGCGACAAAATTTCCCATAATTAAACGTTGCCTGGGGGGTCCAGAGGGGTGGCTGCGACTTTATAGAGCCCCCCCTAGCGGGGGGTTTCAGGGGCAGCACCCCCGAAGCTAAAAACATATGTAAAATTGCCTTGTAAAAGTATAATAATTTCTAGTCAATTTGGGCAGTTCATTAGGCAGATGATCTGACGGTAGAAGTTATGTTTAGTTTAAGGTTTTTTCCCTAGAGGGAAACCCCTCACTTTTATGAGGGTATTGTATTGCAGTTGTGCATTGTATATGTATTCTCAGAGCGAGAAACAGATAGGGAGATTGCGAGAGAGAAAAAAGGATATTACAGCGGATCTACTGTAGGTTGTGTCTCTTCATTTTTCTAGATAATAGAAAGGAAGGATTGGTTTTTCGAGGTGGATGTAGCCCAAACTGGGTGACCCATGTATATATATGTCTCTCTGGTTTTATGTGTTTCTTGTGCTTGTGTTTTTCGCATATTTTATGTGTTTCATTGCTCTATAATATATAATTTTCTAACAACTGGTATCAGAGCCAAAGGTCTATTTGGCTGATAAACTCACATGAAAGAAGGGTTCTTGGTTCAAGTAGGAGAAATGGCAGAAGATGGTAAGTTTAGGGTCGAGAAATTTAATGACCAAAACTTCCCACTGTGGAAGATGCAGATGCAACATTATCTGTATCAGAAATATTTCTTGTAGTGTACCATTGAGAGGAAAAACAAAGAATTTGATGGCTATGACAAACGTAGAATGGGATATTATCAATAGAAAGGCACTCAGAACAGTACAGTTGTGCCTCGCAGCATCGCTAGCCTTCAATATTTCGAAGGAAACAACAACAGAGGGTTTGATTAAGGTGTTGGAGAAATTATATGAAAAACCCTCGGCCTCAAACAAGGTATTTCCTATGAAATTTTTATTTAATATGAATATGTCGGAAGTTGGATCTGTTGTAGACCATTTAAATTATTTTAATACAATTACTAGTCAGTTAAGTTCTGTAGGGATAAAATTTGATGATTGAGTTAGAGCTCTGTTATTTTTGTGCTCATTGCCAGAAAGTTGCAATGGTTTAGTTATGGCCATTAGTAACTGTGTCTCTAGATCTAGTACTTTAAAGTTTTATGATGTTTTCGGTGCTATCCTTAGCGAGGAATTGCGATGAAAAAGCTCTGATGAGACATCGGGTAATGATTTAAGTGCAGATTATAGGGGAAGAAGAATGGAAAGAGGAAAGAGCTCGGGATATCACAGTAAATCAAGGAAAGGAAGATCCAAGTCTAGATCAGGAATAGTGTGCTGGAAATGCGGAAATAAATGACACCTGAAGAAAGACTGTAGATCTCGGAAGGGAAAAGAAGGAGACGCAAAACAAGAAAACAATCATGAAGAAAATATGATAGGTGATGTGTTACAAGATTATTTGATTCCTTCTTTCGAAAATGTTACTAATTCTTGGGTTGTAGATTCAGGGACCTCATTCCATGCCACACCTGATAAGAAATATTTTCATGACTATGTTCAAGGAGATTTTGGACAAGTTTGTTTGGGTGATGATAAACCCTATAAAATTGTTGGAATGGGTAAGGTTATTGTAAAACAACAGAATGGAAACCAATGGCTATTAAAGGAGGTAAGGCATGTTCCAGATCTGAAGAAAAATCTAATTTCAACAGGGCAGTTAGGCGGTGAAGGTTGTGTGACAATTTTCACAGATAAAACTTGCAAGGTCACCAAAGGAGCCCTGGTAATAGCAAAAGGCGAAAAGGTTGGTACATTGTATTTATGCAATGGTATTTCTAACTCTATTAATGCTTTAACTTCCAAAGGAGAAGATGCAGCATTATGGCATCATAGGCTCGAACACATGAGTGAGAAGGGGATGAAGATTCTTCACTCAAGAAATTTGTTGTCAAGTTTGAAGAATGTTGATTTGGATTTCTATGAAAATTGCACTTATGGAAAACAGAAGAGAGTCAGATTTCTCAGAGTTGGGAAAGAAAAGAAGAGTGAAAAATTAGAGCTTGTGCCTACAGATGTATGGGGACCTGCTCAAGTATCATCTCTCGGTGGCTCTCGTTAATATGTTACTTTTATTGATGATGCAACTAGAAAAACTTGGATTTATTGTATTAAAAATAAATCTGATGCATTTGATACTTTCAAGAAATAGAAAGCTTTGGTTGAGATTGAGACAAGAAAGAAGTTGAAGTGTCTCAGATCAGACAATGGAGGTGAATATTGCAGAAAAGAGTTTGATAGGTACTATTCAAAGCATGGAATTAGTAGAGAGAAGACAGTTCGAAGAACACCACAAGAAAATGGTGTGTCGGAAAGGATGAACAGAACAATCATGGAGCGTGCAAGGTGCATGAAATTTTATGCAGGATTTCCTTTACAATTTTGGGCAGATGATATAGATACTGTTGTTTATCTAATAAACAGAGGGCCTTCAAGTTCCTTGGATGGTGGTATTCCAAAGGAAGCATGGACAGGTAAAAAGGTAAACTACTCTTTTTTAAAGCCTTTTGGCTGTGAGGCCTTTGTCCACACTAACAAATAAAATAGAACAAATCTTGAGGAAAAATCAAAGAAATGTACCTTTATTGAATACGGTGTTATGATTTTGGTTATCGCTTATATGATTATGAAAATCAAAAAATCACTAGGAGCAGAGATGTAATATTCAATGAAAAGGTCTTGTATAAGAATCAGTTGCAGGAAAATAAACAGGAAAAAGAAAACAAAGAATACATAGTTCTTGATGAGATCACAGAAAAAGTAAAGGTGCCTGAAAATAATAATAATCAATAGCCACAACAACAAAAACCACCAAAACAACAATAGGCACCTAAAACACCTGAAAATGGTGTCAAAATATCTACCAGGATAAGTAGACACCTTGAACGATACTCTCCTTCATTATATTATTTATTGTTGACTGATTCTAGTGAACCCGAATGTTATGAAGAAGCAATGCAGGTTGAAACCAGGAAGAAGTGGGAGCTAGCCATGGAAGAAGAGATGGACTCCTTAATGCATAACCAGACTTGGGACTTAGTTAGGTTGCTTGCAGGTAAAACTACATTGTAGAATAAATGGGTTTACAGACTGAAGGAAGAAGATGGAGGAAAACAGAGGTAAAAAGATAGACTTGTGGTGAAGGGGTTTGCATAGAATAAAGGTATTGATTTTGATGAAATATTTTCTCATGTTGTTAAGATGACTTCAATCAGAACTATTTTAAGTCTTGTAGCAGCGGAAGATTTACATCTTGAACAGTTAGATGTAAAGACTGTGTTTCTCCATGGCGATTTGGAGGAAGAGATCTATATGGAGCAACTAGAAGGATATGAGGTCAAAGGGAAAGAAAAATTAGTGTGCAGGTTAAAGAAGATCTTGTATGGCTTAAAACAGGCTCCAAGGCAATGGTATATAAAATTTGACAAGTTTATGTCTGAACAAGGTTATTCTAGATGTCACTCTGACCATTGTGTTTATCTGAAAAAGAAAAATGATGGAAGCTATATTATATTGTTATTGTATGTAGATGCAATTCTTGTTGCAGGGTATAACATGCAGTAAATAAATGTTCTCAAAAGAAAATTGGCAAATTCATTTGAAATGAAGGATTTGGGAGCTGCAAAACAAATCCTTGGTATGAGAATAAATAGAGACAAGAAAATTTGCAAATTAACATTGTCTCAAAATGAGTACATACAAAAGGTGTTGAAAATATTTAATATGCATAATGCAAAACCAGTTAGTACACCTTTTGCTAGCCATTTCAAACTTAGTAAGGAGATGTGCCCCAAGACCCAAGAAGAAATGGACTATATTTCTAAAGTTCCATATACATCAACAGTTGGAAGCTTAATGTATGCAATGGTCTGCACAAGGCCTGATATTGCACATGCAGTGGGAGTTGTAAGTAGGTACATGAACAATCAAGGAAAATAACATTGGATGGCAGTATAATGGATTATTAGATATTTGAGAGGTACCACAAATCAAGCATTATGCTTTGGTGGTTCAAACATTTCTCTACAGGGATATGCTGATGTAGATATGGCAGGTGACAAAGCTAACAAGAGGAGCACTACAAGATATGTATTTACTATAGGTGGAACAGTTGTTAGTTGAGTTTCAAAAATCCAAAGTGTGGTTGCACTTTCAACAACAAAAGCATGGTATGTTGCTGCTACAGAGGTTAGTAAGGAAATGATTTGGTTACAAAGGTTTATGGTTGAATTGGGTAAGAAGAATGATATGGGCACGTTATACAGTGATAGCCAAAGTTCCATTCATCTTGCAAAGAACTTAGCATTTCATTCCAAGACTAAACACATACAACTCAAGTACCATTTCATATGGTCAGTATTGGAAGATGGACAGTTGAAGCTGGAAAAGATACACACTAGTCAAAATCCTACAGATTTGCTAACAAAAGTTGTAACCAGGTAGAAACTGAGAATATGCTAAGTTTCAATTGGTCCTCAAGGATGATGATGAAGATGAGAAACAACCAGGTCCAAAGAGGAGTCATTTTCCAGCAAATGAAGTAGCGATGGAGTTGCTACAATGAGTCTCCAAGTGGGATATTGTTGGGTGTGGAGCCTGATTATCTTGTCTGATTTGTATCACAACATTGGACCCCTATAACTTAATGGGTCGGCAATGCCACCCATAATTAAATGCTGCATAGGGGGTCCAAGGGGGGCGGCTGCGACTTTATGGAGCCCCCACTTGCGGGGGGTTTTGGGGGCAGTGCCACCGAAGCTAAAAACAAATGTAAAATTGCCTTGTAAAAGTATAGTAATTTCTAGTCTATCTGGGTCGTTCATTAGGTCGATGATCTGATGGTAGAAGTTATGTTTAGTTTAGGGTTTTTTGCCCTAGAAAGCAACCCCTCGCTTTTATGAGGGTATTGTATTGCGGCTATGCATTGTATGTGTATTCTCAGAGCGAGAAATAGATAGGGAGACTGTGAGAGAGAAAAGAGGATATTACAGTGGATCTGTTGTAGGTTGTGTCACTTCATTTTGCTGGGTAATAGAAAGGAAGGACTGGCTGTTCGAGGTGGATGTAGCCCAAACTGGGTGAACCACGTATATATATGTCTCTCTAGTTTTATTTGTTTTTCTTGTGTTTTCCGCATATTTTATGTGTTGCATTACTCTATAATATATAACTTTCTACCAATTTAATCCAGTGAAATGATAAATATAGAACACAAGTGTGTTCAACTGGAAGTCGATTCGGAGCCCATTATTATTTTACGAGAACATCTTGATCGCGAAGTCGAACAACAAGAAGTTGTTCTGGTGCAACTGAATGATCCTCAGCCATTTGTAACCATCGAGTCTTCCTCTTTACCGTATAGTTTACTGCCTAAAATTTATCTTGGGCCTAACGATGAAGTGCTTCCACCTATTTTGATTTCGATAGAGGAAGAAATTCAAAAAGGGACAACCCCTTCAACTCCCGCTCATTTTCGGTTGGGGCTTCATTTATATCATTCTTTTCCTTGTTTGAACTACTCTACTCCTGTTGATCCTTTTCACTCTCTAATTCCCATAGATTCGTTAGATTATTTACTGGGTTATTTAACCATGGCATAAATAGAATCCCAAACTGTACCATCTGTTACAGTTGCAACAACATCTTCTATTGCTTCATCTTTGATGTTTTCGACGACACCTGAGTCTCATATTTATGGTGGTCTATCCATCCCACTGGGTTACCAAGCTTTAAATGGAACCTACTCTAGTGTTTCCTCTAGTCCATGGACTTCACCTGTGTCATCATCTGGAATTTTATCTAGTTCATCTCTTACGAGTACTGAACGGCCTGACTCTCAATATCAGACTACACTACAAGAAAAAGACCCTCTAGCAGATGTTTTTTAGGAACTCCTTATAAAAATACTCCATACATATTATTTTAGTGGAGCTTACTATAGGAAGTAGGCGGGTGGAGGTTTTTGTGGATGTTTTTCTTACTTACCATCCTAAACGGAATCGGTGCGTTCAACTAGAGAAAGCACTGGCGCGTAAAAAACATTGGCACACTGGGACACCGTGCGCTTCGTACAAACCCGCCCGGTGCATATTATTATTGCAGTGCACCGGTGCTTTACAAATATTCTGCATCGGTGCGTCCTAAAACCCCATGCCAAAACTAAAACAAATCGATGCGGTTTTAAGAAACCGCACCAGTGTGCCTATAAAACCTGCACCCCAGAATAGGGTTAAATAAAAAAAAAAAATACTGCCAAAAATCCGCATTTTTCACTTTTCAATTCTCTAGAGCTCTCAAGCATCGGTGAAACTTTACCTTGTGTGAGGTGCCTTGCCATCAGTGCTCCCATTGCACGCATTGATGTTGTCCATTGCCCACCATCTCCATTTTGAATTTTGAAAAACGGTGAGCAAATTTAGTTTTGCAAATTATATAGCCAATATGCCTCCTTGAAATCCAAATGTATAGGCATTTTCCTTGTTTTTCCATATTTAAACCTTTTAGCGGATTAGTTTTTTAAAACAGCTTCAAATTCACCTTATTTTTATATATATATAAAATCTCATGCGGTGTGCTCGAGCTGTTTAGCTCGCACCGGTTCATGGTGCTGCCTGTAAATTTATAGGTCGCACCGCGACTGGTGCTAATGGTATTCGCACTAGTTTTGGGGTGGTACCGAAACGGTGCACCATGATTTTTTAAAATTAAAAAAATTGCGGTGCAATCAGTTACCCCACCATGCCGTGGACCTTGTCGAATTGCGGGAATGCGGTGCGTTGACGGAAATATCCGCCTCGGGGTGGGTAATTTTTTCATCATGCCACATTCCAGAAATTCAACATGGTCAATGGTGTGGCCTGGTAAATGACCGCACCATTGAATATGTAGTGATGTCATAAGGGCGGTGCGCTTCCTAAACTATACGCCCCGAGGCGTATAGTTTGGTCAGCGCATCGCCCTCCCGACACTGGTCCATAGTCAATGGTGTGGTATGTTATACCACCGCACAGTTGACCTTGGAACAATGCCAAGAAGGCGATGTGCTGAAAATTTGTAGGTGCATCGCCCCTGGTGCACTGCAAATTTTCTGGTGCACTGCCTCCAGTGCGCGACAAAATAAAGATGCACCATTACCTGTGCATGCCTGTTTTTTGTGGTGCACCAACTATTTTTTTTTTTTTTCAAAAAAAATTATATATGTATATTCCTAAATACATGTCTCATTTAATAAAAAAATTGTATTTAATATGTCAATAATTCAGCGACGTGAAAGGAGAGAAGAGAGGGAACAACAACAACAACAGTCGGACCAATATAACATAGTTCGCCTATGGGAGGCACGAGAGAGGACATAGATGAGTACTCTCACCCTATTACAACAGCTACCGAGGGGCTCCTAAGTTAGGTATTCCTCCTCAAGTTCTATGAGGAAGCTACATCCCTAAAGGGCCATGGTGTGTTTTTGCAACATCTTATCAGCAGGTGGAATGCCCACCTATAGGCTTTCTGGGTTGGTCCTAACTAGTGGTACGTGCCCATTGAGGAGAACATATATTTCATTACTGGCCTATCGAGGAGAGGGGTGCATTTTTACTCGTTCCCAGAGGTCCCAGTTGGCTATGCAGCAAGGAGTCAGTTGGTGTACTCCCAAAGATACATTAGCGAGGATATATTGTCTCCTTCAGATTTTTAGGTCTCCGGAGGTTAGTTACATATTGCTTCATTTGGTAGAGAGGAGGTGAGGTTCATCTTACTACTGATTTCGACCATTTCACACAACACCAGTGATGGGCAACGCATTAGTTTCCCGCTTCTATTTTATGTTGATTCTTTAGTACAGGTTCCACGACTTGTGAGGTGGTCTGCCATTTTTTTGTGGTAGTTCTATACAGCTTTAGATAGATGGCGTACTCATGCACAAGGGAGGGTGAACTTCCCTTTTGCTTCAGAGCTATTTTTTTATTTTTTTAGAGGCTTCTAGAGATGAGGCCTACTTTTGTTTGGAAGCCTCGTAGGCCAATGCTACATGTACAGATCCATATGTGGGGACAGATGATGCCCAAGAGGGGTGAGTCTGAGTTTTTCGTGAAGATATCAAATGATGCACTGGAGTTGCTAGCCATTATTGATTAGCATCCCTTCGTTATGGTCCCTTATACTTATGCTGGTTTGGATTTGCGAGAGTGTGCCAACATCCTCTTCACAGATGATGAGCCGCCAGATGAGAGGTAATATTACTGTTTTATTTAAATTTATTCTAACATGTTCTTTAACTTGTTTTTATTAAACTGTTTAATGAAATTGTTTAATTATTTTTGTGTACTTATATATATTTTGCATACAATGGGTCATTTGATGGCGATGAGATTCCAGTGCCACCAAATGATCTAGGTGTGGATCCTGATGACAATCAGGATATGGTAGATGTCGAGGAGCATGAGGCTAGTGCAGAAAAACCTGGTCCTTATGGTGCATTGGTACCACCTTTTTCTAGGCGTAGGCTTGACAGTAGATTAAGGATGGAGTTGGGTGACCAACTCTGTGCATTGTTTGTGGAGGTGGGAGTCATGCCCGCCACTATGAGAGATATACAGACCGATTCTAGGCTAGTATAGATGTGGAGAGGCATGTCGCGTGACATGTTCAACATGATGCGACATGTCATAGGAGCTACGAGCTTAGTTACGCAGTTAAGGAGGGAACTTTGACATTATAGGCGTGGTCGAGACACAGTATGTCGACAATCCGCGAGCATAGACACATCATATGATGATCACGATCAAGGAAGTGATCATATTTCACCTTGTGTCATGCCATATGAGCAGCCTACAACATTGACCAGCAATCATGATGGAGATCAGGCTAGACCATTGACCACGTCGAGTCAGTAGCATTCAAAAGTACTCATGATCATGAGCAGGCTGGACCATCGACCATCTCGAGTCATCATGATGAGCAGCCAATAGTTGATCCTGATCAACATGAGGCACCAGCACCATATTAGTAGGCACGTGATGATCGGAATGTATCTGAGCTTATCGAGGCTACACCATTGACTAAGCAGGCCTCAACTAGTACCACTATTGATGATGTACCACTAGCTAATATTTGAAATTTATATTACAGTTGTATATTTTTGACATTATACAGTTATATATATATGGTCCATGTATTTTATGTTCATGTTGCAGTTGTGCTCAATTTACATGTTGATCATCATCATGATGTGTATATTTTTAGGTCATGTTAGATATGTTCATTTAATGTGCAGCTTGCAGATAGATGTGTATGTGATAGCATTTATTTGACATGAGATGTATATTTGATGTTTGTGTTGTGATGATGTTATAAAATGATAATTGTGTTTTGTTAGTTGATCATGATCACTGTTATCACAAAATTGGATCTGATAGGTTGCTTGATTAATCAACTTCATGTAACTATTTCAAACCTAATCTTTTGACTGAGGCTTAGCCTCCTCGGTCTGAGAGGGCTCTCTCAAGGGTTAATGATTTGGATAAAAATATAGATGGCTAACTCTATTTGAGTAATGAACAGATAAATGATAGATATAGGTTTAAAATCACCTTAGCATGTACACATTGGGCTTATGGAGTCAAAAAATTCAGTAATCCAATGAATCTACTTAACATGGAAGTTGAGGCATATCAGAGTTTTAGTTAAGAAATAAACACATATGAAATTGTAAAAAACACAGTCAGTTCATTCATATAGGAAGTCATAACATCTAAAATATGAATTCTGAGTAATATAGATAAACACCACTGCAATATGATAATAAAGAGATGCAAATAGAATAGGAACACACTAAAACTCCTTCTAAATCTCAAGTTGGTTAAGTATAAAATCTCTGCATTAGCTGAAAACCAGTCAATTACAATAAGCACAATTTTTCCAAAAATGTCTAACTTGTACTAATTCGGCCTCCTAGCGTTTAATAGACCTCTTACAACATGAGCTGATCTACCTCTAGGATAGATACATCGAATTTCTGACTCCTTCCACCTTGCATAACCATAAGACATGGAATTTCTTACAAAAAGACACCCAATCTGTTTAAACAGTCCTATTCCAAAAAGGACTCAAACTACTTATTTCTATCTATAACAACCTTATCTATTCAAATTTACATCATTTCCAAGTGTATCCTCACATGGTTGAATCTAGATGATGGGATTCAACTCTTCATGACCATATCGCTGACCTCCACCAAAATAGGAAACAGTCCCCTATTTTATAGGCATAGAGTCTTGTGCATTCTTTGAACATTCTAACCATGATGTATTTTTATTTCGAGGTCCTTAGTTGTTTGAAATTTATTCAATACATCCCAAAACTCCTCCCTAGGCTCCAATTGTCCAAAACCGCCTTCCAAAGCTGTTCAAAAGAGCTGTAATGTAATGCGCTACAAAAACACAACAGTTTCGTAGCGCCTTTATAACATTTCCATTTTAACGCTTATTCTTCAAGTTTTTGACCTCTTTCCACTTGCATCATTTCATTTACCCTTTAATACATCTCCCATATCAATTCCAGTCCTTAAATCACTTTTTAACCTTTCAAAAAATGAATAAAATGAGTAGAAAAGCTGCTACAGTAGTTTCATAGCGCTTTTCTGCCTTTTTACACTATCTGTGCTACGAAACTGCTGAGTGTGCAGTTTTGTCAAAAAATTTCAAAAACTAAAATGGTAGTTATGCCAAAAACTTGAAATACACCTATTTGCAACATCTAAAAACCATATTAACTGTAAAAACACAGTCATTATAGCTTACTTGAGGTTCCTTATTCATTTTCACTTAATTTAGCTATTGGCTCTTCAATGACTATTATTTTAATGCCTCTGCTCTTTAACTCATCCTGAATCAACTTCAGCTACTACTCTAAGTCCTCCACTTGATATTTAAGTCTTCTGTTATTAGCTCTCAAGTGAGTATTTATTATTCTGACAAACTTGGCTTCCTTTATTGTTGGAACTGTCCATTTGAAAAAATGCTCTGCACTACTTGGAGTTTTAGAAATAGAATCAGTTTGTCCTTCCCATAGTGCCTTGATCCTTTTAAATTGTGCTTTCTCATCACTATGCTTTCTAGCCCTCTTTCTCATGACAACAATTTCCTGATTTTCCAACTTCAATTTTTCCTTAAGATGCTATAACTCTATTTTCTCTGTCATTTCTTCTTTTCCCCTCTTTGTTTTGCTGGATGTAGGCTTCACTGTAGGTGATGAGAGATCAACAACTTCTTTAGGAGCTTTAGGTGTCTCAGTGGTTTTGTGAACTTCCTTGCTGCCTTCCTTCAGTTTAATAGCATGCCTAGTCATAGGCTTCTTGCTTGAAAGATGAAAGCTGCATCTTCGCCAATGAACTCTAGCATTTTGGCAGACTTGGCCTTTTTCAATTTATGCTCATATTTCCCAATGAACTCAGCTTGAAAAATGGGCATCTCCTCTATGTCAATAGCATGAAGAATGTCCTCTAGATTTCCCTTTACTATTGGGTTTTCCTCTGTAGCAAATGTCTTTCCTTTTGATGCCATTGCTTGGCTTCTAGTTACTCTTTTGATTTCTTGCTTACTGACAACTTGTTTATGTTTTGCATCTTTGACAACCTTTGACCTCTATTTTGCAGGTGATGGAGTTGGTGTATCAAGCATTTGTATCTGCTCTGCCCTTTTCTCAGTTTGTTTCCTTGGCTTCAATTTTACAAATTATTTTGGTTTTATAGCCACAGGTTGACTTGGTTCTGCTACTAGTGGTGATGGAACTCCTTTATCTTTAGGGTTTCTTGCAGGGGTTAGGACTTCCAACTCAAAACCATTTATAAGCAAGAAAGATGGCCAATCCCTTCATATCTTCTAAAGTTCATCTAAAATCAATAAATTCATTAAACCATGATGAAACAAGGATGTTTCACTCCCTTCAGACTTCGCTTGCACCTTATCATCCATCTTTGCAATACTTTTATGCATATAAAAAGGCAAATCAAGTGAAATCTTACCAGTGAAATGCAGAAGCAGCTTGAAATGATATGAGTAAACCTTGTGATATCTACCTTCACATGTAAAATACCTCTATATGTTGAGTAGCAGCTTTGAATAAGTGTCTTTGATGCAGCCTCTAGGGATAGCATTGTTAAGGTCCATGTCCGTGTATTCAAGCTTCATAAATTCTTTGCATTGCTCCATATCAAACTTGAAGCTTTTAAACCAAGTTTCTTGACCTCTTGGTATCTCTGTAACAACAATGGTTTCTGGGGTAATAGATACACTTAGCATCCCAACCTTAATAGCTATTCCATTAAAATTCATGGAAAATTCTTTGGATACCTGTGGGTGAGAGCCCTACAACTTTTCACAAAACCGTAAGCAGCCTACTTTTTGAATGCTTCTATCACTGTTGGGTCTTCAGTTATTGACCTCATATCTTCAGGTTCATGCCTTAAGCATTGTCCTCCTTTGTGAATTTTCTTGTCTTCTGCCATACTTTTCAGAAAACCTGTCAGCCTCACTTGATAAATTATATCAGCTTCACTTGAATATATGTGAAAAAAACCTCGCTTGATATGGGTGTAGAAAACCTTTGTATGAACCGGCCACAGTTTGGTTTAACACTTCAGAGCTCAGACATTTTGAATTGAGGCAAAAGGAAAATGAGAATGACCAATTAGGAAATATTTTGAAATTTAAAATTTCATATCATAACTGAATGATGCCTCATTCATAACCTATAATGGCAATGATGACTGCAAACGTGGGTGAGTACATCGAATTTCATCATTACCTGAGTCATCATACCACTAACTTACCCTTTCCCAACAGATTCTGACATTTTCTAGCTCATCTGACAAGACAGTTATAAATTCGCTCTTTCGTAGCACCTGCAGTGCAATTTTTCATGTTTCCGCTACGAAACTATCAACGTTTTCGTATCATAAAACAACTTTTTTCAACAGGCAACGCTACGAAAACAAGGTTTTTTGGCTAATTGAACAGTTTTGACCTGAAACTTTAGGAAATGACCCACAAATGAAAATAATGAATATTTTACATGAAAGAAGTTTAAAAAGGACTTCATTTGAACCTAAGGATGAGCTTTAAACCACAAAAATCTAAAACCTACCCTTGACCAAACCTAAATTGACTTCTAAACCCAATTTTGAACCATGAAACTTTATAACCTTGTCACAATGATGTGTTAAAATTTTTAGGTGATAACAGTCACAGTGATTAGATGTTGGTGAATTTGAATGTGTTTTTTAGTCGAATATGATGTTTGTACGATGGTTATCATGATCGTGATGTTTATTTAATTTAATATTAAATGATCATGATATTTATTAAATATTATGTCATGATTGTAATTGAAATTTTAATTTTAATTATATGTAAAATTGTAAAATTGTATTTGTATTTGTAATTGTAATTTTAATTGTAATTGTATGTAAAATATTTGTAAAATTTTAATTGTAATTGTAATATTTAATTTATTGTGAAATGATTGTAATTGTAATTGTATATATGAAAAATTGTAAAGTTGTAATTGTAATTGTAATTGTATGTAAAATTCTAAAATTGTATTTGTATTTGTAATTTTAATTTTAATTGTAATTGTATGTAAAATATTTGTAAAATTTTAATTGTAATTGTAATATTTAATTTATTGTGAAATGATTGTAATTGTAATTTTAATTGTAATTGTATGTAAAATATTTGTAAAATTTTAATTGTAATTGTAATATTTAATTTATTATGAAATGATTGTAATTGTAATTTTAATTGTAATTGTATGTAAAATATCTGTAAAATTTGAAAGATGGAGTGCACGGGCGTTTTTTCTGTCGACCTAGGTTTTCTTGCTCCTAACGCTGCCGCCGCTGGTCGGATATCACTGTTCCGGAGATGCTGCCATCGAATCGACCACAGAGGGTCCTCTGCCGCCCCTCATGGAGATGCCTCTACGAGGTGTGGATATCTGTTTATTCATTTGGGCGGACTGGAGACGATGGGGTGGTTTTTTGGGACCCCCTGCTTCTCTGCCTGGCGGACTGGGCGCTCGCACTGGGTATCGAACCTGCTTGATGGAACCCTGTTACTGTCTGTCCGAATGCCTAGTGCTGGCGCACGCTTTGTGGGGTTTCGTGGATGCGTTTCCCTCCCGCTGGCATCTATTTTATTTGCAGGGGTCCCGGGACTGGTCTGGCCGTCACAGATGCAGGGGAAACCGGATTGGCCTGCAGCCGATACCACTTGCAGCGCAAAAGACCGAACACTGGTCTGCGCACCGGCTATGCATGTTCCCAAGGTTGGTCTGCATACCCTCAATATCGATTCTCAGGTAGGCTCTGTCCCATTCCAGATATTCATTAAGCTTCCCGTTGGAAATAGTATCATTTTATGGATCCGGCACACAGACTCGATTTTTTATTTGAAGGAAAAAATCCAGGCTGTGGCGGGGTACCCCTTCCATTTACAGTCATTAATTTGTGGGGGGAAAGCCTTGGATGATATCTGCACTCTGAATGATTATGCCATAACTTCTGGGTCTTCTATTTGCCTAAACCTCAGACTGAGAGGTGGAATGATGGGCCAAAATAGAGCATTTGGTACCCCCATGGGTGCAAGTGGTTCCAAGACAGTAAACACAAAAGGTACATACAGAAATGTATTACAGGGGGACAAAAACAAAACTGCAGCTCCTTCTGCCCCTGCAGAAAGCTCTCCCAAGACATACATTGTGGAACTGCAGGATAATGTGCCTGAAATAAACATATACAGTCTAGATATTGATGAGCATCGAAATGCCTACGAATCCCAAGCAATAATAGGCAGATTTAACTGTTACTAGCCCAAACCAATGGAGCTGTTCCATTGGATTTTCACAAACTGGACCATGGAATGCGAAATACACCTATGTTCCAAAGGGTTTTTCATTGTCAAATTTTCATCTACTGAGGTTAGGGATGCCATCCTTAGCCAGGGACCATGGTTTTGGGGCTCCACGGGACTCTTCATCACACCATGGTTTCCCCATTTTGACGCCAACACCATGGAGGTTACTAGAATGCCGGTCTGGGTTCGGCTCTACAACCTCCCGCTACATTTTTGGAATGAGAATGTACTTGGCCGCATTGTAAACACCCTGGGCAGATACATTAAAACATACACTCAACGCCTGGAGGAGCGCATCTTCACCTTTGCACGAATCTGTGTGGAGGTTGATCTGAGCAAAGGACTCCCAGAGTGCATTATGCTGAATAATAAACAGGAGAGATGGACTCAGCATCTAGACTATGAGAACACAGCTTTCAGATGCCGGATATGCAAGTGCACAGGGCACTTACAAAACTCATGCCCGGCAGCAAAAAGAGACAACAGAAAAAAGAAGAAACCAGGAAAAGCTGCTAAAGGTTGGCAATTCCCCTCTGAGGAGCCAGAACAACAGGACGAAGAAGAGGAACCCTCACCACATGAGAATCAGCAAACAGATACCTCTTTGGGCACACAAGAACAGGAAATGCAAGATCCACTTGTCACCACCACAAAGACTCAGCAGGATACAGTCCCGGGAGCACCAGACAGTGGGGGTTACAAAAGAACACATACTTCAGACACATCAGACTCTGATAAGGACAATGGAGCACAAATGGAAGAAAATCAGCTTGTCATTATCGAGACCACGCCAACACAAGGTGCTTGGCGCAAGGTCGAAAAGAAAAAAGGGAGAAAATCCTAATTGTTTTTTTTCTTTGCTTTATAACAGCGGCAACTGTACGTCTTTGGACGTTTACTAGCACATGTAACATGTAATTTTGTTTACTCATAAATAAAATTACGAACTTTTTCTGTGTGAAAAAAATTTTTAATTGTAATTGTAATATTTAATTTATCATGAAATGATTGTAATTGAAATTTTAATTGTAATTGTATATATGACAAATTGTAAAATTGTAATTCTAATTCTAATTGTATGTAAAATTCTAAAATTGTAATTATAATTTTAATTGTAATTGTACGTAAAACATTTGTAAAATTTTAATTGTAATTGTAATATTTAATTTATTGTGAAATGATTGTAATTGTAATTTTAATTGTAATTGTATATATGACAAATTGTAAAATTGTAATTCTAATTCTAATTGTATGTAAAATTCTAAAATTGTAATTGTAATTGTATGTAAAACATTTGTAAAATTTTAATTGTAATTGTATATATGACAAATTGTAAAATTGTAATTGTAATTCTAATTGTATGTAAAATTCTAAAATTGTAATTGTAATTTTAATTGTAATTGTATGTAAAACATTTGTAAAATTTTAATTGTAATTGTAATATTTAATTTATTGTGAAATGATTGTAATTGTAATTTTAATTGTAATTGTATATATGACAAATTGTAAAATTGTAATTGTAATTCTAAAAGTGTAGTTGTATGTAAAATTCTAAAATTGTAATTTTAATGGTATATATGTAAAATTGTAAATTTGTTATTGTAATTGTAAATTTTATGTAAAATTCTAAAATTGTAATTATAATTGAATGTAAAATTCTAAAATTGTAATTGTAATTTTAATTGTAATTGTACATGAAATTGTAAAATTGTAATTCTAATTATAATTCTAATTGTATGTAAAATGTTTGTAAAATTATTGTATTACTGTGAAATGATTGTAATTGTAATTGTAATTGTATGTAAAATTCTAAAATTGTAATTGTATGTGAAATTGTAAAATTGTAATTGTAATCCTAATTCTAATTATAATTCCAATTCTTATTGTAATTTTAATTTTAATTGTATGTAAAATATTTGTAAAATTTTAATTGTATTAATGTGAAAATTTTAATTGTATTAATGTGAAATGATTTTATTAAAAATTTTAAATTTGTAAAATTGTAAAATTTTAAATAATTGTAAAATAATAAATCTAGAATAATATGAATTTTTGTAACATAATAAAGTTTAGAAAATAATGCAAATAAATTCATGTACTTTAGAATTATCATTATTTTAATATGATCTTACATATAAAAAATAAATAAATAAATAAATAAATAAATTATACAATACGTCATTGTTTTTGAGATCAACATAATTGCAAATTATCAAGTGAAATATTGATTTTAACATTAACACAATGAAAATTACCAATTAATTCAAAATACATATTATAATGTTTCGAAAAAAAGAATCTTATAAGTTATAAGGTAGTTAAGTCCTCTTCTTTATAAAAACCCATCTTAAAAATTATAAATATTGATGAAATAACACATGTACCATATCACTCCCAGTTCTAATGATCACCCTCATTATCTTCTGGCTCGCATGATATGATAACACTGTTGTTCTCAAAAATATGTTTTGATATAGGGTCATGTCTCAATATGAACCACCAATCCCTATCCAACACATCTGGATTAAAAAACACCTCGTTGCAATGTTTGGGGAAAACATAGGGCTCCTTAGCTTCATGCCACATCCACTTGCACCTAAAAATAACACATTGGAAAGAATAGAAATCCACTTCTATGATCTCTTGTACCTTTCCAATGTAACCTAACGTCCCTCGTACTAGATTTTGATCACGGTGGCTAAATCGACTAGATTGATCGAACTCGACTTCCACTCTATAGTCTTGTGTGATGTGTCCATCATCGTCATTTTCTGTGCGAAAATGGTGTCCATATGCCCACATAGATGGGAACAAATGCACCTATAAAAAAAGTTAAAAAAACATAGTGTCATATGTCTTATAATAACCCAACAGTTAAAATATGAAATATAGATGTAATTACATTTGAAAGGTGCATTATTAAGTTTCAAATGTACATATAAATTAAATATATTATTATCGAGTTGTTGCACCCAATCCCTATGTTTAGTGCATCCTCTTCAGCATGTGGGTAACGACCGGTTGCACCGTATTTCTCTCTAACTTGGTCAGAAACCCAATTGTTGGGGAATATTTTTTTCACATTTTCTTTTAAGTGATCGGGATAAGGCACACTTCTACCATTCAACCATCTAAATTATTTCCTGTCACTATCCCATTTCATCCTCTTGTGTTCATACAATTTGACCCATGGTTGTGTCGCTTCGGAATTGTAAAGAACGAATTTATTGATTGCTTCAATTTATGCATTCTCTAATGAAATCAAACCAACATTATATAGTACATAGAGAAAAAAAATATACATTATATCAAAGTTAAACATGAATATTTACTTTGTGTAAATTTGGAAAATTATAAGTCGCTTACTCTTTATCAAGCGCTTTTTTCCATTCATTTGGAGCAACTCCCCTTCTCTTTTGTCTTCATCCCTTTCATAATCCCAAATCACCACACCTGGTTTATTGTCGATCTGCATGATGTACTCACTACCATAATAGAAAGACTCATACGATATGTACCTCTATACCATATATCCCTCGGGTTTTGCCCTTTGTCAAACAAAACCTTTCAATTTCTTCATGTACCTCTCTAAGAAGAACATCCAATGATAAGAAACCACCCCAACTAATTCAACCTCATCTACTAGATGGATTAGAAGATGAACCTGCAAGTCCATGAAACTTGTCGGCAGTTCCTTCTCAAACATACAAACAATCTCAACTATCTCTTGACGCCACCGTGGAATGCTAGCCACATGAATCTCCTTTGGCACGATCCAACGTAAAAATGCAGATAATTTAGATATGGAACATCCTAGGTCTTAAGGGAATTCATGTTTCATACACCCATGCACGAACAAAGGATAATGACACTAAAAGTTATAAACACGTGCAATAATATACAAAATTATTTTTGTTTTATTATCCCTGCATGGAATAAAATTTATTAATATAACAAGTAATAAAATCATGCTTTTGGCATTATACGTACTCTTAGAAGATTCAAATTTTCATGCGATTTCAACCCCGACAAATGGTCATCCATGGTGAAGCAACGCCATAGTGAAGACTCGTAAGAAGATGGCACCCTCACACCCATTATAACTTACTTTGCCAAAGAAAGATCATATTTTTTTTAAATCCATGGAACATCACCTTCTTTGAAATACCATGAATTAGAGGGACCAACGCCTGCCTCTGATCCGGTACTTTCTAATCATCTTGGCCTATGTTTCTTTTTAGTTTTTGAAGTAATAAGATCTTTCCTAACAAATAATGTGTCACTTTTTTTCGATGATATGTGCCTCCATAAATGAGATGAAACATTTTTAAATATATGCATGGGATCTAATAAGTGGGTAATCTTAAAATTCTCCCAATATGGGAGGTTATAAAATATAGATTTCCTTTTCATCCCATTGGGAAATTTCTTAACATAGGTGTCAAACAATTTTGGATCATCAAACATAGGCACCCCATTTAAATCGAACATTTCTATGAACTCCTTCTCTTTCTCTCTCTCATATGATCTAATCCATTTAGCTGGTGTCGTTATTGGAGGCCTTTGGGTTCTTTCTCGTTTACCATTAAAAGAAAATGTTGCTCTTCTGTAAGGGTGTTCTTCTAGGAGGAATACCCTAGAGCAATCATACACTGGCTTTCATAGGTCCTTGAACCATCTAGCTTTCAGAGAAGGTCCACAACATTTAAATCCAAAATACCCTTTTGTTACAAGACTTGCGAGATTATTGTATACAATTTACATGCATGGCACATTAAAGAATACCATGAAGATAAGAACAATTACAACGAATTAAATAACTAATATGCCAAAGAATATTGTTACGTATATAAAAAAATCAATAAACATGTAATTTACCAGAGAAAACTCCTAAGCTTGGATAATCATGTGTCGTGTAAGAACATATGCCATACAACGTAAAAATCCTCTCTACTACGATGGGTCTTGATACATCGTATACATTTATCCCATCCCATAATTCCTTCAATTCATCTACCAATGGTTGTAAGTAGACATCCATATTATTCACTTGTCTTCTACTAGGGACTATGAGAGCCAACATAATATGTTCATTCTTCACGAACAACCATGGGGGGGTATTTTTATTGATCACTACTACAGACCAAATAGAATAGTTGGTGTTATGGAGGGAATATGGGTTGACGCCATCCATGGCTATGCTGAGTCGTAGACTTTGTACTTCATCCTTGAATTTTCCGGGTGATGTATCCTCTATATGCTTCATGGCTATTGAATCAGGTTGGATTCACATAACTCCCAACTCACTTCTGTGTGAGGCATACCATCCTTGCAACATATCTAATTCTTTGCAACGAAAGAGCCTTTGAATCCTTGGGATTATAGGCATGTGCCTCAATATCTTAAAAGGAGTACCACATGATTTACCCTTCCTTTTTTATTTATCATACCTTTCATGCCCACATTTCAGACATATATCTTTGTTTTCATATTCTCCTCTATATAGAATACAATCATTTAGACATGCATGATATGATATGTACTCAACACCTAACATTTTCAACAATTTATTTTCCTCTTCGCAACTATCGGGAAAGACAATATCACTCGGAAGAACCTCATCTTTGAATAACCTGTAATTGGTGATCATGGAAAATATTAAATGTACATTAATGCCGATATAATTATTAACTTTTATAAAATTGACCATTTGTAATGTTCATTGTGTGATTATATTTCTCAAATTTATATAAGGAAGGACTTTATGGTAACTTACCTCAAAAATTTTGAGAAACATGCATTCGACAAGCCAAAATTTGCTTTCAAGTTGTACAGTAACATAGTTTTCCCCAACTAGGTTGTTAGTATGAATCCTTTGTCGACGTGTACGAAAAAAGACCACTTTAGCTACGCATAACTAATAGCCCTAACATCAAAGATGGCTGCCAATATCTTCAGATCTACAGTTAGTTGATCAAGACAAGAGTTGCAAAAAACCAGATCTATGCATAGAAAGACATTAAGCAGTAAAAAGAAGGGTTTGCTCCATATATCCAATAGACAAGACAAGAACAATTTTTTGAAAGAATTTTTGTATTAAGGGCACCTGGGAGGAAAACAAGAAGGCGTATCCAATTCTCCTCAATGGGATGGGTTCTTGGAAGTCCTCAGCACTTCAGATCTAGAATCTCTCTCTCTTATTGGTGTAGAAAACCCAGACAAAGATAGAACTCAAAGGGAGCTCACACAACAAATAATGTAGAAAAATGTGACCAAGTGTATAGATCCAGAGTGATCTAATAGGCAACAAAAGGTGAAGAATGGTAGGAAAAACCCTCCTATTTATAACAAAATATTGGGTCATTCTAGATCTTGGTGCATGGGTTAACCAGATCTAGATCCACTTTTTATGGAATATTTTATTATATATGTTGGAGGGAAAAGGTATTTGACTTGGGTCAAATCCCTTAATTTGTCAAAAATAAATAAATAAATGATTTATTTATCTTTTTAAGGAAGCGGTTAGAAGATAATCAAATAAATAATGATTTATTTAATTATTTGTGGGTGATTTGGTCATATTTAACAGGGAATATTATCTAAATAAGATTTAAATAATTATTCCTAGAAAATAATAAGATAAATAAAGGTTTATCTAATTAATTTCTTTGTTTTAGGTTAAACATGACTAGGAATAATAATTAAATTATGGTTTAATTAATTATTCCATGAGGAAAATCAAACAAAATAGGTTTGTTTAATATTTCCTTTTGGGTTTTCCTGTTTAGACCATAAACAACCTAATAAATGTGGTTTATTAAGTTATTTTACATAGTGAAAGCAATTTTACTTAGGGTAAAATTGGTCTTACATGGTGTACTTGGGTCCATCTAATGATAATAGGTTAGATGACCAAAAAATGGTATAACAGATTGCCCCCCAGCGTGCGAGTGTCAGGAGCAAATCGTATGATCGAAGTACGTTGTAAGAACACAATCACTAGACAACAAAAGGGGTGTCAGAGAGAGAAATGTGAGGTAGATAGTGTGCTGAAGGACTAGACCCTGAGGAGACGAGACTCGCAGGTGCAACAAGTCTCTTTTATGAGAGGGTACCTGTGCTGAAGGCGGCGGGGGAGGCATACCTATGCCTGCCGAGACAAAGTACAAAAGAATAGTGTGTCCAGTAAACAAGGGACCGAACCATAAAGTACAACCGACATAATCATGAGCCAGATAAGAATACAATGAGGAATCCCATATACATGCTGTGCCTGGGATAACAACCAGGACTTGTACAATAATATCTGAGTACATGAGATACAAATACAACCCAAATGCCCCCTGTAAATGGGGAAGGGCTCACAAAATCTGACTGATACATGCAAATCAAAGAGGTGCTGCAAGCGGCTAAGGCCGACATCATCAAATATATGGAGCTACATCAAGGGCTGCAATGAAGAGGTCATCCGGGCATGTGGGGGGCTACCTGCAGGGCCACCCCCTCATGAGGGCTAAGACATCTCACACACACCCAGGAATCACCAAGAGACGTTGCTGCATCACTGAACCATCAAGTCTACGGATCTCAATCATGCTAAAAGGAGCTGGAGTGGAGAAACAATCAAGTCAAAGGGAAATGAGAGATCCCTTTGCCTGATCCGAGACACCGAACAAGAGTGGAAGCTGGAACCAAGGTACACCACCCTCTAGACCTGTCTTCTGGAATGAAGAAGCTGATGTTGACAGAAGGAGGTATGCCATAGGTGAGGCAATGAGAGATCCTCAACTAAGGCACGAGAGAAAATAGTAGAGCGACAGACAGACTAATACCAATGATGATGGTGGAATGGAGGGGACTGAGTAGCGAATGGATGACTTCCCTTGCTAGAGCATAAAGGGCATGAATGACATGGCAGCGACTGACACAATATCATCAGGGATAAGGGATAGTGGGACTGAAGGCCATAATGTGCGACACAAGAGAGAAACCAAGCAATGATGGATGGAGGACTATAGCGGGGTACAAAGGGACTCGGGATAGACTCCATGAATGCGATGATGACTCCACTTGGATGCTCTAAACAAGGGCGACTCGATGGTGCTGCCACACAGTAAAGGTCCAAAGGGGGACCATGAAAACATGAGTACAAGATGGTAACTCACGATGAAAATCAACACGAACAAAGACAAGTAAGGAGGCAAAGTGGTGCCCCAAGTACAAGTGTTGTAAGTGAAGAAATGCGATTTTAAGGAGAGGTGAAGTGACCCATCTTGGACAAAATGTGTCCTGGTGAAGTATCAAATCACAAAAAACTAACAGATACCCATTTGAGGGCTCGGCGAGAGCTTTCCAACGGTGTAGACGGTTTGTCAAACGGAGCTACGGTATGGTCGCAGCAGTCGAAAGAAGAAACAAGGGTTCTCTTTTAATAAGGCAGTTTTCCCTCCAAATCCACTCATTTGCTAGTGTTGCTGTGGTGAATGTAGAGAGGAGAGAAGGCCCTAAATCTTGCGACGAGCGTAGCGGACAAACCGACCGTTGGAATCGAGATCCGTCAGTTGCAGGTAAGAGGCCTAACCTTACTCTTTCATTTTGATGGATTGAAAGTTCAGTTTAGGGCCCAAAATCTCAGTAACAGACCCTCCTTCATCTCTACGGCTGGGTCGCACTTTTTGCGCCAAAAAGTGCGACCTGGGAAGCAGGTTTCAGGGAAAAAACTGCGACTTGTCCCAGAATTGGGCAGAAAAGTGCGACCTGGAAGATGAGGGGGTTTTAGTGCTGTTTTATGGCTGAGAATTGGGTTTTTGTGTTTGGTTATGGTATTCCCTATCTGTATGCTGAAAAAGATGATGTTTTTGTGCAGATATGGCAGATATACGGGTTAACTGGAGAGAGAGAGGCCTAGGTACATTACGGGCAGAGATCTAGGCAGATCAGGGTGTCCGTCGTGTGTTGGCCAGGTTTGGGGTTCTAAAGTTTTTGGAGAACCCTTTCATGAGAGCGGGAGAGCCTTTGTTGGCCCAGATTATTAGTTACTGGGATCCATAGCATGAGGTCTTTGTAGTGCAGGGGCACAGGATCGAACTGACAGTCCAGGATGTGTATTTCCTGATGGATCTCCTGCCATTAGGGATGGTGGGAGACACACAGCCAGTATTACCGCGGGGGCGGCATATCATGGAGTTTGTGGAGCGACATTGTCGACCGGGTCTCCAAGTCAAGGGGACTCGGATACCGATCGGGGATCTAGAGAGATTAGAGACCCGTGCAGTGGCCGCAGCGGTGCTGCGTATCCTGGGCAACCAGGCGCTCCATCACATCACTGGGGGGAAGATGATGATTGTGGAGAGTGTGTTGAGTGGGACCTACTATGGGTGGGCCCAAATGATGCTGGTGTCGCTAAAACGACAGTTGTCGCTCTGCAAGCGGCAAGTGAACCATGATTTCTCGTATGGGACTTTATTGTGTGCCTTCTTCTTTGAGAAGATCCTGACCTTACGACCTCATATACAGCTCCCAGATGGGGGCCCGAGAGAGCCCAGGATGTGCCGGTGGGGGCGGCTACTGTGCAAAAGAGGAGGAGGGGTGGTCAGACGAGTGTTTCGACCTGAGTTCTTTTCCCATTGGGATCAGATGTCGTTATACATTGACGACTATCCTTATAGTGGGATGAGTTATTGTGGAGATCCGAACCTGCCACTTCCGTCTGGTCGAGTATGGGGGCCCGATGGTAAGTGACAGATTACTATTCTTGTATGGGCATGTTAAATTTATTGAATAGTAGATATGGTACTGATTCATGTACTTTTGGTATGCAGATATAGCTCCGGTAAAACCGGCCGGATATATGGGACGCCCGGCAGCCTCTGGAGCTGCAGGGTCGAGTGGGTCGAGAGCAGCGCGCAATGAGGATGCGGCCGCCCTTCTGGAGGACATCCACCGTAGATGCGAGACGTTGCTGACCGGAGTTTCAGAGCGCGGGTGGCAAGACTTAGACGACCAGTACGTGGAGGCATGCATTGGTCTTCCCTCGGAATGGCGAGGTGTCATGCGGCGCATGGCGATGGCCGGTCAAGGCATACGTGATCTACGGGCTGCAGGGGCAGATCCATTGGCTCGGGATCCGCCAGATAGTGAGTAGGTGTGGGGCATGTGGTGCCCCCTAGTGTGTATGTAGGGGCAAGTGGTGCCCCCGGTTTTGAGTTTTTTGTAACATGCTATGGGCATGTCATATGTATCAGAGTAGATGGACTCTAAACACATGTTTTGCGACACATATTATGGATATGCATCATTTTTAATGATTATGAATGTTATTGTCTTGTATGAAATGCGTGTGATAAATGCCAATCTAGAACATGGTTTGCAACGCTATCTACATAGTGATTCTGTTCTCGAGGTACATGGTTGAAAGTTATGGTTTCAAATTCACGTATCAAGAGTTTCACTCGTAAATATCGTCTAAACAGCACAGGGTTATGCACACGATAAACACCATTTAGTTGCATGACAAGAAGTAGGGAATACAAACGAACATGCAGATGGAGGATGCGATGAAAGAGGGCATCGGCTAAGAGACCACGCACTGCATCATATTCGGCTTGATTGTTGGTGGCAGTACCAATGCAGACCCCGTTTGAGAGAACAAGGGCATGCAAGGGGGTGAAAATGGCCCAACCTGCCGAGGCTAGATTCCGGGAGTAACGACTTGCACCATCGGCGTAACCGATAAAGGGTGGGGACGGGAGGTCCTGCGGAATGGTGTTACAAGACAACAAATGGGGGGAGGAGATACAATGACGGCAGCGTGAGTGTACAGAAGACATCGAGCGGCAACTGCAGGAGGGAGTGCAATGAGCAGGATGGCTATGACTCATATACAAACTAGAGGGTGGTATATGAGGGCTATAGGAGGTATGGCGGGGACTCGGGCTGTGGAGGTCAACAAAGATATGGGTGGAGTGATCTCGTGTATTGGTAGAAAAGAGGGGGTCAAGGGTGGTCGCTGAAGGGGGGTCAGGTGAAACAACAGGGGAGGATGCAAGGGGACTGGGCTCCAAAGGTCTCATAGAGTAGGATAGGTAAAGAATGGTCGTAGTAGACTCCGTCATCTGAACATCAGGGGGGGGGGGAATGTCGATGGGAGCGGGGGGATCCTCAAGCTGGCCCGAAGCATACTGCGCGAGTATGGGAGAGGCGGATTGATTTTTTTCAACCTCATACTCTCGGACTACTTCTAAAGAGGCGCGGTAATGCGTCAGGTGAGGACAATGGTGGGAGTAATGGCCATGGACACCGCACAAAGCACAGGGTTTGCTAGTGCGAATAGTTTTTGGGTTCTTGGTTACGGATGAGGACGGAAGAGAAGGGTCGGAGACCGTAGACTCAGGGAACGCGACTTTAACCATGGGTTGAATGTGGGGCAACTCAGGACAAGTATGGGTGGCATGACCGACGACATCACACAAGGCACAAGGCTTTGCGGGCGAGGGAGGAGCAGGGTCAGTCGGGGTGGCCTTGTCTTTGGATGCCCCCTTGCAAGCTTTGCCTTTCTTTCCTGGAGCTGTCACCACAGGGGTATGGTCCTAGGGAGGTGCAAGGGGCATGGTAGCAATAGAGGAAGCGAGGGGGACCGGTTGAACCGGTGTCAAAGCAAGATAGGATTTGGGGTGACCAGGAGGGGTAGCGGCTGGAGGGTCAAGGTACCAGACGGGTATACCCAGGGTCAGGTTAGGGAGAGAGAGGGTGGCCATGACGGGGACTGAATAGACTCCGGGAGGGGGAGCTAGGAATGATATTTGACCAGTGGGATAATGACCAGGAGGGACGGCTCCGAGATGGTTAAGGCCTGGGGGAACAGATCCAGGGGGATAAAGGGGTTCAGGGATACCAGCTGTAGGAGAAGGGCCAGAAGGAGGAGGTCCGGCTGGCAGAGATGAAGGGCTAGGAGCGGGTTGCGGTGGGCGAGGTTGAGTCTAAGGTTGCTGGCTAGCCGAAGCGGGTCGCTTAAGGGCAGCCCGAGACGATTGCATCATGCAAACATTCAATAAGCTGGGATCAGAGATGTGAGGAGGGGGGAGACCAGGAAAAGTTTGAAGCAGGGAGGAATCTTTGTAGACGCCGGGGGAGACACTGGTCAAGGAATCGACGGTTTGCTTATTGGCTATAGAAGAGATGGTCGTCTCAGGGGAGGTTTGAGACTTTGGCTCATGATAAGTCAACTGGTCGATGGTGACTATCTTTCCATTGTGAGGAAAAGACATCTTGCAAAAAACCGCAGAGGGGACAACAGACATGGCATAGGTGTAGCTTCGCCCCAATAGAATGTAGTAATCTAGAGGGGCGTCGATGACTTCGACGTCAACGCAAACAGTCTTACCGGCAAGGGTGATAGGACAATTACGGAAAAGGCCGATGGGCTGGGAGGCGTGGCCGTCCCACGCTCGAAGGGTGATCGTGGAAGGGGCCAAGTCAGGAGATCTGAGTTGCTTCCAAACCAAAGCGGACATCACACAAGTGGATGCCCCCTCATCAATTATACACCGAGAAACGTTGGCATTTCGTATTTTGACTGGGATTTGGAAGGCGACGGAAGCAGGGAGAGGAGGATGTTCAGCTTGATGGGCGTCGAAAACAATCATTTGGTCATCAGCAGGATCTACAGCGCCCACGGAAAATAGCAGAGCCTTCTTTTGTGAAGGGCACGACTGGAGGAGTTCCAATGTGGAAATGGTAGCAGGAGATTGCGCCAAATCATCTACTATGCTATACGAATGAGCAGCTCGACCAGAAGTAGCATTTCAACGTAATGGTCCCTTAGGAATCTTGGTATGAACCTCAACTTTGCGTTGAGGGATATGTAAGGGGCCATTGGATGTCGAAAGAGGCTCTGTAGAACCTGAAGAAGGGGACTCGGGGGTAGACTGAGCGGGAGGCTTGGGGTACTGGCGAGACCGAGTTTGAAGGTGAAGGTCGACGGTTGGGGAAGGATCAGAGTTCATCATAAGGATCTGGTAATCGGAGGAACCAGAAGGGGAAGGTTGAGTGGCAACCTGGCTGTCAGGTGGTTGGGTAGCCACGAATCCTTGCTGAGGGAAAGGATCAGTAAACACAGCTGGTTGAGTAGTGGCCACATTAGGGGGAGCATGAGGGGAGGCATGTTGTCCGCGCAACATGGCTTGAGACTCCCACATCTGCCGCATTTGGGGTAAGAGGGGACAATCGTGGGTGTAATGCCCATAAACACCGCAACACGAACAAGGCTTATTTGTGCGAAGAGGCCTGTCCGGCTTGGGCTGAGTGCCCTGTTGCTGGTTAGCAGTGTTAGGGTCAATACCTTGAGGATTGGGTCCACGAGTACCAGGGGCAGATTGGTTTGGATTGCCTCTCTGCCTTCTTTGAGAAGAAGGGGGATTAGTCGCGCCCTGCTGTGCAAATACTTGCCTTGGAGGGGGCCGTATGTGTTATTGCGGGGTTGGAGGAGGCAAGGGAGGTGGAAGCGCATATGCTAGAGGAGCTGGCGCACCAGGCTGTGGATAAGGGTAATGGTTAGGTTAGGCAACATTGAGGTAAGAAGGAGGTTGGGCAAAAGGATGAGGCATGCCATATCCTAGATACATGCTACCTGGAGGGGGAAAAATGCTAGAGGTGCTGGCCCCTCCCTGAGGGAGACCATAGCCCATAGGAGGTTGAGCATACGGATGAGAAAGGGCTCCAACGATACCGTCGGCGGAATGAGATGCCCCCGGGGCGTTAGCGCCACCGGGCCTGGGGAGGTCAGGGAGGACGGTATAAACATAACCAGACTGAGCATAGATCAGGTCATATTTCAAGGCTATTTGGAGGGCGGCTTATTCGGTTTGAGGGAAATGGACGACTGTCTTTGCCATGTGAATAGAAGCGAAGGAACAGGTCCATATAGACCGATATTCGAAGGGGAAGCCACAAACCATAAGCTTCATCTTAGTGCCATTCACAGACATGAGTGGAAAGAAGCGGTGAAGAAGGTTTGCTTGAAAGGGTCAAAAGCTCGATACCGATATCGTATCGGAGAGGAGAAATTGGAAGTAAGATAAAAGGCTTGAAACTTGGGCGATAGTCGCAAAGGTGGTATGGGAAGAGGTGGCTTGGTCAACATACCATTTAGAAGCAATAGGTAGCGTGCGTTGGAACAACCGAAGACGGATGGAATCATCGGTAATGGAGTTGGAGGAACACCACATGTGGAAAGATCGGACATGATTGGTTGGATCTTCTCCAGCAAGGCCTTCGAACTTAGGGATGTCGGAGGGGATAGGGTCATTGATCAACTGATTAAAATCGGGGAGGCTGAGGCCTGCGATGTACGGCAGCAAGGGTGCAGCCGAGGTAGTTCCTGTGGCGGTTCCGCTAGTAGTAGTTCCGGCATTAGGCCGGGGGCTCCGCTAGCGTTAGGCCCTGGACCAGACATAGTGAAGGTGACAGGGGGAGAACCAGAAAGAAAAGGAGAACCCAAGGAATCAGAAGAGGAGTCGGAGTGCGGACTCGAAGGAGGACTGGCTCGACGACGGCGGAACGGAGCAGGTCGATCGACCGAAAACTGAGGGTGAAGGCCAAGAAGTCTCCGGGAAGTGCGCCTTGGGGGCGCAATGATGACAACACAAACATGGCACAAGGGGAAGAAGAACGACCACAAGGGCAAGGAGGTGCAGAATCAAGCGATTACAATGTCGAAAAAATGGCAGACAGGTGCAGTGTCAATTGATTTTAAAGTCTTTGCCTGGCGGTGTAAACCAGGCTCTTCTTCGCTTAGGGTGAGTGTGTGGCGTGCGTTAATTTTAATTTTTAAACCCTTTTCGTTTTGAGAGCAAGAGAAAAAGTATGTTGTGTAACTGAAAATCAATCTGCAGAGAACAATATATAATGCTGAAATAACAGAAAATTAACAGCTACTATTGCATCGATTTAACCCAAAAAGGCGGGTCTCTCAAAACTAATCTAAAAGAGGGAAAAAAATCTATTCAAAACACACTAAAAAGAGGCCAATAGATCTAGGGTCGAAAGGGACAGGGATCTAAAGGGAAAAGCTGCTGAAAAGAGGTGCAGATCACAGCCAAGAGGCAGAGGCAAGGCGGCTGGAAAAAAGGAGGAAATCAGCAAAAAGCAGAAGGGGTAAGGAGGAGGCCCTAAAAGTAGATCCAAACAAATCTTCAGGAGGTGATTTGAAAGGGAGAAGAGCTGATTAAAATAGGTTTGAAAAGGAGGTATCAGATCTGGAAAAAGGGGGGTTGAAACTCTGAAAAAACAGACCTGAAACATATAAAAACTCTTCCACAAAAAGTGGAGGGTATTGAAGCCCTAGGGGGCTATGTTCCCACTTAGATAAGCAAAAATAGATCAGAACCAGGTCGAAACGGGCTGAGACAGAGGCTGGAAAACCCTAACAGAAGCTTCAGAAAAACCCAGAAAAATTGCAGAAAAACAGCTGAAAAATTGGCAAGTCGCAGGTTCTGACCTGTTTTCAGTGCAGGTCGCAGAAAAAGGGCTGAAAAGTGCTACCTGGAGGTCCAGGTCGCAGTTTATGGGCTGAAAAGTGCGACCTGAAGCTCCGGGTGTCTCGGCGGCAGATTTCCGAAAAATTTTCCGTCTCAGTTGCGGCTGATGTCTGTCACCTGCGCAATAGGGCCAGAAACACGCGGAAGTTAGAAATTTTAATGTTTTAGGGTTTAATAGGTGAAAAACAACATGAAAATAGGAAAACCAAAAAGTTGAAAATAAACCCTAGGGTCTGAAGTAGCTGGATATGCAGGAATATGAAAAACGACAGCGGTCGTAATTGAAAACCCGTGTGGAGTCGCCAATTGTTAGTATGAATCCTTTGTCGATGTGTACGAAAAAAGACCACTTTAGATACGCATAACTAATAGCCCTAACATCAAAAGTGGCTTCCAATATCTTCAGATCTGCAGTTAGTTGATCAAGACAAGAGCTGCAAAAAACCAGATCTATGCATAGAAAGACATTAAGCAATAAAAAGAAGGGTTTGCTCCATATATCCAATAGACAAGACAAGAACAATTTTTGAAAGAATTTTTGTATTAAGGGCACTTGGGAGGAAAACAAGAAGATGTTTCCAATTCTCCTCAATGGGATGGGTTCTTGGAAGTCCTCAGCACTTCAGATCTAGCATTTCTCTCTCCCGTTGGTGTAGAAAACCCAGACAAAGATAGAACTCAAAGGGAGCTCACACAGCAAATAATGGAAAATATGACAATGATAATGGCTCAAAGTCAGACCAAGAGTTTAGATCCAGAGTGATCTAATAGGCAACAAAAGGTGAAGAATGGTAGGAAAAGCCCTCCTATTTATAACAAAATATTGGGTCATTCTAGATCTTGGTGCACGATTAAAATAATGTTAACCAAATCTAGATCCACCTTTTATGGAATATTTTATTATATTTGGTGGAGGGAAAAAGCATTTGACTTGGGTCAAATCCCTTTATTTGTCAATAATAAATAAATAAATGATTTATTTATCATTTTAAGGAAGTGGTTGAATGATAATCAAATAAATAATGATTTATTTAATTATTTGTGGGTGATTTAGTCATATTTAACAAGGAATATTATTTAAATAAGATTTAAATAATTATTCCTAGAAAATAATAAGATAAATAGAGATTTATCTAATTAATTTCTTTGTTTTGGGTTAAACATGATGAGGAATAATAATTAAATTATTATTTAATTAATTATTCCATGAGGAAAATCAAACAAATATAGATTTGTTTAATATTTCCTTTTGGGGTTTCCTGTTTAGACCATAAACAACCTAATAAATGTGGTTTATTAAGTTATTTTTCATAGTGAAAGCAATTTTACTTAGGGTAAAATTGGTCTTACATGGTGTACTTGGGTCCATCTAATGATAATAGGTTAGATGACAAAAAAATGGTGTAACAACTGTTATATCCCAGTATAAATGACAACATGGAGACAATCTGCCTTGTTTCAATTGGAAAGTCAAATGTATCAAATGGAGGATTAAGCTTAGGGATATCAATCTGTGTGGGGCAAAAAGTCTGGAAGATTTTGAACTTGGAAGAAAAATCTAGGTCTAGGTAAAGCTGAGTTAAATCCTCTATTGACAATGAAGCAACATTGGGGTCATGGTTTAATTGCAACATAGAGTTTATGGATTCTGCATTGATATAAAATATGACCTTCCTATCTTTATTGACAATGCACCTTTGGTCTGGAAGATAATATGATTGACACAATATGACAAAATCAGGGGCTGAACTCTACTGAAGGGTCAAATATTCTAAAATCAAGATCAACTAGAGGACTACTCTCTTGGGAAATTACAGGAGGTTGAAAAGGTCTAACAACTTCAGTAGACTCAGCCGTGAGTGCAGGGGTGGGTTTATCAAGTTTAGAAGACTCAGGCAGAGGGATTTTAGCAGAGGCTTTTTTTTGAGGTTTTGGGCCTCCTGATTTGGGGGTTACTTGTTTCTTCGTCATTTTTAATAGAACAGTGCAAGCTTAAACTATTTGCTAAGTTCGTCTTTTGGAAACAAGGGGCTTTTGAAGTAATTTTCTGGTGAAATAGGATCCTTAGCAGGGTTTTGGATGGAAAAAAGGATTTTAATGCTCAGAGGATGATTTTGATCGATTTCAGTAGTGAAAAATGATCAGGGAATGAGTAAAACTTGCTAAAACGGAAATGAGGGATTCTGGGAAAATTTGACAGGGTTTCCCCTATATTTTGGATGTTTTTTGGACTCTCTGTGCGGATAATTCAGTAAATTAAAGGAAATGGCTGGTAAAATGATGTTTTTCCTTTGAAATTGAAGTTTTTGTGGACAAGATTGACGAAAAATACCTTTACAGGTATAATTGTGGTCGATTAAGTTGGAGGTACTTTCAAAGTCTTCAATTATTCTAACTTAGGCTATCAGAGGGTATGGTGGCTCTTTGTGATTGAATTGTAGAGGAAAATGGTCTTTCAAATAATCACTGGTTCGCTGGTAAGTTTGCAAATGATGAAAAAGGTTGAGCAAAGGTTTTTAACAAGTTTACAGGCGCGAATAGGTGAAATACAATGAAAAACCATAAGTTTTAATGCATTAGACCTTAGGTCGAATCAAGTTTTAATTGCATTAATTGCATATAATGGCGGGAGCGGTTTTGGATTGGAATGGCAGTTTATCGCGCGACTCTGAAGAGGTAAGTGGTATTTCTCTTTTTGAACGCGATTCAATCAAATATTGACACGTCGATATTGGGTGGTTTGGGAAAACCCCCCATATCACGCAAGTTTTACAAAACTTTGATCGATTACTTTATGTGCGCGATATGAGATATCGGTCGTCGGATTTGGCTTTCAAAAGCTAAGGGTCCAGATTAAAAGCAAAGGTGCGGGGAAAAGGCTTCATCGGGTTCATTTAGGGCCGTTGGATTTTGAAATGAATAAAGATCTGATGGTTATTACTCAACGCGATGGGAGGATGGGAATGAAATAGATTTATCGTGTTTGTTAACGATCGTTGGATCAAATGTGGGTTGGGGATCGGAGGGTTAGGATTTAATCCGATGGGGTAAAAGGATTTTAACCAAGGTTAACCATTGGGGTATGGGATATGTATCGGGGAATTGAGTTAGGTTGTATTTTGACCTTGCGTAAAGAGAGTCGGGGAAGGAAAAAGGGTTATGAAGTTTAGCTTGAATGAAAATTTGTGTTTTTCACTATTTTTGTTTTAAACATATATTTAAACATGTTTAAGAGTTTTTTCATATATTTTTATTATATAGTAATTAAATCAAGGTGATTTACTTACCATAGGGGGCGGGATTTTACATAAAGATATATTTTAGCCAAAGGGGTTGTAATTTGGGTATTTTATTTAAACATGTGGGATTTATTAACTTTGGCTAAAGTGATAATAAATAGGTTTTTGGGGCTATTATATAAAAGGGAGCTATATAATATAGGAAAATGTTATTTCTATAGGGAATTAATATATAAGTTAAAGTTAATATGAAAATGGGACAAGGTATACTCAAAATACATAAACATAACCATGTAAAGTGAAGTTTAAAAGACAATTTGCATCATATTAATCTCATCATTTTAACTTATGATATAATGTACTTTTGAGGGTTTAATATTCTCATGTGATGAAGGAAATTAGTCAAATGGGAATTATAATGTCTATAAGTAAAAATGAGGTTTTACTTAGGATTATTCAGGGGGGTGAATGCATGAATGGAAAATGATGTAATTTTGGGGATTAATATAGACATTTAACATTTTCCACTTATCAGTCATAGAGCCTTGGGTCCGGTCCCAACAGAAGTCAAGGAAATTCCCTGAGCCTTTCTGACTGATAGTTTAGAATGTTTCATGACTATGGGGAGGGGAAGTTAGTTACTTGCAGCCTTGATGAATGATATTTACATTGAGACTTCTCACCTTCTTCTACCTACCCAACTTATCATGCTAACATTTTTTCTTCATTTTTAGTAAGGTGCATTTGAGCTAGCAACCTTTACAACATTTATTCTTTCTGAAAGAAAATAAAACTATCTAATTCTACACTTATTTCATGCATGAATCCAGATTAAACTGTTGGATTCACTTTATTTCTCTACCTAACTACTGAATTGTCATGATTAAATTGTATGACAATTCATTATTCTCTATCTACAACAAGTGAAATTGAAACATGACAAGTCAAGATTAAAATGTTTAACTCATCATGGACTATGGCATTTATTGACACTCTGCCATAGTCAAAAGATAAAAAGTAGTGGCATTTATGCTTGCACACTTTCAAGTTTTATTCATTTTTCTTTTGGGGTCTTTTATTTTTTCTAAGTCCTTTGATTTTTCTTTTAGGACTTTTTACCCTCTTTTTGATTTTTTTGATTTTTTGATTTTTTTAAAAAATATGTGAATACAACTTGCAGAAGGCAAAGTATGTACAGATTTACAAGATTACCAACAGTCAAGTAAAAATTATGAATCCTATATTATAGGTCACTAACATCGGCTTCACTTGGGGATGGCATTTCCTGATGAAATTTCAAGAACTCTGAGATCAGTAGCCTTATCCATTGACCTTGGTGATCCTATAATTGTCTTCTTTTTTATGCAACAAATCATATTTATGAAATCTTATGCTGCAAAGCTTAGGGCCTTCTCTTCGTGCTTCAAATTTGTAGATAAAATATCCAATCGAATCTACACGCTGACTATGAATATTTACAATGATATCGTAAATGAATCTAACTGTTAAATGACTCTGAGGAATAGTAGTGTTTCAACATCCTACCATCTACTGGTCCTTCTTAAAGCTCGGTCCCATCCAAATTCCTGATGAAAAAGGAATTATTACCTCTGTAACCATATATCACATAAGGTCCTTTCCATATAAATTCAAACTTCCCATGTTTACCTTTATCCTCTCTTCTTGAATCCCATCTTAAAACTTGATCTCCTATGAAAAAATCATCTTCCTTAACTTTTTTATCAAAAATATTTTTGATCTTGTCCTATAAAACTTGTGACTTTTCATAAACTTCATCTCTGGTTTGTTGGAGATGTATTGTTTCATTGATTCTTCTTTGAATATCATTAGTTTCCACCTGTGATTCCTGGATAATCTTCATGACTGGGACTCCCAAGGAAGAAGGGAAAATTGCATCTGTACCATAAACAATCTGATAGGGTGAAGTTCCTATAGAATTTTTTGTAGTAAGTCTATCAGCCCAAAGGGCATAGACCAACTTCTTGTTCCATGTCTTCTTATTGTCTTGGAGTAGTTTTTTGATGATGTTGATTAAACTTTTATTTGATGATTCGGCCAGACCATTACCTTGGGAATAATATGTTGTGGCATGACCTAAGGTAATATGGTATTTATGGCAGAAATAAATCATTTTCTTGAATTTGAATGCTGCTGCATTGTCATTAATAATCTTATGTGGGCATCCAAATCTAGAAATAATATTACTTTCTATAAATGAGATAATAACTGAATCTGTAGCTTGCCTAGTGGGAATTGCTTCTATCCACTTGGTAAAGTAATCAGTAGCAGTTAGAATCCATTTGTGTTGACCTGAAGATGGAGGATGAATTTCACCTATGAAGTCTAACCCCCATAGTTGAAATGGTTTTTCAGTGGATATTGGTTTCAGAGGTAAAGGTAACAGTTTCTTTTTACCTTCGAAAATTTGGCATTTATGGCAAGAGGTAACAAACTTTTTAACATCAGAAAACAAAGATGGCCAGTAAAAAGTAGCTCTTAGTATTTTGTCTGAAGTACTCTTCTAGTATAGATGGCCTCCACAGTCACCTACATGAAATTACTCAAGGATCTTGTCAGCCTCGGATTTTAATAAACAATTTAGTAAAATCCCAGTACTTTCTTTCCAATAAAGTGCATTATTTAAGATACAGAACCTGATTGCTTTCCGCTTGATGAATCTTGCCTTGGCTTTTATCAGTCCAGGAGGAGCTTGTAAATTTTTTAGTAGAAAGATTATCTCAGAGTGCCATTGTGAGTCTAGATAGACCTCATTGATCAATGGGGTCGCCATCTCCTCCTGTTCATCTACTTGTGCAATGAAATTAATATCTAAAGCATTACAATTTGATTTAGCTATCAGTCTAGCTAAACCCTATCCTTTAATGAGTTTAGTTGGTTTAATTTCCATATCGTACTCAAGGATTGTGGCTATCCACTTTCCTCTCGTACTATCTGGTCCATCTTGAGTCAAAATGTCTTTAACTACAGCATTAGGGACATATGCAATGATGTCTGAATGAAGTATATACACTCTGAAATCTTTGATAGCTTTAACCAGAGCCAACGCCTGTTTTTCTATTATATTGTATTTAAGTGGTGCATCTCTGAGGGCTTTACTAAAAAATGCAATGGGCTGTTCAAAGCCTTGATCGTTTTTCTGCAGAAGAACTGCAACTATGGTGTGTTCGAATGCAAAGGAAAAGATTATGAAATCTTTTGTGTAATCTGGGTTGTTAAGGTCTGTTTTATAGATTCAAAAGATTGTTTGGCCTTTATTTTCCATTTAATTGAGGAGTCCTTTTTAAGCATGTTGTTAAGATCTTTAATAATTTCAGCCAGATCAGAGATGAATCTTCTTAGAAAAATTATTTTTCCCAAGAATGATCGAAGTTCTTTAATGTTCCTTGGTGGTTGCATGTTTAGAATTTCTTCAATTCTTGCAGGGTCTATTCTAATGCCTTCTTTTGAGATGATGTGACCTAACAGTTTGCCTTCTTTCAGTCCAAAAAGAGTCTTTTTAGGATTAAGAGATATACCATATTTTCTACATTTGATAAAAACTTGTCTCATGTGATCTAAGTGTTCATCATTTGTTTTTGAAAAAACAGTAATATCATCAAGATAAATAACTAAAAATTCATGCATCTCCTTGTTAAAGGCAATATCCATGGCCCTTTGAAATGTAGCTCCTGCATCTTTTAACCCAAAAGGAATTTTCATGTACATGAAAGTGCCCCATGGAGTAGTAAATGCAGTTTTGGTTTGGTCATCTTTGTGAACTAGAATCTGATTGTAACCAGAGAAACCATCTAATAAAGAGATTCTTGAAGAACCTGCTACCCTCTGCAAAATATGATCCATTTTTGGCAAGTCGTAACTATCTTTCAAGGATTCTTTATTAAGATTTCTAAAGTCTATGCATAGTCGATTTTTTCCTGTTTTCTTTTTGGTTGGCACTAAATTAAATACCGAGTTAGAATATCTAACTGGTGCACTTATCTGTGCATCAAACACTCTTTTAATTTCTTTTTCAATTAAAGGTAACAAAACCGGATTAATCCTTCTGAGTTTCTGTTGAAAAGGTTTTTTACTTTCTTTTGAAGGAATTTTATGTTGGATTATTTCTGTGTTGTAAGTTTTCAAGTCTTCGTAACTCCATGCAAAGACATCCTGATATTCTTTCAAAAGTTCTATGTACTTAACCTTCTCTTCTGATGATAAGGATTTTGATAGTTTGATTGTTCTTGGTTTTTCATCTGTCCCTAGGTTATACTCTTCTATATCAGACTTAACTGGTTCCATTTTTGGCCTTTTGGGCACATCATTGGAATCAAATAAGTTTTATAGGGGAGTTAAACCTCTGGGTACATTGTTATTCTTTAAATCAATCAAATCTATTTCATCTTCTATCAATTCCTCTATATCTACTTTTTCCATTTCATCTATGTCACTTTGAGTAAATATAGTCGGCTTTTCAAAATTATGTACATATAAATTATCTAAATCATCTATTTGAAAAAAAATTAAATCTATATCACAAGGTGAATCTATGTTACAGTCGTTATCGATTTGACAATTTTGAAATTCTTGCTCATTATTCAAAAAGTGATAAATTTGATCATCCTCTGAAAAAATTTGCCAATATTTCACATTATCTGGAAAAATAGGCCTCTGTTTTTTCTCAGCAGTGTATTTTTGTAATGGTGAAAAAGGGAATTTACAACTGATGGAAAAGGTTGCTAAACAACGGGCTTGTATGTTCTGTTTTCTAGGGATGATAGCAAATTTTGATTGTAACAAATCATGAAGCAAATCCAATACTGTTTCTCTGTATCTTGCAAGTCTGGGATTATAAACTGAGTATTCTGCATTAATTTGTTTGATAATCAATTCAGAGTCTCCCATGACTATTATTCTTTTCCCTCCCATTTCTCTAATAATTTGCAAACCTAAGATTAAAGCTTCGTATTCTGCCATGTTATTGGTGCATTTGAAGTTTAATCTAAAGGCACGTCCTTCAGAATGGCTCGTTTCAATGTTCGTAATCCATACACCTGCTCTAGCTCCAAATTTATTAATAGATCCATCAAAATCTAAATTCCATAAATCCCCATGACGAATATAATCATCCATTATTTTAAGTTTCTTATGAGTGAGTTCAGTTGGATTTTCATTCTGGTCAGAGTTACTGAGAATAAAGGAATCAAGATCAATAGTAATGGAATATATAGGATAATTGGTAGGTCTATCTGCATTACTGATCATGTACTTCATCAAGGTTTCTCTATAAATATTTTTAGGTTGTCCAAATACTGAGATAGTGGCATAACTCATATCAAGTTGTAGAGATCCTTGCAACTTTGCTCCCCATGAGTGAGAAAGAAACATGCCATACTTTGGCGGGATGTCAGCTACTACAACATCCATGATCATACTCTTACCAGGATATTGGACTAGGTTTACACACAGACCTTTAATCAAACCTATACATTGGACTTTGGATGAATCAAATGAGAATAGGTCCTTATATGGTCTGGTTATGTCTAAATTCAAGGTTTCCATTATAACTCTAGGCATTAAATTGTGGGAAGTTCCAGTATCTAGCATAGCATTGTGCAATATTTGGTCATGTACCGTAATACTTACATAAAATGGAGGTACTGACCCATCTGAATGTTTTCCATCTACATTGGGACGAAAAATTAATTCAATCCTATCTTCATTCATGTTTATTGTATCTTCATTTTCATTCGCATTCAATGCTTCAAAAATCATTGATCTATACAAGTCATTTTTAGCTAATTCAACTAATGGAACAACTATCTTTAACTTGGATATTTTAGATTGCATGTTGAATGTTGGCTGAGATTTGACGGTTTGAATTATTTCATCTTTGGGAACTGTGGTTTGTGATGATTTTTCTTGAGTATCTACAATTTTACCTTTGGTTTGAGCTTTTCTCTTGTCTTATGTTTGATTTTCTTGGTTTCTACTATCTTTAACTGTTTTTTCAGGAATATTTTGAGGGTTAGCTGAAGTTTTATTAGATTTAGGATTCTCAACAAAAGATTTAGGATTTGATATTTTAAAGTCAGTGGGATTCTTTCTTGGCTCATTGACTGTTGTTGAATTGGTGGCTTTGGTAGTATTAGCTTTTGGAGCATCTTTGGAAGATTGATCCACCTCGTCAGTAATATCTACAATCTTTGGGCCTTGCTGCTTTTTAGGACTGGGCTGGTTTGAACTCTATTTATTCTCTCTAGGAAGAATCTGCAAAAAATTTGTTTTAGGAGCCTCAGTCTTCTTTTTGTTTTGTTATTGTTGGGTTGGAGCATTGTTTTTTATGGCAGGTTCATTGTTTTTCTTGCTCCTAAGGTTGTATTGACTGTGAATTTCATTAATTGCAAAATCATAACCTTGTTTATAATCATAGGATTCTCCAGATTCTACTTTGAACTCTTGAAGCTCAAAGAGTTCCTAGTCCTCCTGGGTGAGGAAAATGGTATTGTTTTAATCAATCCCCATAACTATGCTGATGTCTTCCTCCTCCTCAACATTTTTTTGTGAACTTTCTGCAAAGTTTTCCTGGAATGGGGTTCTTATATTCTGATATGGGGAAGGTTCTTTACCTTTCCCAGGGTTGTTGTTTTTCCTGTAATTGGGATTCCGGATCTGGGATTGATTCTCCCATTGTGGTTTTATTTCGATTTTATCTAGTCTCTCAACTAATTTTTCTAATGCTTTGGTAATGAAATCAAATTTACCATCTAAGAGAGAAGCTTCTTTTTTAATAGTAACCCTTCTTTCGTTTCTCAGTCTGGCTTTCTTAGCAAGTATATTGATTTCTACACCTACAACGTTTTGTTGCATTTGTTCTAAAGTATCTGCATCCCTTTCTCTGAGTTGGTAAGCCATGTCTACATCAAAGCAATCAAGTAATTTGAGTAGCATGACATATGGAGTGGGTTTAAGGTTTGCAAGAATGGCGTTGTAAACACTGTTATATCTGGTGCAAAAATCTTGGACAAACTCATTCGGGGCTCTCTTAACAGCATCAAACTCTGATAGTATTTGCATAGGATTTTTCTTTTTCTCCCATTTATTTAAGAAGGCTCTATGGAATGCAGCTAGGTCTGTAATGCTAACAGCTCCTAAAATTTTAAGCCAGGTTTTTACTTCTCCAATTAAGCTTTGAGCAAACAACCTCATTTGAACATCAGTTTCATCTATCTCATAGACTTCCCAAAAATCATTCATTCTAGTAATATGTTGATGTGCAGTAATTTGTGAAAGATTATCAAACAGTGGAATATATTTTTGGTAGTTCTGGGGCATGTCATGGAGATTTTGAGGTAAGACCAAGGGAGCATATATGGCTTCCATGGCTTGGACTTTTGCTGAACTGGGATGTATAGTAGTAGTGGTAGGGATAGTGCTGGTTACTACAATGGATGTACTTGAAGAGCTTGGTAAAGGGGATGAAAAAGAAGTAGTATGGCTAATGGTAGTTTTAATGGGCTGGGTAAATGATGGATATACTCCTCTAGGCTTCAAGGGAAGCTCAGGGATGAATGGATCAGTTGATGAACTAGCAGTGGATTGTGGATATGATAAATATATGATTCTATGGTGCAGAGGCAACTCAGGGCTTATGGGCTCTTGAGGTGAACTGACACTAGAATCTGTAAATGATGTGGCAGCATACAAAGTTGAATCTGATGCTGGAAATACTGTGGTGTATAGTTGGGAAACTAGGGTTTGAATTGAGACAAAAAATTAGCTAACTTAACAGCTTCTTCAATGTCTTTAATTTTTATAGCATTTACCCTTTTCACTGGACTTTGACTTTCAGTTTTATCTGATTTAGTAGGAACATAAATAAATTTATGTTTTTCACTCACATAAGAAGTAAAAACTGGAGCTAAAACAACTTCCTTTAAATCAGATTCAGATTTTGTTCTAAACAAATATTTTTCAAACTTCAAATCAAATTCAATGTCTGATAAGCTTACTAATTTTTTGGGTAAAGAATCAGCTCTTTTCAGGGGTACTTCAGTCTCAGAACTAACAATTTGTTTTATCTTTTTTCCTATCTGGTCCGGATTGTTTACTATATCTGGAGGATTACTATCACGGTTGGATCTAGTGTAATAGACTTTCTTGGGAGCCAGAATTTTTATTGGGTAAATACCCACAACCTTTAAACTCAATCTTAAAGTAGAAAATATATGGTTAAAAATCTTCCTTCAAGATTAAACTTAAAACTAGAGAGTGGTTAGTTCCCCAGTATGGTCGCCAGTATGTTATCACCCTGGTAATTCTCAAGTTGTGGGATGAGGATTTTTGTAGTTAAGAAAACCAGGGGTAACCAAGAACTTCCTTTAGAATTCAGGATCTAGCCTTCCTGAGTTCTAGAGAGGGATCTCTCCTAAAGATTTAACTTTGTTTTATAATTGGGTTTTAGGCTAGCTATGAGTGGATAGTGGGACTTGTTTTTGAAAGTGTGGTGGGAATAAAAAGTGTTTCAAGGTAAACCAGAGGGATCTACCAGAACATTGGGCTATGGAGTCAACTTTCTAGGCACGCAGAGCTAGGAAATAAGACTTAAAGATGAAAATGTACTAAGGGCAGGGTATATGACCTTCTAAGGCTTTGAATAGGATTTTTTGATGGAATGGGTGAAATCTGAACAAAAGGGCACTTAAGAATCCTTAAGTTATAGAAAAGAAGATTGAAGGAGGGGATCAAACAGAGAACTAGAGAAATTAAGAACTCTATAGTCCGGTTATCAAGCAGAAAACATAATAATGCCAACTAGTAAAAACCAGGGAGCTTTTTATCACTAATCCTGTCTAAATTCTCCTAGTTGATCATTAAAGATAGAAACACATTAAAATGAATGTATGGAAACTTTTGAAAGAAAAACAATGAAAACAGGAAAAAGACTAGACTTTTCTAGTCAGCACAAGAATCCCGAGTTATGATGTCTTTAACCTCAATTCCAGTCTGTTGCTTCGCTAATTGACTCACACCAACTTTAATATATCCAGCCAAATGGCTATAGTAGTCTTGATAAATTTTATTCCACACTGAATACTTCGAATGATGAAGTATTTATAAAAATGAATTGTTTACAAAATATCTCAAAGTTTGAGATAATGTTTCAAGGAAAAATAGGAAATATAACATAAGAAGAGGGACAGAAGTAAAACAGTTTGCAAGTTGTTCTCTTTCACAAGAAAATATAGAACTGATTATTCTAATTAAAAATATTTCATGATGTGCTGTGAGCATTGCTAGCATTGGATGCATTATCTGGTGGAAGATAGCTTGTAGATCACTTCTTCTCTTCACTTTCAACCCTGATACTCTTTATCATCTGGTTTTCACTGTTTTACTGCTGTAATTTAAAAATAACCAGCAGTAACATTCTTTTTTACTGATACTTTTTGACAATCTGATATAGTTTGACCCTGAATTTTTACCCTAAGGTAACAGTGAAATATGATTTCTTCATGTGATTTTCCTGCTCTTTTACCTGTTAGATTCACATAAGATCTATGAATTCTTGCCATTGTTGGGATGTGGGGATCTTTCTACTCTTCAGTTTTCTATAGCTTTCATCAGCCTATGTATACTTAGCAAAGTTTGGTTTTACTATGAACATATGCTTTATTTCATTCTCCAAAAAGAACAAATTCTCAAAATATTGAAGTATTACTTTGCCACTTGGAGATCCTTGTGGCAAAGGCTTTTTAGCCTGCTCCTTAGCATGGGCTCTAATTTTCTAATCATAATCATTCTGTGGCATTAATTTTTCATTTAATGCATGAATATCTGGAAGTCCCGCTTCTAGTAGCAAGTCATACTTGGTCTTGAATTTACTGATTGATATGTTAATATTGTCACATTTTTCTTCCAGATTGTTCATAATATTTCTCTTTTTTAGGACCTTTCTGATCTCAAGAATAGCCTCTGTCCTGTTTGGAATCTTCAAATATTTTAATTCTTCCCTGTTTTTACTGTTGAAGAATGATATGAGCTGAATTGCTTGTGGGGGTTTGTTGCTAAGTTCCTTCTGTGTTTTATCAATTTCAACTAAGGCAGCTTGTAGCAGATCTTTTTGTTCATATATTATTTGAATAGAAGGCCATTGTAAGTGAATGCCTTCAGTGATTTTTGTCCATAAATAATTTTTTTATGTAGGAAACCTGTTCAGTAAGATTTACCTACTGTTGAAGAATTTTCACCTGTTCCTGTAATCTGTCAGCCCTCTGTTCATGTCCTTAGGAAGCGATTAAGGCATCTCTTTTGGATGTTTCCATATCTTTTATGGTACCTTTTAAACTTATTATTTCTTGATATTTTATGGACATGTCTTCCATAGCCTTGATTATTACAGTTGTTTCTCCTATTGTGTTTATCTGTGATGTCAATGAAGAACTAGCAGAGATGTCTTTAGAAGTAATTGTCACTGCAGTTGCCAATACTCCTTGCATTGCCAAATGTTCTGCCAATGTTGAGGGAACAACTGTACTTACATTTGGGATAACTGTAGGAATGCAAGCATGCTAAGCTTTCTTCAGATTTTCATTTTCTTGCATGAAAGCTTCTATTTGGCTTTACATTTCCTTTATTTGGGTTGTCATCTTTAGAAAAAGCTGTTTTAGTTCATCATTTTCTGTCTTTTGTTGAAGGATTTCTTTTGCCTGTGGATTCTCACTTTGAGGCAATTTTAGTTGCTTTCTGAGAGCAACTATGTCTTCATTTTTATGTTTGATTATGGCCTTTGCCCCTTCAATGTTTGCTGGGTCAGCTCCTGCTTCAATTACTATATCTTCCAATGCTTTGATTCTTAAGCTATTGGCATACAACGAGGCTTTATCCAATTTCATTTGATTCTGAAGGTTTATCAGTGTTTTCTCAAGCCTAATATAATTCATAGTCTTATTGACTATTTTCGAATACAGCATCTCTGTATTGCTCTTGTGGAATTCTATTTGGTCCAATTCATGGACAACATCTGCATCAACTTCCAGGTCTGTCTTTGAATAATCTGCAATTGTTTTTGGATCAACCACTGTGGGCTTCAAAAATGACATAACCAATTTGTTTGAAGAGTAATCAAAAGCTGAGAGGAGTCTATCTTTATTCCCAGGCTTTTCTTTAAGGAACTTGGAATATACTTCACTTTTGATTTCTTCATTCTTTTCTCTGATTTGTCTGAACCTGATTTGACTATTTGACTTTGTGTTGTCAGGTTCTTTGGAAGAAGAGGGAGTATCAACATTTCTTTGTTTATCAACCATGACAGTGTTTTTTTGCTGTGTTTCAAGTTGGACATCCTGAAGCTCCTTCATTGTTTCATTTACAATAAAAGTGGCCTCATCATCAGTTTGATGGCCATTTTTGTCATCAATATTAATTTCTTTGTCCCTTTCTTCATCAGTCAATTTAATTTTCTTATTGTAGGGAATCTTGAATCTCTTATCTAGAATAGTTTTAGTAGTGAAACTATCTTCCTTTCTACTTCTTTTATAAATAATTTCAGTGTCTTTGTTAACTGTAACAACCTGTGTTTGATCTACCTCTTTATCCTTTTCACTGTTTCCCTGTATGCCCTGTGAGTCATCATCAAATAAAGTATTTGCCTCCCATTCTAGTTTATTAGCATATTTTTCAATATGAGGCTTGGAATCATGCAAGAAAGCATACAACTTGCATTTCAATATGATTAGGATTAAAACACCCTGAGGATCATAATTCCACATAAAACTGTATGGGAATTTATATTCTTTCAATTTGAGATTAATCTCATTGGCTGCTTCTCTGTTGTTCACAATGAATGGCCCAACTTGATTTTTCAGTTTAAACTTAGTCTTTTTTCTGGAAGCCATGAAATTTACTTCATTTGCATTCAAAAGTTGTCTCAAATATTCTAGAACAAAAATCCTTGTAGTCACAAAACTAGGAAATTTATATGGAGCCAAGAGTGCACCATATATTCTGATCTCTGTGTAGTTCTTATACAAGTACCAATCCCCTATTTTATAGCTCTCAGATAGCTGTAAGATCCTCTTTGTTTCTTCATTAATTCTAGGGGTCTGTTCCTTATTCAATAAATTCATGGCAGGTACTATAAACAAGTCATTGAAGTCTGCATAGTTGTATTCCCTGTTCCATTTACTCAAAATTGATAACCAAAATACAACTGAAAGTAAATTTCTTTCTAGATCTAGCTTTTGAAACTCAATAGGAAACTTGTCTGCTTGATAATACAAAAAGAGATGAAGTAGATATGAAGTATATCTAAAGACTCCTTCTTCTGGCAATCTGGACAATTGGTAGTGCATGTTTTCTGCAATGAACTTGGAAAAATTGTATACAATGGATGGAGGCTGGCCAGGACTCAAAGTAGACAGAAAACCTAAGATAGCAACATCAATGAACTCATCACTGTTATATCCCAGTATAAATGACAGCATGGAGACAATCTGCCTTGTTTCACTTGGAAATTCAAATGTATCAAATGGAGGATTAAGCTTAGGGATATCAACCTGTGTGGGGAAAAAAGTCTGGAAGATTTTGAACTTGGAAGAAAAATCTATGTCTAGGTATAGCTGAGTTAAATCCTCTATTGACAATGAAGCAACATTGGGGTCATGGTTTAGTTGCAACATAGAGTTTATGGATTCTGCATTGATATAAAATATGACCTCCCTATCTTTATTGACAATGCACCTTTGGTTTGGAAGATAATATGACTGACACAATCTGACAAAATAAGGGGCTGAATGAGTAAGAGGGACAATGTACTTTGGAAAATTGGAAGCCCATATTGGTATATCCTTATCATTTTTCTCTACAGACTTGCCAAAACACTAGTTATAGATATCAAGTAAATTGAACTCTACTGAAGGGTCAAATATTCTGTAATCAAGATCAAGTAGAGGACTACTCTCTTGGGAAATTACAGGAGGTTGAATAGGTCTAACAACTTCAGTAGACTCAGCCGTGATTTCAGGGGTGGGTTTATCAAGTTTAGAAGACTTAGGCTGAGGGATTTTAGCAGAGGCTTTTTTCTGAGGTTTTGGGCCACTTGATTTGGGGGTTACTTGTTTCTTCGTCATTTTTAACAGAACAGAGCAAGCTTAAACTGTTTGCTAAGTTCTTCTTTCGGAAAAAAAGGGGCTTTTGAAGGATTTTTTTGGTCAAATAGGATTTTGAGCAGGGTTCTGGATAGAAAAAATGATTTTAATGCTCAGAGGATGATTTTGATCGATTTCAGTAGTGGAAAATGATCAGGGAATAGGTAAAACTTGCTAAAACGGAAATGAGGGATTCTGGGGAAAATTTGATAGGGTTTCCCCTGTATTTTGGATGTTTTTTGGACTCTCTGTGCGGATAATTCAGTAAACTAAAGGAAATGGCTGGTAAAATGATGTTTTTTCCTTTGAAATTGAAGTTTTCGTGGACAAGATTGACGAAAAATACCTTTACAGGTATAATTGCGGTTGATTAAGTTGCAGGTGCTTTCAAAGTCTTCAATTCTTCTAACTTAGGCTATCAGAGGGTATGGTGGCTCTTTGTGATTGAATTGTAGAGGAAAATGGTCTTTCAAATGATCACTGGTTCGCTGGTAGGTTTGCAAATGATGAAAAATGTTGAGCAAAGGTTTTTAACAAGTTTACAGGCATGAATAGGTGAAATACAATGAAAAACCATAAGTTTTAATGCATTAGACCTTAGGTCGAATCAAGTTTTAATTGCATTAATTGCATATAGTGGCAGGAGCGGTTTTGGATTGGGATGGCAGTTTATCGCGCGGCTCTGAAGCGGTAAGTGGTATTTCTCTTTTTGAACGCGATTCAATCAAATATTGACATGTCGATATTGGGTGGTTTGGGAAAACCACCCATATCGCGTATATTTTACAAAAAATCGATCGATTACTTTATATGCGCAATATGAGATATTGGCCGTCGGATTTGGCTTTCAAAAGCGAAGGGTCCAGATTAAAAGCAAAGGTGCGGGGAAAAGGCTTCATCGGGTTCATTTAGGGCCGTTGGATTTTGAAATGAATAAATATCTAATGGTTATTACTCAACGCGATGGGAGGATGGGAATGAAATAGATTTATCACGTTTGTTAACGACCGTTGGATCAAATGTGGGTTGGGGATCGAAGGGTTAGGATTTAATCCGATGGGGTAAAAGGATTTTAACCAAGGTTAATCATTGGGGTATGGGATATATATCGGAGAATTGAGTCAAGTTGTATTTTTAACCTTGGGTAAAGAGAGTCGGGGAAGGAAAAAGGGTTATGAAGTTTAGCTTGAACGAAACTTCGGGTTTTTCATTATTATTTTTTTAAACATATATTTAAACATGTTTAAGAGTTTTTTCATATATATTTATTATATAGTAATTAAATCAAGGTGATTTACTTACCATAGGGGGCGGGATTTTACATAAAGATATATTTTAGCCAAAGGGGTTGTAATTTGGGTATTTTATTTAAACATGTGGGATTTATTAACTTTGGCTAAGGTGATAATAAATAGGTTTTTGGGGCTATTATATAAAAGAGAGTTATATAATATAGGAAAATGTTATTTCTATAGGGAATTAATATATAAGTTAAAGTTAATATGAAAATGGGACAAGGTATACTCAAAATACATAAACATAACCAAGTAAAGTGAAGTTTAAAAGACAATTTGCATCATATTAATCTCATCACTTTAACTTATGATATAATGTACTTTTGAGGGTTTAATATTCTCATGTGATGAAGGAAATTAGTCAAATGGGAATTATAGTGTCTTTAAGTAAAAATGAGGTTTTACTTAGGATTATTTAGGGGGATGAATGCATGAATGGAAAATGATGTAATTTTGGGGATTAATATAGACATTTTACATTTTCCACTTATCAGTCATAGAGCCTTAGGTCCGGTCCCAATAGAAGTCAAGGAAATGCCTTGAGCCTTTCTGACTAATAGTTTAGAATGTTTCATGACTATGGGGAGGGAAAGTTAGTTACTTGCAGCCTTGATGAATGATATTTACATTGAGACTTCTCACCTTCTTCTACCTACCCAACTTACCATGCTAAAAAATTTTCTTCCTTTTTAGTAAGGTGCATTTGAGCTAGCAACCTTTACAGCATTTGTTCTTTCTGAAAGAAAATAAAAATATCTAATTCTACACTTATTTCATCCATGAATCCAGATTAAACTGTTGGATTCACTTTATTTCTCTACCTAACTATTGAATTGTCATGATTAAACTGTATTTATTCTCTATCTACAACAAGTGAAATTGAAACATGACAAGTCAAGATTGAACAATTTAACTCATCATGGACTATGGCATTTATTGACACTCTACCATAGTCAAAAGATAAAAAGTAGTGGCATTAATGCTTGAACACTTTCATGTTTTATTCATTTTTATTTTGGGGTCTTTTATTTTTTCTAAGTCCTTTGATTTTTCTTTTAGGACTTTTTACCCTCTTTTTGATTTTTTTGATTTGTTTACAAAATATGTGAATACAACTTGCAGAAGGCAAAGTATGTACAGATTTACAATATTACCAACAGTCAAGTCAAAATTATGAATCCTATATTATAGGTCACTAACATCGGCTTCACTTGGAGATGGCATTTCCTAATGAAATGTCAAGAACTCTGAGATCAGTAGCCTTATCCATTGACCTTGGTGATCCTGTGATTGTCTTCTTTTTTCTGCAACAAATCATATTTATGACATCTTATGCTACAAAGCTTAGGGACTTCTCTTCGGGCTTCAACTTTGTAGATAAAATTTCCAATCCAATCTACACGCTGACTATGAATATTTACAGTGATAATGTAAACGATTATAACTATTAAATGACTCTGAGTAATAGTAGTGTTTTAGCATCCTACCATTCACTGGTCCTTCTTGAAGCTCGGTCCCATCCAAATTCCTGATGAAAAAGGAATTATTACCTCTGTAACCATATATCACATAAGGTCCTTACCATAGAAAGTCAAACTTCCCATGTTTACCTTTATCCTCTCTTCTTGAATCCCATCTTAAAACTTGATCTCCTATGAAAAAATCATCTTCCTTAACTCTTTTTTTAAAAATATTTTTGATCTTTTCCTGTAAAACTTGTGACTTTTCATAAACTTCATCTCTAGTTTGTTGGAGATGTATTGTTTCATTGATTCTTCTTTGAATATCATTAGTTTCCACCTGTGATTCCTGGATAATCTTCATGACTGGGACACCCAAGGAAGAAGGGAAAAATGCATTTGTACCATGAACAATAGGGTGAAGTTCTTATAGAATTTTTTTTAGTAAGCCTATCTGCCTAAAGGGCATAGACCAGCTTCTTGTTCCATGTCTTCTTATTGTCTTGGAGTAGTTTTTGATGATGTTGATTAAACTTTTATTTGATGATTCGGACAGACCATTACCTTGGGGATAATATGTTGTGGAATGACCTAAGGTAATATGGTATCTATGGTAGAAAGAAATCATTTTCTTGTATTTGAATGCCGCTGCATTGTCAGTAATAATCTTATGTGGGCATCCAAATCTAGAAAAAATATTTCTTTCTATAAATGAGATAATAACTGAATCCGTAGCTTTCCTAGTGAGAATTGCTTCTATCCACTTGGTAAAGTAATCAGTAGCAGTTAGAATCCATTTGTGTTGACCTGAAGATGGAGGATGAATTTCACCTATGAATTCTAACCCCCATAGTTGAAATGGTTTTTCAGTGGATATTGGTTTCAGAGGTAAAGGTAACAGTTTCTTTTTACCTTCGAAAATTTGGCATTTATGGCAAGAGGTAACAAACTTTTTAACATCAGAAAATAAAGATGGCTAGAAAAAATCAGCTCTTAGTATTTTGTCTACAGTACTCTTCCAGTATAGATGGCCTTCATAGTCACCTGCATGAAATTCCTCCAGGATCTTGTCAGCTTCAAATTTTAATAAAAAATTTAGTAAAATCCCAGTACTTTCTTTCCAATAAAGTGCATTATTTAAGATACAGAACCTCATTGCTTTCGTCTTGATGAATCCTGCCTTGGTTTTTGTCAGTCCAGGAGGAGCTTGTAAATTTGTTAGTACAAAGATTATATCAGAGTACCATGGTGAGTCTAGATAGGCCTCACTGATCAATGGAGGCGCCATCTCCTTCTGTTCATATACTTGTGTAATGAAATTAATATCTAAAGCATTGCAATTTGATTTAGCTATCAGTGTGGCTAAACCCTGTCCTTTAATGAGTTTATTTGGTTTAATTTCGATATCGTACTCAAGGATTGTGGCTATCCACTTTCCTCTCCTACTATCTGGTCCATCTTGAGTCAAAATGTCTTTAACTACTACATTAGGGACATATGCAATGATGTGTGAATGAAGTATATACACTCTGAAATCTTTGATAGCTTTAACCAGAGCCAAAGCTTATTTTTCTATTATATTGTATTTAAGTGGTGCATCTCTGAGGGATTTACTAAAAAATGCAATGGGTTGTTCAAAGCCTTGATCGTTTTTCTGCAGAAGAATTGCAGCTATTGTGTGTTCGGATGCAAAGGAAAAGATTATGAAATATTTTGTGTAATCTGGGATGATAAGGACTGGTGCTTTAGTTAAGGCGTGGCCTTTATTGTCCATTTAATTGAGGAGTCCTTTTTAAGTATGTTGTTAAGATATTTAATAATTTCAGCCAGATTAGAGATGAATATTCTTAGAAAATTGATTTTTCCCAAGAATGCTTGGAGTTCTTTAATGTTCCTTGGTGGTTGAATGTTTAGAATTTCTTCAATTCTTGTAGGGTCTATTCTAATGCCTACTTTTGAGATGATGTGACCTAACAGTTTGCCTTTTTCCAGTCCAAAAAGAGTATTTTTAGGATTAAGAGATATAAAATATTTTCTACATCTGATAAAAACTTGTCTCAGGTGATCTAAGTGTTCATCATTTGTTTTTGAAAAAACAGTAAAATCATCAAGATAAATAACTAAAAATTCATGGATATCCTTGGCAAAGGCAATATCCATGGTTCTTTGAAATGTAGCTCCTACATTTTTTAACCCAAAAGGCATTTTCACGTACATGAAAGTGCCCCATGGAGTAGTAAATGCAGTTTTGGTTTGGTCATCTTTGTGAACTAGAATCTGATTGTAACCAGAGAAACCATCTAATAAAGAGATTCTTGAAGAACCTACTACCCTTTGCAAAATATGATCCTTTTTTGGCAAGGGGTTATTATCCTTCAAGGATTATTTATTAAGATTTCTAAAGTCTATGCATAGTCGAATTTCTCCCGTTTTCTTTCTGGTTGGCACTAAATTAGATACCCAATCAGAATATCTGACTGGTGCAATTATCTGTGCATCAAAAATTCTTTTCCTTTTTCGATTAAAGGTAACAAAACCAGATTAATCCTTCTGAGTTTTTGTTGAAAAAGTTTTTGATTTTCTTTTAAAGGAATTTTATGATGGATTATGTCTGTGTTGTAAGTTCTCAAGTCTTCGTAACTCCATGCAAAGAAATCCTGATATTATTTCAAAAGTTCTATGTATTTAACCTTCTCTTCTGATGATAAGGATTTTGATAGTTTGATTGTTCTTGGTTTTTCATCTGTCCCTAGGTTATACTCTTCTATATCAGACTTAACTGGTTCCATTTTTGGCCTTTTGGGCACATCATTGGAATTAAATAAGTCTTCTAGGGGAGTTAAACCTTTGTGTAAAATGTTATTCTTTAAATCAATCAAATCTATTTCATCTTCTATCAATTCCTCTATATCTACTTTTTCCAATTCATCTATGTCACTTTGATTAAATATAGTCGGCTTTTCAAAATTATGTACATCTAAATTATCTAAATCATCTATTTGAAAAAAAATTAAATCTATATCACAAGGTGAATCTATGTTACAGTCGTTATCGATTTGACAATTTTGAAATTCTTGCTCATTATTCAAAAAGTGATAAATTTTCTCATCCTCTGAAAAAATTTGCCAATATTTCACATTATCTGGAACAATAGGCCTATGTTCGATCTTAGCAGTGTATTTTTGTAATGGTGAAAAATGGAATTTACAACTGCTGGCAAAGGTTGCTAAACAATGGGCTTGTATGTTCTGTTTTCTAGGGATGATAACAAATTTTGATTGTAACAAATCATCAAGCAAATCCAATACTGTTTCTCTGTATCTTGCAAGTCTAGGATTATAAACTGAGTATTACGCATTAATTTGTTTGATAATCAATTCAGAGTCTCCCATGACTATTATTCTTTTCCCTCCCATATCTCTAATAATTTGCAAACCTAAGATTAAAGCTTCGTATTCTGCAATGTTATTGGTGCATTTGAAGTTTAATTTAAAGGCATGTCCTTCAGAATGGCTCGTTTCAATGTTCGTAATCCATACACCTGCTCTAGCTCCAAATTTATTAACAAATCCATCAAAATATAAATGCCATAAAGCCTCATGACCAATATAATCATCCATTATTTTAAGTTTCTTATCAACGAGTTCAGTTGGATTTTCATTCTGGTCAGAGTTACTGATAATAAAGGAATCAAGATCAGTAGGAGAGGAATATATAGGATAATTGGTAGGTCTATCTGCATTACTGATCATGTACTTCATCAAGGTTTCTCTGTAAATATTTTAGGTTGTCCAAATACTGAGATAGTGGCATAACTCATATCAAGTTGAAGATATCCCTGCAACTTTTCTCCCCATGAGCGAGAAAGAAGCATGCCATACTTTGACAGGATGTTAGCTACTGCAACATCCATGATCATACTCTTACCAGGACATTGGACTAGGTTTACACACAGATCTTTAATCAAACCTATACATTGGACTTTGGATGAATCAAATGAGAACAGGTCCTTACATGGTCTAGTTATGTCTAAATTCAAGGTTTCCATTATAACTCTAGGCATTAAATTGTGGGAAGCTCCAGTATCTAGCATAGCATTGTGCAATATTTGGTCATGTATAGTAAGTCTTACATAAAATGGAGGTATTGACCCATTTGAATGTTTTCCATCTACATTGGGACCAAAAATTAATTCAGGCCTATCTTCATTCATGTTTATTGTATCTTCATTTTCATTCACATTCAATGCTTCAGAAATCATTGATCTATACAAGTCATTTTTAGCTAATTCAACTAATGGAACAACTATCTTTAACTTGGATATTTCAGATTGCATGTTGAATGTTGGCTGAGATTTGATGGTTTTAATTACTTCTTCTTTGGGAACTGTGGTTTGTGATGAATTTTCTTGAGTATCTACAGTTTTACCTTTGGTTTGAGTTTTTCTCTTGTCTTCTGTTTGAGTTTCTTGGTTTCTGCTATCTTACTTTTTTTTCAGGAATATTTTAAGGGTTTGCAGAAGTTTTATCAGATTTAGGATTCTCAACAAAAGATTTAGGATTTGATATTTTAAAGTCAGTGGGATTCTTTCTTGGCTCATTGACTGTTTTTGAATTGGTGGCTTTGGTAGTATTAGCTTTTGGAGCATCTTTGGAAGATTAAGCCACCTCGTCAGTAATATCTACAATATTTGGGCCTTGCTGCTTTTTAGGACTAGGCAGGTTTGAACTCTGTTTATTCTCTCTAGGAAGAATCTGCAAAAATTTTGTTTTAGGAGTCTCAGTCTTCTTTTTGTTTTGTTCTTGTTGGGTTGGAGCATTGTTCTTTATGGCAGGTTCATTATTTTTCTTGCTCCTAAGGTTGTATTGACTGTGAATTTAATTAATTGCAAAATCATAACCTTGTTTATAATCATAGGATTCTCCAGATTCTACTTTGAACTGTTGAAGCTCAAAGAGTTCCAGTTCCTCCTGGGTTAGGAAAATGGTATTGTTTTCATCAATCCCTATAACTATGTTGATGTCTTCCTCCTCCTCAACATTGTTTTGTGAAATTTCTGCAAAGTTTTCTTGGAATGGGGTTCTTATATTCTGATATGTGGAAGGTTCTTTACCTTTCCCAGGGTTGTTGTTTTTCCTGTAATTGGGATTCCGGATCTGGGATTGATTCTCCCATTATGGTTTTCTTTCGATTTGATCTAGTCTCTTAATTACTTTTTCTAATTCTTTGGTAATAAAATAAAATTTACCATCTAAGTGAGAAGCTTCTTTTTTAATAGTAACCCTTCTTTCGTTTCTCAGTCTGGCTTTCTTAGCAAGTATATTGATTTCTACACCTACAACATTTTGTTTCATTTGTTCTAAAGTATCTGCATCCCTTTCTCTGAGTTGGTAAGCCATGTCTACATCAAAGCAATCAAGGAATTTGAGTAGCACGGAATACAGAGTGGGTTTAAGGTCTGCAGGAATGGCATTGTAAACACTGTTATATCTGGTGCAAAAATATTGGACAGACTCATTTGGGGCTCTCTTAACAACATCAAACTCAGATAGTATTTGCATAGGATTTTTCTTTTTCTCCCATTTATTTAAGAAGGCTCTATGGAATGCAGCTAGGTTTGTTATGCTAACAACTCCTAAACTTTTAAACTAGGTTTTTACTTCTCGAATTAAGCTTTGAGAAAACAAACTCATTTGAACGTCAGTTTCATCTATCTCATAGACTTCCCAAAAACCATTCATTCTAGTAATATGTTGCTATGCAGTAATTTGTGAAAGATTATCAAACAGTGGAATATCTTTTTGGTAGTTCTGGGGCATGTCATGGAGATTTTGAGGTAAGACCAAGGGAGCATGTATGGCTGCCGTGGCTTGGATTTTTGTTGAACTAGGAGGTACAGTAGCAGTGGAAGGGATAGTGCTGGTTACTACAATGGATGTACTTGAAGAGCTTGGTAAAGGGTATGAAAAAGAATTAGTATGGCTAATGGTAGTTGTAATGGGCTGGTTAAATGATGGATATACTACTTTGGGCTACAAGGGCAGCTCATGGATGAATGGATCAGTTGATGAACTAGCAGTGGACTGTGGATATGATGAATATATGATTCTATGGTGCAGAGGCAACTAAGGGCTTATGGGCTCTTGAGGTGAACTGAAAGTAGAATCTGTAAATGATGTGGCAGCATACAAAGTTGAATCTGATGCTAGAAAGACTGTGGTGTATAGTTTGGAAACTGGGGGTTTGAATTGAGACAAAAAATTAGCTAACTTAACAGCTTTCTCAATGTCTTTAATTTTTGTAACATTTACCCTTTTCACTGGACTTTGACTTTCAGTTTTATCTAATTTAGTAGGAACATAAATAATTTTATGTTTTTCACTCACATAAGAAGTAAAAAATGGATCTAAAAAAACTTCCTTTAAATCAGATTCAGATTTTGTTCTAAACAAATATTTTTCAAACTTCAAATCAAATTCAATGTCTGATAAGCTTACTAATTCTTTGGGTAAACAATCAGCTCTTTTCAGGGGTACTTCAGTCTCAGAACTAACAATTTGTTTTTTCTTTTTTCCTATCTGGTCCGGATTGTCTACTATATCTGGATGATTAGGATCACGGTTGGATCTAGTGTAATAGACTTTCTTGGGAGCCAGAATTTTTATTGGGTAAACCTTTAAACCCAATCTTAAAGTAGAAAATATATGGTTAAAAATCTTCCTTCAAGATTAAACTTAAAACTGGAGAGTAGTTAGTTCCCCAGTATGGTTGCCAATATGTTATCACCGTAGTAATTCTCAGGTTGTGGGATGAGGATTTTTGTAGTTAAGAAAACCGGGGGTAACCAAGAACCGCTTTTAGAATTCAAGATCTAGCCTTCCTAAGTTCTGGAGAGGGATCTCTCCTAAAGATTTAACTTTGTTTTATAATTGGGTTTTAGGCTAGCTATGAGTGGATAGTGGGACTTGTTTTTGAAAGTGTGGTGGGAATAAAAAGTGTTTCAAGGTAAACCAGAGGGATCTACTAGAACATTGGGCTATGGAGTCAACTTTCTAGGCAAGCAGAGCTAGGAAATAAGACTTAAGGATGCAAATGTACTAAGGGCAGGGTAGATGACCTTATAAGGCTTTGAATAGGATTTTTTGATGGAATGGGTGAAATCTGAACAAAAGGGCACTTAAGAATCCTTAAGTTACAGAAAATAAGATTGAAGAAGGGGATCAAACGGAGACCTAGAGAAATTAAGAATTCTATAGTCCGGTTATCAAGCAGAGAACATAATAATGCCAACTAGTAAAAAAGAGGGAACTTTTTATCACTAAACCTGTCTAAATTCTCCTAGTTTATCATTAAAGATAGAAACACATTAAAATGACTGTATGGAAACTTTTGAAAGAAAAACAATAAAAACAGGAAAAAGACTAGACTTATCTGGTCAACACAAGAATCTTGAGTTATGATGTATTTAACCTCAATTCCAGTCTGCTGCTTTGCTAATTGACTCACACCAACTTCAATATATCCAGAAAAATGACTATAGTAGTCTTGATAAATTTTATTCCACACTGAATACTTTGAATGATGAAGTATTTATAAAAATGAATTGTTTACAAAATATCTCAAAGTTTTAGATAATGTTTCAAGGAAAAATAGGAAATATAACATAAGAAGAGGGACAGCAGCAAAACAATTTGCAAGCTGTTCTCTTCCACAAGAAAATATAGAACTGATTATTCTAATTAAAAATATTTCATGATGTGTTGTGAGCATTGCTAGCATTGGATGCATTATCTGGTGGAATATGGCTTGTAGATCACTTCTTCTCTTCACTTTCAACCCTGATACTCTTTATCATCTGATTTTCACTGTTTTACTGTTGTAATTGAAAAATAACCAGCAGTAACATTCTTTTTTACTGATACTCTTTGACAATTTGATACACTTTGACCCTGAATTTTTACCCTGAGGTAACAGTAAAATATGATTTCTTCATGTGATTTTCCTTCTCTTTTACCTGTCAGATTCACATAAGATCTGTGAATTCTTGCCATTGTTGGGCTGTGGGGATCTTTCTACTCTTCATTTTTCTGTAGCTTTCATCAGCCTTTGTGTACTTAGCAAAGTTTGGTTTTACTATGAACATATGCTTAATTTCATTCTCCAAAAAGAACAAATTCTCAAAATATTGAAGTATTACTTTGCCACTTGGAGATCCTTGTGGCAAAGGCTTTTTAGCATGCTCCTTAGCATGGGCTCTAATTTTATGATCATAATCCTTCTGTGGCATTAATTTTTCATTTAATGCATGAATATCTGGAAGTCCTGCTTCTAGCAGCAAGTCATACTTGGTCTTGAATTTACTGATTGATATGTTCATATTGTCACTTTTTTCTTCCAGATTGTTCATAATATTTCTCTTTGTTAGGACCTTTCTGATCTCAAGAATAGCCTCTGTCTTGTCTGGAATCTTCAAATCTTCTAATTCTTCCCTGTTTTTACTGTTCAAGAATGATATGAGTTGAATTGCTTGTGGGGGTTTGTTGCTAAGTTATTTCTTTGTTTTATCAATTTCTGCTAAGGTAGCTTGTAGCAGATATTTTTGTTCATATATTATTTGAATAGAAGGCCATTTTAAGTGAATGCCTTCAGTGATTTTTGTCCACAAATGATTTTTTATGTAGGAAACTTGTTCAGTAAGATTTACCTGCTGTTGAAGAATTTTCACCTGTTCCTGAAATTTGTCATCCCTCTGTTCATGTCCTTTGGAAGCGATTAAGGCATCTCTTTTGGATGTTTCAAGATCTTTGATGGTGCCTTCTAAACTGAGTATCTCTTGATATTTTATGGACATGTCTTCCATAGCCTTGATTATTGCAGTTGTTTCTCCTATTGTGTTTATCTGTGATGTTGATGAAGAAGTGGCAGAGATGTCTTTAGAAGTAATTGTCACTACAGTTGCCAATACTCCTTGCGGTGCCAAATGTTCTGCCAATGTTGAGGGAACAACTGTACTTACAGTTGGGATAAATGTAGGAATGCAAACCTGTTGAGATTTCTTTAGATTTTCATTTTCTTGCATGAAAGCTTCTATTTGGCTTTCCATTTCCTTTATTTGGGCTGTAATCTTTAGAACAAGCTGTTTTAGTTCATCATTTGTTGTCTTTTGTTGAAGGATTTATTTTGCCTATGGATTCTCACTTTGAGGCAATTTCAGTTGCTTTCTGAGAGCAGCTATGTCTTCATTTTTATGTTTGATTATGGCCTTTTCCCCTTCAATGTTTGCTGGGTCAACTCCTGCTTCAATTATTATATCTTCCAATGCTTTGATTATTAGACTATTGACATACAATGAGGCTTTATCCAATTTCATTTGATTCTGAAGGTTATCAGTGTTTTCTCAAGCCTAATAGAATTCATAGTCTTGTTGACTATTTTCGAATACAACATATCTGTATTTCTCTTGTGGAATTCTATTTGGTCCAATTCATGGACAACATCTGCATCAACTTCCAGGTTTGTCTTTGAATAATCTGCAATTTTTTTTGGATTGGCCACTGTGGGCTTCAGAAATGACATAACCAATTTGTTTGAAGAGTAATCAAAAGCTGAGAGGAGTCTATCTTTATTGCCAATATTTTCATTAAGGAACTTGGAATATACTTCACTTTTGATTTCTTCTTTCTTTTCTCTGATTTGTCTGAACCTGATTTGAATATCTGACTATGTGTTGTCAGGTTCTTTGGAAGAAGAGGGAGTATCAACATTTCTTTGTTTATAACCCATGACAGTGTTTTTCTGCTGTGTTTCAAGTTGGACATCCTGAAGCTCCTTAAGTGTTTCATTTACAATTAAAGTGGCCTCATAATCAGTTTGATGGCTATTGTTTTCATCAATATTAATTTCTTTGTCACTTTCTTCATCAATCAATTTACTTTTCTTATTATAGGGAATCCCGAATCTCTTATCTAGAATAGTTTCAGCTGTGAAACTATCTTCCTTTCTACTTCTTTTATGAAGAATTTTAGTTTCTTTGTTAACTGTAACAACCTGTGTTTGATCTACCTGTTTATCCTTTTCACTGTTTCCCTGTATGCCCTGTGAGTCATCAAATAAAGTATTTGCCTCCCATTCCAGTTTATTAGCATATTTTTCAATATGAGGCTTCGAATCATGCATTAAAGTAGACAACTTGCATTTCAATCTGATTAGGCTTAAAACACCTTGAGGATCATAATTCCACATAAAACTGTATGGGAATTTATATTCTTTGAATTTTACATTAATCTCATTAGCTGCTTCTCTGTTGTTCACAATGAATGGCCCAACTTGATTTTTCAGTTTAAACTGAGTCTTTTTTCTAGAAGCCATGAAATTGACTTCATCTGCATTCAAAATTTGTCTCAAATATTCTAGAGCAAAAATCCTTGTAGTCACAAATCTAGGCAATTTATATGGAGCCAAAAGCGCACCATATATTTTGATCTCTGTGTAGTTCTTATACAAGTACCAATCCCCTGTTTTACGGCTCTCAGATAGCTGTAAGATCCTCTTTGTTTCTTCATTAATTCTAGGGGTCTGTTCCTTATTCAATAAATTCATGGCAGGTACTATAAACAAGTCATTGAAGTCTGCATAGTTGTATTCCTTGTTCCATTTCCTCAAAATTGATGACCAAAATACAACTGAAAGTACATTCCCTTCTGGATCTAGCTTTTGAAACTCAATAGGAAACTTGTTTTCTTGATAATAAAAAAATAGATTAAGTAGATATGAAGTATATCTAAAGACTCCTTCTTCTGGCAATCTGGACAATTGGTAGTGCATGTTTTCTGCAATGAACTTGGAAAAATTGTATACAATGGATGGAGGCTGGCCAGGACTCAAAGAAGACAGAAAACCTAAGATAGCAACATCAACGAACTCATCACTGTTATATCCCATTATAAATGACAACATGGAGACAATCTGCCTTGTTTCACTTGGAAAGTCAAATGTATCAAATGGAGGATTAAGCTTAGGGATATCAACCTGTGTGGGGCAAAAAGTCTGGAAGATTTTGAACTTGGAAGAAAAATCTAGGTCTAGGTAAAGTTGGGTTTAATCCTCTATTGACAATGAAGCAGCATTGGAGTCATGGTTTAGTTGCAGCATAGAGTTTATGGATTATGCATTCATATAAAATATGACCTCCCTATCTTTATTGACAATGCACCTCTGGTTTGGAAGACAATATGACTGACACAATCTGACAAAATCAGGGGTTGAATGAGTAAGAGGGACAATGTACTTTGGCAAATTGGAATCCCATACTGGTATATCCTTATCATTTTTCTCTACAGACTTGCCAAAATACCAGTTATAGACATCAAGTAAATTGAACTCTACTGAAGGGTCAAATATTCTGTAATCAAGATCAACTAGAGGACTACTCTCTTAGGAAATTACAGGAGGTTGAACAGGTCTAACAAGTTTAGTAGGCTCAGCCGTGAGTGCAGGGGTGGGTTTATCAAGTTTAGAAGACTCAAGCTGAGGGATTTTAGCGGAGGATTTTTTCTGAGGTTTTGGGCCTCCTGATTTGGGGGTTACTTGTTTCTTTGTCATTTTTAACATAATAGAGCAAGCTTAAACTGTTTGCCAAGTTCTTCTTTTGGAAAAAAAAGTTCTTTTGAAGGATTTTTCTGGTGAAATAGGATTCTGAGTAGGGTTCTGGATGGAAAAAAGGATTTTAATGCTCAGAGGATGATTTTGATCGATTTCAGTAGTGAAAAATGATCAGGGAATGGGTAAAACTTGCTAAAACGAAAATGAGTAATTCTGGGGAAAATTTGACAGGGTTTCCCCTGTATTTTGGATCTTTTTTTGGATTCATGGATGAAATAAGTGAATAATTAGATAGTTTTATTTGCTTTCAAAAAGAACAAATACTGTAAAGGAGATCAAAATATTCCAAATGTATTTTGTTCTAAATGTAAAGTTGCAATGCGTACCTTTTGTGTGTTTTGCACGCCTTTCTTCAAAACTTCCATGGAGCAATATTTTGATCTCCATAACGTGAAAAACACACAAAAGGTACGCATTGCAACTTTACATTTAGAAACAAATACATTTGGATGGTATCGATGGCTTTGCTGCTGTAAAAAAATTGTCACTTGGTCAATTTTTACGGAGGAAATGATAGCACATTATGAGGATACAAAGAGCAACACCTTCTTTAGCCAATTGATAAATCTCAAACAAAAGGGTTTAAGTGGGGCTACACTAACATAATAATGGACTACACTATTAATATAGGGACTTAACATGCCCCTCTCCTTCAAACAAGTGTTGTCCTCAACGCTTGATTATTTCTTGATGCTTCTGTATAAAATTCTCATCCTCCCATGTGGAATATTCTACAGGAAAGTTCTTCCACTTGCTGAGATACTCTGAAATTGATTGTACTTGTTGAGTTCTTGTTTTTGTGACTACTTCAGAACTTCTTTCGATGTGATGTTGATATTCCTGTTGTTTCATTAGATTCTGCACCAAAGTTAGGTTATCCTTTGAGAGTTGGAGAACTTGTTGTCGATGCTCGATGTCATCTTCCACTAATTTATCATCCATATTAGCTATTATTTTATCCTTCAAACCATCCAAATTAGCCTCCATTTCTTCTTTTAAACCATCTATGCCAGCTTCGGTTGCTCTTCGTAAGATCGAAATTCGTTGCACTTCTTTGAAAATTTATTTTTATCTCATAATCGTAATCTCTTCCATTTTGCATCATAAGATAGATTTCCCAGGGATTATAGTTAATTCTTTTTTAGAGGCATTTTGAAATCCAATACTGATATATATCAATAGGCCCTTTAATCACTTCAAGGATTATGCAAATTGGGGTTTGACAATACACACCTTTTACTTTCTTTTGAGGAGCTTGATATTGGAATTGGATTATATCTGTGATTGTGACTCTTCAATATCTGAAATTCAGCAATGAAATAGCCCTCTGAATTCTCTTTTGAATGCCACAGGTCTAACCTGATTTGGATTCTCCAAGACAAAGTTGTGTCCAATCTCCCACAATGACCTAATTATGGACTGGTTCAGTAGAGCGAACTTGTACGACTTTCCACGTGTCACTGTTTTGTCCTTTGTCTCTGAAATTGATAGCCAAGAAACTAAAGTCTGTGTACTTGCGACCACTTTTTACGGCACTCAAATCCACTGCCCAGAGAGAGAGTTATTGAACTTTTCCCACGATCACCTCTTTGAGATGAAATTCAGGAGCCTGAAAAAGCACTACCTTCCATAGATCATATCTCCAAAAATATTGCGAACCAAGCTATGAAATTTTTGACTTTCCTCAGATTTCAGCTGCACCATACAATTTTTAGATTTTGAACCTTGGTATAAAAGTTATAGCGTAAATCTACTGCTGACCTCATTAGGAGCCCTAAAAAAGACCTAACTTCCACAGACTATATTCCCGGAAAATATTACGAACCAGGTTCTGAAAGAAACCATTCTTTCCTTTGTGGATTAAGCCACACCGTAAGGTACTAGCGTCTTTAAACTAGAAAATAACAGAAAAATAAATGCCACGATGACCTGTTTGGAGTAACAACCCTAGAATCCACCCTAGAATCAGAAAGCTCTGATACCAAATGTTGTAACCAAATTAAAATAGAAGAAAAGAGATATAAATGCCTTAGAAATAAGCCACTATGAGGGGGAAACCTCTAACACATTACATGAATGAATGGTACTTCCTGGATGATGTTAAACAAAAAAACTTCTTCTACATAGAGCTCATGGCTTAAACATAATCCATGGGGCCACAATGTAATCCTAGCCGACCTAACAATAATAATGTAAGGGCACAATAATAAAAATATGGGGGTTACAGGGGTACAACAATAACAATAAGTGGGGCTACACTAACATAATAAGGGACTACACTATTAATATAGGGACTTAACATTATTTCTCTACCTAACTACTGAATTGTCATGATTAAACTGTATGACAATTCATTATTCTCTATCTACAACAAGTGAAATTGAAACATGACAAGTCAATATTAAACTGTTTAACTCATTATGGACTATGGCATTTATTGACACTCTGCCGTAGTCAAAAGATAAAAAGTAGTGGCATTTATGCTTGCACACTTTCATGTTTTATTAATTTTTCTTTTGGGGTCTTTTATTTTTTCTAAGTCCTTTGATTTTTCTTTTAGGACTTTTTACCCTCTTTTTGATTTTTTTACAAAATATGTGAATACAACTTGCAGAAGGCAAAGTATGTACAGATTTACAAGATTACCAACAGTCAAGTCAAAATTATGAATCCTATATTATAGGTCACTAACATCGACTTCACTTGGCGATGGCATTTCCTGGTGAAATATCAAGAACTCTGAGATCAGTAGCCTTATCCATTGAACTTGGTGATCCTGTAATTGTCTTCTTTTTTCTGCAACAAATCATATTTATGAAATCTTATGTTGCAAAGCTTAGGGCCTTCTCTTCGGGCTTCAAATTTGTAGATAAAATATCCAATCCAATCTACACCTTGACTATGAACATTTACAATGATAATGTAAATCAATCTAACTGTTAAATGACTCTGAGGAATAGTAGTGTTTCAGCATCCTACCATTCACTGGTCCTTCTTGAAGCTCAGTCCCATCCAAATTCCTAATGAAAAGGAATTATTACCTCTGTAACCATATATCACATAAGGTCCTTGCCATAGAAATTCAAACTTCCCATGTTTACCTTTATCCTCTCTTCTTGAATCCCATCTTAAAACTTGATCTCCTATGAAAAAATCATCTTCCTTAACTCTTTTATCAAAAATATTTTTGATCTTGTCCTGTAAAACTTGTGACTTTTCATAAACTTCATCTCTGGTTTGTTGGAGATGTATTGTTTCATTGATTCTTCTTTGAATTTCATTAGTTTCCACCTGTGATTCATGGATAATCTTTATGACTGGGACACCCAAGGAAGAAGGGAAAACTGCATTTGTACCATAAACAATCTGATAGGGTGAAGTTCCTATAGAATTTTTTGTAGTAAGTCTATCAGCCCAAAGGGCATACACCAGCTTCTTGTTCCATGTCTTCTTATTGTCTTGGAGTAGTTTTTTAATGATGTTGATTGAATTTTTATTTGATGATTCAGCCAGACCATTACCTTGGGGATAATATGCTGTGGAATGAACTAAGGTAATATGGTATTTATGGCAGAAAGAAATCATTTTCTTGGATTTTAATGCTGCTGCATTGTCAGTAATAATCTTATGTGGGCATCCAAATCTAGAAAAAATATTACTTTCTATAAATGAGATAATAACTGAATCCGTAGCTTTCCTAGGGGGAATTTCTTATATCCACTTGGTAAAGTAATCAGTAGCAGTTAGAATCCATTTGTGTTGACCTGAAGATGGAGAATGAATTTCACCTATGAAGTCTAACCCCCATAGTTGAAATGGTTTTTCAGTGGATATTGGTTTCAGAGGTAAGGTTAACAGTTTCTTTTTACCTTCGAAAATTTGGCATTCATGGCAAGAGGTAACAAACTTTTTAACATCAGAAAATAACGATGGCTAGAAAAAACCAGCTCTTAGTATTTTTTCTGCAGTACTCTTCCAGTATAGATGGCATCCACAGTCACCTGCATCAAATTCCTCAAGGATCTTGTCAGCCTCAAATTTTAATAAACAATTTAGTAAAATCCCAGTACTTTCTTTCCAATAAAGTGCATTATTTAAGATACAGAACCTCATTGCTTTCTGCTTGATGAATCTTGCTGAGGCGTTGTATTGCAAATGAGGAGCCAGGGCCCCAGCACAAGATGGTTCAAAGCCACATGGTGAGTCTAGGATAGGCCTCATCAACTAACTGGAGTCCCACCATCTCCCTGCTCATCTATCAGTAAATAGAATGACATATAAACGATGTGGGGTTTCCTGATATCACAATGAGACCCATTCAATTAAAACCTCATTCTTTTAATGAGTTTATTGGTTTAATTTCCATATCGCATCCGTTCCGAAGGACTGTGGCCAGTCCACTTTCCTCTCCTACTATCTGGTCCATCCTGAGTCAAAATGTCTTTAACTACTGCATTAGGGACATATGCAATTATGTGTGAATGAAGTATATACACTCTGAAATCTTTTATAGCTTTAACCAGAGCCAAAGCCTGTTTTTCTATTATATTGTATTTAAGTGGTGCATCTCTGAGGGATTTACTAAAAAATTCAATGGGCTGTTCAAAGCCTTGATCGTTTTTTCTGCAGAAGAACTACAACTATGGTGTGTTCGAATGCAAAGGAAAAGATTATGAAATCTTTTGTGTAATCTGGGCTGATAAGGACTGGTGCTTTAGTTAAGGCTTGTTTAATAGATTCAAAAGATTGTTTGGCCTTTATTGTCCATTTAATTGAGGAGTCCTTTTTAATCATGTTGTTAAGATATTTAATAATTTCAGCCACATTAGAGATGAATCTTCTTAAAAATTTGATTTTTCCCAAGAATGCTTGGAGTTCTTTAATGTCCCTTGGTGGTTGAATGTTTAGAATTGCTTAAATTCTTGTAGGGTCTATTCTAATGCCTTCTTTTGAGATGATGTGACCTAACAGTTTGCCTTCTTCCAGTCCAAAAAGAGTCTTTTTAGGATTAAGAGATATACCATATTTTCTATATTTGATAAAAACTTGTCTCAGGTGATCTAAGTGTTGATCATTTGTTTTTGAAAAAACAGTAATATAATCAAGATAAATAACTAAAAATTCATGGATATCCTTGGCAAAGGCAATATCCATGGCACTTTGAAATGTATCTCCTGCATTTTTTAACCCAAAAGGCATTTTCACGTACATGAAAATGCCCCATGGAGTAGTAAATGCAGTTTTGGTTTGGTCATCTTTGTGAACTAGAATATGATTGTAATCATAGAAACCATCTAATAAGGAGATTCTTGAAGAACCTGCTACCCTCTACAAAATATGATCCATTTTTGGCAAGGGGTAATTATCCTTCAAGGATTCTTTATTAATATTTCTAAAGTCTATGCATAGTCGAATTTCTCCTGTTTTTTTCTGGTTGGCACTAAATTAGATAACCAGTCAGAATATCTGACTGGTGCAATTATCTGTGCATAAAACATTCTTTTAACTTCTTTTTCGATTAAAGGTAACAAAACCAGATTAATCCTTCTGAGTTTCTGTTGAAAATGTTTTTGATTTTCTTTTAAAGGAATTTTATGATGGATTATGTCTGTGTTGTAAGTTTTCAAGTCTTTGTAACTCCATGCAAAGACATCCTGATATTCTTTCAAAGTTCTATGTATTTAACCTTCTATTTTGATGATAAGGATTTTGATAGTTTGATTGTTCTTGGTTTTTCATCTGTCCCTAGGTTATACTCTTCTATATCAGACTTAACTGGTTCCATTTTTGGCCTTTTGGGCACATCATTGGAATCAAATAAGTCTTCTAGGGGAGTTAAACCTCTAGGTAAAATGTTATTCTTTAAATCAATCAAATCTATTTCATCTTCTATCAATTCCTCTATATCTACTTTTTCCATTTCATCTATGTCACTTTGAGTAAATATAGTCGACTTTTCAAAATTATGTACATCTAAATTATCTAAATCATCTATTTGCAAAAAAATTAAATCTATATCACAAGGTTGAATCTATGTTACAGTCGTTATCGATTTGACAATTTTGAAATTCTTGCTCATTATTCAAAAAGTGATAAATTTTCTCATCCTCTAAAAAAATTTGCCAATATTTCAAATTATCTGGAACAATAGGCCTATGTTTGATCTTAGCAGTGTATTTTTGTAATGGTGAAAAAGGGAATTTACAACTGCTGGCAAAGGTTGCTAAAAAATGGGCTTGTATGTTATGTTTTCTAGGGATTATAGCAAATTTTGATTCTAACAAATCATCAAGCAAATCCAATACTGTTTCTCTGTATCTTGCAAGTGTTATAGCATCATTTCTAAAACAAAATTGTTTCTTGAAAAAAGGATTGAAAAAACACCCTCAAAACAAAACCAGTTGATGCTGGAATAACAAAAAAAAAAATTGTGTCATACTTTTGGCATTTTTTAAAATAGAAGTAACATTTTTTAATTTTTAAAATTCAAACATTAAAAAAAAACCTAAAATTTAAGAAAAAAAATAAATTAAAAAAATAAAAACATTTAAAAGATTAAAATTTAAAAATATATGAAGATAAAAAAAATAAAAATAAAAACAAAGTAAAAATTTTAATTCAATCATTAAAAAAAACCTAAAATTTAAGGAAAAAAAAATAAAAAATAAACCAAAAAAAATTATAATTAAAATTTAAAAAAATATAGAAATTAAAAAATAAAAATAAAAACAAAATAAAAATATTAAATTAAAAAAAAAAAAAAACAAGTAAAAAAAGGAAGGAAATTAAAAAAATAAAATATAGAAATTAAATTTAAAAAAAAAAAGAAAATGCTTATTAAATTTAAAAAAAGAAAAAAAAAATTTAAAACAAATAATTAAATTTAAGGAAATATATTAAATTTTAATAAATTTAAAAATTCAAAATTTAAAAAAAAAAACACTATTCAAATTAAAAGGAAAAAAATAAAAATTAATTAAAAATAAAAAATAAAAATAAAATACAATAAAAATATCAAATTTAAAACAATATATATTAAAAAAACAAATAAACTATAAAAAATAAATTAAATTTAAATTATAAAAATAAAATATATATATGAACTTAAATTAAAATAGGTATATATCCCCCGACTCAAGGTGTTCAATAGACATATGGGAACGTGGCACTTCGGCCACTTCCCAAGGCAAATAGCCGGTGCAGCCCATATGGCTCCTGGTACCGCCATTAAACACAACATTTACTCCTCGCACCGGGTGAAGGCTCCTCTCCTCGATCGGATCATTCAGCTCTCCGTTATGGTGGTCATGGCGGTCATTCTGGGCGCTCATAGCATTTGTGCAGGGTTGAATGGTGGGATGGATAAGCCAGCCTCGCCTATCCCACTGCACACGTTTTGTTCTTCTGCTACTTCTGAAGCCAACCTCAAGACGCACACAGGGAAACGCAGCTCATTAGGAGCCTGCATCGAGTTGGCTCCCAATTTGCATTTTTCCCATAGTCCTTGGTGCAATCAGTCCGCTTACAATTCTGCTTCTTCTGTGCAGTCCGGCATTCCCATCCCTCCTTCTGTCGATACGCCCAGAACTACTCATCATTCTGCTTCAGGCTCTCTCTCTCATTCCCGCCCTACCTCGAACTTTCTCTGTCGGAAGAGCACTGCTCAACTGGGCTCCAATTCGACAATCATGCCACGCCTCCGCGAGCGCATGAGAAGCAGAAGGAGTTCTGGTCGTGGGCGGCTCAACCAACAACGCCCTCCTCCTGTTCCTGCTCCGGAGTCTGAGATGGATACTGGGTTTACTACTGATACTGCTCAACGCTCACTCAGGCCTTCCATCCGTCAAACCTCTCAGCGTGCTGAGTTAAGGTTCGACTGCACCTCCTGCAACGCTATCCTCACTGCTGCTATTATGGTCACGCTCCGGGAAGAAGTTCCGAATTTTGGCCCGCCCAATGCGTCGAACAGGCCTAACCCGCCTCCTGTTGACCTTGCCTCCTCAGCTCCGCGGCACGAGACCAGCATGGCGAACGTTCGTGAAGAAGGTGGACGCGCTCTCAGGGAGGAACCGGTGGACAGAGGCGAGATGTTCGCTTGCAGAATTATTGAGGAATCGCCCTCACCCACTCATGAATAGCTTCTGCTTGGTTTATCAGGTTCCTCTGTTTCGTTTTACTGGAAATCTTCTGTTTTACAGCTATGTTGCTTTGCTTTACAGGCACTGTATGTTTTTCAGACTTAGTGTTTTTTTTTTTATTACTACAAACTTAAAACCGGTTTCCCATTATTGGGCGGTTCAGAAGCTTTGGTTGAAAGGACTGGTTTCCCGTCTCGGGCAGTCCAAAACTCGCATGTTTTGCTTGACTCTCAAGCCCAACAGTCAGGCTTCCATAGCTGACGTTGGTGCAGTTTTGTACTATAGCTTTTAAACTTAATAGAATTTAGTCTTACTTAGAAAAAAAAATAGGTATATACATCAAATTTTATTAAATTAAAAAAAAAAAAAGAGGTTAATATTAAAATAACAAATTAAGTTGTTTTATCAAGTATGGCCATGTGCTGAGAGACCTCACTGTCTATTAGAAAGTTCGTTTTTTTGCAGCAGAAAAAAACTTAAAATCATTTCTTGTTTCATTCATGGTTTTATGCATGCTAAGTATGATTTATGGTATGCCCTGCTTACTCATGGCTAGCCATAGCTCCATCCATGAAATTTCTCTTTGAATGATTAGATTGTCATTTGTTGAACAAAGGAGGTCTTGTTCTGATCTTGCCCTTTGTCTAAGACTATGCAATCTTGTTTTTCAGTGTGATGACTTGAAGTCTTGTGTTTAGGCATTCGACATAGTGACTTCAGGTTATGCTGCTCTGTCTTAAATGTGTTCCCAGTATCTATTCCTAAAGTTGAGAAATTGTATCTCTGTACATGGCTTGAATATTTGTTGTCTGCATTGATTAGCTTAGTTTGCTTTCTCATGATTAATGGTTTGCCCTACCATGTTTCCATGGCTTTTTAAAAGCTATTTTTGGCAAATCCTTTGTTATTCACAAGCTTGATGTCCATCTTACTCCATTTTTCCCAAAGATCCATTTTACCTCAAATCAAATCGGCCCTTCAACAACCTTGTATCACCATCTGAAAGCTTTCTTGACCTCTTTGAACCCATAGCCCAGTTGATCTGACATATTTTTACCTATCTTATATCTTTGATCAGTTTGTCCTCGCTAGGCCCTTTCATATAACCATGTAACTTCAACCTAAATCAAAACACGTCAACAAACACACGAATGTCCAAACACGGTGAAGGCCCTCTACGGTCTGAGAGGCTGGGTCACAGAAACCAATGGTTTGATGTTACTGTGTCATTTGGCTTGCAGTACGGCCAAATAATAGGACCACTAACAGTAAGGATTTGGATAATTTGATTATTCTTGGTTTTTCATCTGTCCCTAAGTTATACTCTTCTATATCAGACTTAACTGGCTCCATTTTTGGCCTTTTGGGCACATCGTTGGAGTCAAATAAATCTTCTAGAGTTAAACCTCTGGGTAAAATATTATTATTTAAATCAATCAAATCTATTTCATCTTCAAACAATTCCTCTATGTCTACTTTTTCCATTTTATCAATGTCACTTTGAGTAAAAATAGTAGGCTTTTCAAAATTATGTACATCTAAATTATCTATTTGACAGAAATTTAAATGTATATCACAAGGTGAATCTATGTTACAGTCGTTATCGATTTGACAATTTTGAAATTCATGCTCATTATTAAAAAAATGGTAAATTTGCTGATCCTATGAAAAAATTTGCCAATATTTCACATTATCAGGAACAATAGGCCTATGTTTGATCTCAGCAGTGTATTTTTGTAATGGTGAAAAAGGAAATTTACAACTGCTGGCAAAAGTTGCTAAGCAATGGGCTTGTATGTTCTGATTTTGAGGGATGATAGCAAAATTACCTTCTAACAATTCCTCAAGCAATTCCAATACTGTTTCTCTGTATCTTGCAAGTTTGGGGTTGTGAACTAAATACTCTGCGTTTATTTGCTTTATAACTAGTTCAGAATTACCCATAACCATTAGTCTTTTTCCTCCCATTTTCCTAATAATTTGTAAACCTAAGATTAAAGCTTCATATTCAGCCACGTTATTGGTGCATTTGAAGTTTAATCTAAAATCATGTCCTTCATAATGGCTTGTTTCAATGTTTGTAATCCATACACCAGCTGCAGCTCCAAATTTATTAACAAATCCATCAAAATCTAAATGCCACAAAGCTTCATGACCAATATAATCATCCATGATTTTAAGTTTTTTATCAGTAAGTTCAGTTGGATTTTCATTTTGATCAGAGTTACTAAGAATAAAAGAATCAAGATCAGTGGGAGTAGCATAAATTGGATAATTTGTAGGTCTGTCTGCACTACTAATCATGTACTTCATCAAGGTTTCTCTGTAAATTTTTTTAGGTTGTCCAAATACCGAGATAGTAGCATAACTCATATCCAGTTGTAGAGATCCCTGCAACTTTGCTCCCCACGAGCAAGAAAGAAGCATGCCATACTTTGGCGGGATGTCAGCTACTACAACATCCATGATCATACTCTTACCAGGATATTGGACTAGATTAACACACAGATCTTTAATCAAACCTATACATTGGACTTTGGATGAATCAAATGAAATTAGGTCCTTATAAGGTCTGGTTATGTCTATATTAAGAGTTTCCATTATAGCTTTAGGCATTAAATTGTGGGATGCTCCTGTATCTAACATAGCATTGTGCAATGTTTGGTCATGTAAAGTAAGACTTACATAAAATGGGGGTATCGACCCATCTAAATGCTTTCCATCTAAATTGGGACCAAAAATTAACTTAGGCCTATCTTCACTCATGTTAATAATATCTTCATTCTCATTCACATTCAATGCTTCAGAAATCATTGATCTATACAAGTCATTCTTAGCTAATTCAACTAATGGGATAGCTATCTTTAACTTGGATATTTCAGATTGCATGTTGAATGCTGGCTGAGATCTAATGGCTTGAATTACTTCTTCTTTGGAAACTGTGGTTTGTGATGACTTTTATTGAGTATCTACATTTCTACCTTTGTTTTGCACTTTTCTCTTGTCTTCTGTCTGAGTTTCTTGGTTCCTGCTATCTTTAGTCATTTTTTCAAGAATGGTTTGAGGATTAACAGGAGTTTTATCAGATTTAGGATTCTCAACAGAAGGTTTAGGATCTGATATTTTAAAGTCAGTAGGATTTTTTCTTGGCTCATTGACTGTTGTTGAATTGGTGGCTTTGGGAGTATTAGCTTTTGGAACATATTTGGAATATTGTGCCACCTTGTCAGTAATATCTACAATATTTGGGTCTTGCTGTTTTTTAGGACTAGTCGGATTCGAACTCTGTTTGTTCTCTCTAGGAAGAATCTGCAAGAGTTTTGTTTTAGGAGCATCAGTCTTCTTTTTGTTTTGTTCTTATTGGTTTGGAGCATTATTCTTTATGACAGGTTCATTGGTTTTCTTGCTCCTAAGGTTGAATTGACTATGAATTTCGTTTATTGCAAAATCATAACCTTGTTTATAATCATAGGATTCTCCAGATTCTACTTTGAACTGTTGAAGTTCAAAGAGTTCTTGGTCCTCCTGGGTGAGGAAAATGGTATTGTTTTCATCAATCCCCATAACAATGTTGATGTCTTCCTCCTCGTCAACATTGTTTTGTGATCTTTCTGCAAAGTTTTCTTGGAATGGGGTTCTTATATTTTGATCAGGGGAAGGTTCTTTACCTTTCCAAGGGTTGTTGTTTTTCCTATAGTCGGGATTCCGGATCTGAGATTGATTCTCCCATTGTGGTTTTCTTTCAATTTGATCCAGTCTATCAACTACTTTTTCTAGTGCTTTAGTAATGAAATCAAACTTACCATCTAAGTGAGATGCTTCTTCTTTTTATAGTAACCCTTCTTTCGTTTCTCAGTCTAGCCTTCTTTGCAAGTATGTTGATTTATACACCTACAATGTTTTGTTGCACTTGTTCTAAAGTATCTGCATTCCTTTCCCTAAGTTGGTAAGCCATGTATATGTCAAAGCAATCAGGGAATTTGAGTAGCACAGAATATGGGGTAGGTTTAAGATCTGTGGGAATGACATTGTAAATAATGTTATATCTTGTACAGAAGTCTTGGAAAGACTCATTTGGGGCTCTCTTAACCGCATCAAACTCAGATAGTATTTGCATAGGGTTCTTCTTTTTCTCCCGTTTATTTAGGAAGGCTCTATGGAATGCAGCTAGGTATGCTATGCTACCAGCTCCTAAACTTTTAAACCAGGTTTTTACTTCTCCAATTAAGATTTGAGAAAATCACCTCATTTGGGCATCAGTTTCATCTATCTCATAGACTTCCCAGAAATCATTCATTCTAGTAATATGTTGTCGTGCAATAATATGTGAAAGATTATCAAACAGTGGAATATCTTTTTGATAGTTCTGGGGCATGTCATGAAGATTCTGAGGTAAGACCAAGGGAGCATATTGAGCTGCCATGGCTTGTATTTTAGCTAAACTAGGAGGTACAGTAGTAGTGATATATATAGTGTTGGTTACTGCAATGGATGTACTTGAAGAGCTTGGCAAAGGCGATGAAAAATAAGTATTATGGATAATGGTAGTTGTAATGGGTTGGGTAAATGATGGATATACAAATTTGGGCTGCATGGGCAGCTTAGGGATAAATGGATCAGTTGATGAACTAGGAGTGGATTGTGGATATGATGAATATATGATTCTATGGTGTAGAGGCAACTCAGGCTTATGGACTCTTGAGGTTAACTGACATATGAATTAGTAAATGATGTGGCAACATACAGAGTAGAATTTGATGCTAGAAAGATTGTGGCGTATAATTCAGAAACTAGGGGTTTGAATTGAGACAGAAATTAGCTAACTTAAAAGCTTCTTCTATGTCTTTAATTTTTATAACATTTACCCTTTTCACTGGACTTTGAATTTCAGTTTTTTCTGATTTAGTAGGAACATAAATAATTTTATGTTTTTCACTCACATAAGAAGTAAAAATTGGATCTAAAACAATTTCCTTTAAATCATATTCATATTTTGTTCTAAATAAAGATTTTTTAAACTTTAAGTCAAAATCAATGTCTGATAAGCTTACCAATTCTTTTGGTAAAGAATCAGCTCTTCTCAGAGGTATTTCAGTTTCAGAATTAACAATTTGCTTTTTCATTTTTCCTATCTGGTTAGGATTGTCTACTATATCTAGAGGATTAGGATCAGGGTTGGATCTAGTGTAGTAGACTTTCTTGGGAGCCAGAATTTTTATTGGGTAAAATACCCACAACCTTTAAACTCAATCTTAAAGTAGAAAATATATAATTAAAAATCTTCCTTCAAGATTAAACTTAAAACTGGAGAGTGGTTAATTCCCTAGTATGGTCGCTAGTATGTTATCACCCTCGTAATTCTCAGGTTGTGGGATGAGGATTTTTGTAGTTAAGAAAACCACGGGTAGCCAAGAACCTCTTTGGGAATTCAGGATCTAGCCTTCCTGAGCTCCGGAGAGGGATCTCTCCTAAAGATTTAGCTCTGTTTTGGTAAAGGGTTTTTATAGCTCGGAAGGG